>PVKZ01000665.1:0-337300 GCA_004027375.1 Macroglossus sobrinus | reverse complement strand
CCTCCATGCTAGCAGAAAGCATAGAGATTGTGCCAATTTAATTCCCACTAACAGTGCACAAGGGTTCCCTTAATCCACAACCTCACAAAGACTTTGTCATGCCTTCTTGATAATAGCTATTCTAACAGGTATAAAGTGATATCTTGTGATTTTGCTTTGCATTTCTCTGATCTTAATGATGTTGAACATCTTTTCATGTACCTGTGTCCATGTGTATGTCTTTTTAAAAAATGCCTATTCAGATCTTCTGCTCATTTTTAAATCAGATTGTTCTGCTGTTGAATTGTGTGAGTTCTTTATATAGTTGGGATATTAGACCCTTATAACATAGGATTTGCAAATATTTTCTCTCATTTAGTAGGTTGCCTTTTCATTTTGTTGATGGTTTCCTTTGCTGTGCAGAAGCTTTTTTAGTTTGATGTAGTCCCATTTACTTTCTGTTTTTGTTGCCTTTGCTTTTGGTGTCAGATTCAACGAATCATCAGCAAGACCTATGTGAAGGAGCTACTATCTATGAACACAAAGGCTATGTTCTTAATCCCAACACGTCTAGGCTTTGGAAGAGTGTGATGCAGCTTCAGAGTCAACAACATCAAAATCCTCTCTGAAACTTCACAGCAGAGGATTGGCTGTGATTATCTGAGGTTTGAATTGTGCTTTAGATTTCACCAGGAGATGAGACCATATTATTTTATGTATCCTACACAGGTGAAAATTACAGAGCAGGCAAAATTTCCCTCATTTACACAGATGTTCAGGTTATTTAAATTCACTTTTGCATATGACTAACAATTTGTGGAATGAACTAGAACACAAGTGCCCTGTTTTTTTCCCCCACAAAGCAATCTGCTTCTCTTATTTTGCTTCCCGGCATTCTATGGATTTCTTTTTAAATCAAGGATAATATGAGACAGTTGAATATGCAACATTTATTTTAGAGTTAATTTATAATTTTAGAAAATTTATTGGAGTATATTCATAGTTAAGATAATATGTAATACTACCATATAAATGGATTATATAGATTTTAAAAATAGAATAATTATGTGAACAGTAAAAAATAACTTCATTGTACCACAGCACAGATGATTATTTAAAACTTTATGCCACTAAAATTAAATGAACTTTTTTTTGAGAAATAGAAATCTACTAAAATATAATATAATTAATTTATTTTTAATATAGAATATTTTTTGAAACACACTAAGATTCTGTTATTAAGACCCATGAAATCAATTTTATCAGTATTTCTGCATGTGTACACATGTTATAGTAACATGTGGGTGAACATATTTTCTCATTAATTTGCTTTTATTCTTTTTTTTATTAATTCAACTGATAATTATTAGGACTCTGCTAAACTCTATTGTAAATAATAGGTGAACAGAATTACACATAGCTTTTACCTTCATGAAACTAAGGTCTGGTTTGAAGTAGTTATTAGTTATCCCATCAATAAATGAAACATGACAATTGAGATAAGTAGAGAAAGAGAGTGAGAGAGGCATTGAAACTTGGAGAATATTCAATGTATCAATACCTAAGGTAGAATCAAGGAAGATTCCCCGAAGATAGAAGCTTAAACTGAAATGGGAATCAAAAAGTAGCCATTAACTGTAATAAGGGTGGGAGAACATTCTAGGTAGCGCTCACAGCACATACAAAGGGCCTGTGACAGAAGTAGTAGTTTAGTTTGTGGAACAGTAAACATAGATAGGGGGCAAGATTGTGATGCAAGATGAATCCCAAGTGAGAAAAAAGACCAGAGCTCTGATCCTGTCAAAGATTTCACATTTCATCTTGAGAGCAAGGGAAAATATTGGAGGATTTCTATTTTGTTTGGTTTAGTTTATTTCTCAGTGTTGTTTTGAATAAAATGTTTGGAGAGGGAGTGGTGACAGGAACAGATCTGAGTGTTATGTACACATGACTGAAAACTGTGAAATTTGGACCTCAGCTGTTTCATTGGTTTCCGCATAATCTCTCAGCAGTGTTTCTCTTCTCCAACACCTGAGGTTTGTTTAATGAGTCATCTCACTCCTGTGATGTGCCTACGCAAATTGAGTGGGCAAATTAGAGGTCTTACAAAATGTGCATATGCTCAGGATTAGTTAATCAAGAAAGAGAGATTTCATATATTATTTCATTCTTCAAGTTACTGATTGCTAGGCTTCTTTTCAGGGTATAATAATAAAAATCATTTCTTTCTTTTCCTCCTAAACTGCAAACTAACATAAGATATGTGAGTTAGACAGATGGAGATCAAAATGCTTTCTTTATTGTTGGTAAATCTGAGTTGGAGAATACAGTTTACATCTAGGTTATAATTGACCTCCCTGATCATATTCCATGAATTGATGTTACTCATCCATCACCAAACCCACTTCCACCTTCCAAATAAGAATCTGTAGAGTCAGTCTGCTTTTAATAAACTCAACCCATAGAGGAACTCTTGTGTATCTTGCAGAGGAAAATGGAGAGAGAGGGGAAGTGGGAGATTGACCTTCTAGAACCATTCACCTGTCAGTCATTACTCTTCTTTTCCTGAGAAGAAATAAGGAGGCATGAAGAAAGAAATATAAAGGATTCATCCCATATTGTTCCTCTTAGGAGTGCAGTGGAAATTCTTTCCCCATTATAGAAACAAGACATATGGTGAATAAATGAATGAATGTGCACACTCCATCATAGCTATTTAGCTGAATTTTTTAAATTTTGTATCATCAGTATCTTCCAAAGGATCTGGCCCTTTCTACGTGACCTCCATATAGACATACAGCTAATATATCAATGTCTATCAGTGTGTACATTTCAGGAAAATTTAAACACAGTATCCCAGGTAGAGAAGAATAATTGCTTTTTTTTGTTTCTTTTTGTCTATATAGCTTCAACTTTACATGTATATGTATATTAAATGCAATCAACTCACATTTATTAAAATTCTAAGAAAAGATGAGAGGAGATCAACTCTTCTAAAATGGAACTCATTTTAAAGTGATTTTGGTTTCAAAATGTATCTTTTTGATACTTATTTTAATACATACATCAAAAATCCCATCTTTCTCTTCTAAATTCCTTGTTAAGTGAGTCCTACAACCACTGTTCACTGGGTGGCCAAAAACCATGGAACCAACCTGGACTCCTTTCTATCTCACCTTACAGACTCATAGAGGCTGAACTTTTGGTACTATGTCAATCATCCTCACTTGGCCTCTAGCTCCTAATAGGGTTCAGGCAGTGGGAGGAACCATAGGATAGAGGTAATACAGGAGAATAATGAGGTGAGTGTATTGATTCCTCACTCCACACACACACACACCCCAGCCTCTCATGGCTACAGGAGAGCAGTTGCTGCTTTCTTGGACCTGGAGCCAGAGGCCTTGCTGGGCAGCTCTCCCCTCAGTTACAAGCACTCTTTCCAGGCTGGGGTAGCTGTACTCTCCTTTGTCCCTTCAGGTTTGGAGTCACAGTAAAGATTCCCCTCTGTTGCTGTAGTACTTCAGCATCTCTTTTTGGGATCCTTTATTTTCACTCATTCTTTGTCAGTAGTCCTTTCATTAACTTCTACTTCATCAACATCTATACAGGAAGGCATTGTACTATAGGAGAACTGTGCATAGAATCAAAACCTAGAATACTAAGGAATTATAGAATGTTTTGAGAGAATTGATTCATTAAACTCTCTGGATTAACATAGAGGGTGCCACACAGCTGAGAGATGTATAATATTATTTCTCTATTAAATTATGTGTACTATTTTAAATAACAATCACAAATAAAATACTATAATAAAACTATTTTATTGGTAGTCTTAAAGCTATTTGGTCCATTCCCTGCTTAGAGATTGGATTTCACCCAAACTACTCCCAAATTTTTCTAGTTTTAATGACATTCACAAAGTATGACAAATAAGGATTTAAATCTCAGTTTATCTCTTACTTGCTGGGTAACTTTGTCCTTCGTATTTAACTCTTTAAAGTCTCAGGTTTCTCATGTACAAAAGATTTTCAGGATTGAGTAAGATATTGTGTACAAAAAAACATCAACATACTGTCTGACAAGTTTTAAGTGTTTTATCTTTTTCTATTCTTATTACTAGTGTATCATCATCATCATCATCATTATCATCACCCACCAGTGGTCAATATTGATTTTTGTTTTGGTTTAACAATTTTATGAACTTGGTTTGTTATTAAAGTTAGACAACAAGCAAACATCACCTTCTGCCTAACAATTTTTAAAAATATTTTCTCTTTACTCTTTACACTGTTGCTTCAGACTAAGCTCATCTGACAATCCTGTTCTTTAGAAGAAATTTCAATTAAAAAAGAGCTTGAGACTGCCTTTTCTAGAATATTACTTTTAAAAATGTGTTTTTTTTTCCATGTAGAATAGTGGTAATTTCAGTAGCAAACTCTTCACTTTGGGGGTTCACATAGTAATGTGAAGGTCCTATGGGCACAGCCTATATCTGTAATATTTTCTGCTCTCTCACAACAGGGCCTGGAATATGGTAGTCTCTTATACGTTCACTGATTAAAAGGAGGTAGGGAGAGTGAGTAAAAGGAGTGACTTTCTGTTCTACTGTCTTTCTAAATCAAAGCAGAGAGTTGCAATACAGTCTAGTCATACCCTGCTGTCTGCCCTTGACCGTGCTGGACTCCACTCCGCTAATGTTCCCAGTCTAGGTGGCACTTATGAATAATACTAGAGAAGAAGTACTTTCAAATTTAATTTCCTTCATTCATCTTAAAAAATCTTTCTTCAACTCCCTCCTTTGAAACCCAACTCCTGAAGGACATCTTCTGAGACCATTCTTCTTGTCATTTTCACAATTCTCGTGGAGAATTTTTACTACTTCATCAAATCAGGCTAGATCTGCCCTGGAGGGTTTTTCTTCATCCTCTAGAGCATATTGGAGCCTCCTATTGCCTCCTGCTATCCCACCTGCTATATGCCCATGCCCAAATACTAATTATATTTTATATAATTATTAATTTTTTAATTCTATATAACTTCGCTAAGAGTAGAAACCATTTCTGTTGTCGGTCATAAACACCACCATATCTCAATAGCCAGCATCATTTTTCTAATTTATGAAATTCAGATGTTGATAAGAATAACTCTTTCATGGATTATTTGAGTTACTGAGTAATGATTATATACAAGAGGCTTAAAAGTGCTGATATCTGGTGCTCTGCATATGTGTTAGCTTTATTATTAAATCATTTAATCTTAACATTTTACAGAAAAGAAAACTGAGGCACAGGGAGGTTAAGCACATATCACAAGGTCATGCAGTTAGTAGGAAGTAATATATAAATGGGGAAAATATTTGAAACCACCCTATTTATAGACTATTTCTTTATTGCCCTACATTGTGTTTATGTCAATAACACAATTTTAAAGAAAACTTGATTCTTAGAAAAATACTTAAAATTCTTAGGGACTGTAAAAAGTATGCTTCTCCTTTTTTAGAGAATAGAATTCTTGTTGTAAATTGTATTCTTAATCTAAATGTTAATAACCTTTGATATCCTCCTATAAAATACAGAATTTACATTAAAAAAATTAAACAAAGATAAAGCAACATAGTGAAACTGACAGTCCCACATGATAGTAACTTCGTTTCTAACTTTTGGTTCATTGTATTGAAACCTGGGGCAATTGTATTTGACACATTAAAGCAAATTTAATCTTAAAGAAATCAGGGATTGACAGAGTAAAATGCTTTACAGAATGCTAAAATGGTAAACAAACCCAGTGGAACTGGAACACTAGCATCAAGATGAATTAGGATGCTACTTGAAAAAAAATTATATGTGAAATTATTATTCACAGAAACAGAAACATTCTGAATTAAAATGAAAGATAAAAATGGTAAAAGAATTACTCTTTAATAAATATTTTATGGCTTTAGAAAATCCAGAAAAGGCTGAAAATATTCAGGCAAACCAAAAAACTCATAAAATAAAGAACCCAGATCAGAATAGTGTAAAGAAAACAACCAAAATAGTAAGAAAAACACAGATTTCATTTTTATTCTCTCTTTAGATATAGTTTCATAGCGTAATCACCTAAACTAACTAGATCGTTTCTAGAAAAGAACAAAACAAAGAAATAAACATCAAAAAAGATTAGTTTAATCAGTATCCTTAAAAATTTTTATTTTTTTGCATTTCTTGAACAGTGAATTACATAATTACGTAGTTTAAAAGGTCAACTAATACTATAAGATTTGTAACAAAAAAGCAAAAGTTTTTGAGACCACTTTCTACTTTCCCACTTCCAACTTTAGCTCTTGAAAGGCAATAGTTTTCTACTTATTTCATTGCTTATTTCATCATTGATCTTCATATTTCTGGATAAATACATAATACCATTTTATTTAAATATCTAATTAAACACAAAGGTACAAATAATGTAATGAATTTATGTCCCAACTTTAGAAATAAACACACCAGTTACAGGTGGAGTGTCCTTTCCCCAACGGAAACCACTATCCTAATTTTTTTTTGTTTTTATTTTCATTAACCCAGCATTCTTATAGCTCAGCCTATTTGTTTTGTCATCATATTTGAGAGGGCAAAACTAATACAAAGTTTTTTTCTTCTATTATGGAAGAGTGCACACTGCTGAATTTCTTTTTTTTTTTTTTTATAGATTGAGTAGAATATCATGGCTCACTTCATTCTCTAGCTATGCACCTATCTTGAAAACTGTGCTAATGACTCACAGCCCTATCAGTGAATCAGAGTCCATGCTAGTAGACTGTGTTTATAGTGGCACAGGGCGACATGATGGAAAGAATGGGATAGAAGAGTAGGTTTGAGTCTCTTCTGTGCTGCTGAATTTTTTGACAGCTCCTCTAACTAAACCAATTATTAATAAAGGAGTTATGAGATTTTGGCCCCGGGAAAAATAAAGACAAGATCTTGAGAAGTTAGTCAGTAAGAAAGATGTGAGGGAGTGTTTGAGCAAAATGAATAAGGCCTTAACTCTAGAAAATTGTTTGAAACTGCTATTTCTAGTTAACTAAACACTCAAGTGATCAAGTAAGACTCATCTGGATATTCTCAAAATATAGGTCTAATTTCAGTTCTATTGAATCAGAATCTTAATGGTGTGGCCTAGAAATTTGCATTTTAACTAGCACACCTACTCCTCAGATGATTCTGATGGATATACAAGCTTGGGAATTAGTAACATTATTATCCAATTTTGAACTGTTTACTACTTTATTACACACATCATTATGAGATATTGAAAGATTTCTGTTTTGACCATTGACTTTTAGAGCAGCCATTCTGATTTAATTTCTGTAGACATCACCTAGAATTTTCATGGTTACAATTTGTTATTTCATCAGACAGACACCCAGAGAGAAACAGAGAGAGAAAAGAAAAGAAGAGAGAAAAGGAGAAGAGAGGAGAAGTGGGGAGAGGAGAGGAAGAGAGAAGTGAAGAGGAGAAGATCGATTTATTCCAGAATTTTAAAAAATTCTCTATAAGAAGTTGAAATTAAAACCTTATGTAGTGAAACTTCTCTAGTATGTCTTTCTGATACATGAAGAATATTAAAATAATTTCACCAATAGAATACAAAATTGGATTTTTAGTGCTTATAACATGATGCTGAAACTATTCAAACAACATAGATAACATTCTGTTTTGGAGTATAACTTCATTATTATTGTTTGAGATAAGATAAAAGCCATATGTAGTATCTCAAATAAATAAACTAAAAACCAAGATTTAAGCATCAACCAAGTCAATATTGGTAAATTTTATAGGTAATTTTATACAAATTGTATTATAGATAAATCTCTTTTTGTAGTTGAATGCTTTGCATCATCTCCAAGCTTATGATGATTGCTAATTATAGTGTTCTGAATTGATTTTCTGTAAATATCCACTTAATGTGTTATAGCATTGATGAAAGCAATTATAGAAAGACCTGAAAATCAGAGATAGGGCCTGGTTGGGGGTAAATAGGGTAAGATAGATGGTCTTTTCCTAGCCCACATATAAAACAAGTCACATAGCAGCTGGGGGATAACTGAGATTATTGAATAGTGACCAATCTTGGCTCAGGTGTTTGGAATCCAGAATAATGACCTAAATGTACATATCTATGTTTGTCATTACCACTTAATATCTCTGCTGCCCATTGGAGGAACACTAAACAAACACAGAATTCAGGCCACAATTTATAAATGTGAAAGCAACACCAAATTTTTCAGGAGTTTGCTTGGAACTGCCTAACACAGATGGCCAGATGGGCTCAGAACCCCTCTCTTCCATCTATTGTGCTTGAGAATCTGGATATTTCCAGTTGGTACTTGTTGAAAATGAGATGTTCTAATAAGAACTCTAAATCCTGAAGACAATATTTGAATATAAGATGTCATAATGGCAAAGAAGAACTGTTTGGCCTGACTTCCTCTTGGAGAAAGAACACTCAAGAGTATAAGCAGCATATTGATCCTAAATTTTGAGTGCTTGCTGAGATGCCCTGACACATTCTATATTCTGCTGTGGATTTCTTCCAGTCATTGAGTCTCTTTGCATCATTAAAGAACTTTATTTAGAAATACTTCAGAAGGAATTAGTTAATAAATTTTGGTGAAGTACCTTGTAGATAATGTTTCTTGGAACAGGGTTTCCTAATCTAGATAATGAGTTGTGGCAAAATCATTACTAAGCAGTACTATTGGCAATAACTATATGATGCAGAATAATGTTAATTATATTAATTTTCATTATAATTATTACCCCAAATACCTTACATTTTATATTTATAATATTTTATTTGCTTTAAGTTGGTAAGTTAAATTTTATTTGAGTAACTTAATTTCTATATTCTCCCTACTTATATGGTAAAGTCTTTATGGGCAGAGAAAATGTCCTAATTTATTTTTATCAGCTATGGCAAATAACATTATTACTCACATATTTATAATAATAATAACAAATGTTTATATCACATTTATCATGTGCTGGATGTAGTTCTAAATTCTTTATGTACAATTTATTCAATTATGATAACAATGTACTACCATAGATATAGATATTATCTCCATTTTGCAGATATGGAGGTTGAATAACAAAGAGGTTATTCAATTTGTCCTAAGTCAGAGTCATCAATGACAAGGGTTGGATTTAAACCCAGTAAGTATGGCTTCAGGATCCATACATTTTAAATGCAAAAAAATAGCAAGAAATTTTAAAATATGTGATGATTAATCTGACTAACTTTCCTATTTCATATAAATCAAAGGGAACAATCATTGATTCATTTATCAATTGTTTATTAAGGCCCTATGAGGTATGAGTCACTATGCTATGCACAGAGGGACTAAAGCAATAGTAAGTGAAACAAATACCCTGCCCTCATGTAGGTTACATTTTAAGGAGGGACACAGACAATAAATATGCTAAACTTGATTTTGAAGGGGAATCAGTGTACAATGGTGGTACTTTAGATTTGTTGGCCAGGGAAGACTTCTCTGAGGAGGTGGTAGTGAGAATAAAAAAAGAAGAGAAAAACCCATAAGTGCAAAAGCAGAAAAATTGTCTCACAGCTCTGGAGGCTACAAGTCCAAAACCAAGGTGTCAGTAGCACAATGCTTCCTTTGAAACATGTAAGGGAAAGATGCTTCCCTGTCTCTTCCACCGTCTTCTTTCTCTAGAGGTTCCGTGGCATTTCAGCTCCATTTTTATATGGCATTCTCCTCATGTGTCTTCACATTATCTTTCCTCTGTGTTAGCCTGTCTTTTTTGTCTATTTTTTTTAAATAATGACACCAGTTGTTGAAATAGAGCCCACTCTAATGACCTCAGTTATTTTATTATCTCTATAAGGATCCTATTTCCAAATAAGGTCATATTCTGTACTACTGTAATAAGAAGTTCAACATATATTTTTTTATGGCTGGGAGTGGGGTAGCAAAATTTAACTTATAACAGTTAATTTTAAGAATTATATAGATGCACACATTCTAAAATTATCATGTATTTGTAGTAGGGACTATCTATGAATCTCACCCTCATGTTAGGGATACTGTCTCTCAGGAAACAGTCACTGAGTCCATTTCCTCTTGTATCACCCAAATATCAATATTGATATTACATGGACAGGAAAAATTCTGGATGCCTTTCTCATAAAAATAATTTTTTGAACAACAGTTGAAAATTCAAAAACCCTTCAAACCCAATGCAAATGTTTTTCATTCATCACCACAGTGAGTACAAGGAGTATTGTGAGTGATGTAAAGTCAGGAAAAATACTGTCAATAAAGTAAAATAAAAAATCAAGTAAAAAAAAGTAATACAGACACATATGTACCCAATAGACCATGTTAGAACCTAATATTAGATTTTTAAAAAGTACTAGAAAAGTTGAGTGAAGAACAGAGCTTATCTGGTTAGGAGGGTAGCATGGTGATGGGTATGTCATGAAATATGTTTTGACAGAGATTGCTAACTTCCTGTAAAAGATTCATGCTCTCCATTGATCCTGTGGACTTGTTCCTGAGGAGTAGATGTTTAAGCAGGGACCATATTTCTCAAATTTTCTTGAAATTAGGTGGGGTTATATACCTAGTTCTCCCCAATGAAATTCAGGCAGAAACAATGTGTGACTTTGGAATTCAGAAGTGATAGCCCTTCTCTACTATCTCTTCCCTATCTGCTGGCTTGATATTGATGCCTGGGTTGACCTTGGAAGACTTGTTTTGAAGATGAATAATTTTGAATAACTTTATGAAGCATACTACCACTCTCATTACACTTCACCCCACACAACTAAGAACAACTTTATTAAACTATTATGAGGATAAGAGACAAATTTTTATTATTTCAAATCTTTGGAATTTAAGAATTTATCTATTTTAGAAGCTAACATTATCTTAACAATGCAAATGTATATCATTAAAACTGCAAATAAAGCAGCAGAAAGAAAGGCTTTCTGATAGAGGGAATGGCATAGGAGTAAAAGCACAGAAAAAAAAAATCACAAAGGAAGGATATCAGTTTGGCTAGAGCATGTCTACTGAGGTATAATTAGAGATAAGCCTAAACAAGTAGACCTGATGAAGTAATAGAGGTTTTCAAATGACAGAATGAGTGTTCATATTTAATTTCTAAGGCAGTAGGAGAGCTGTTGAAGAATTATGAGCATGGGTGTCATAAATTCAATGACATTTAAATATATTTTATATGAATTAAGTATACCATGTCTCATTGAAGAAAGGATTATAGAAACTTTTGAGATATTAACCTAGCAGTGATATGTAAAAAGGATAGGATTGAGGAGAAAGGGGAAACAAGAAACTCATATAAAAGGATATTGTAATACTTCGGTCTAAATCAGGGATCGGCAAATGCCTCTTAAGAGCCAGATAATAAACATTTCAGGCTTGTGGACCATTGCCTGTGTTGCAACTGCTCAACTCTACCTTTGCAATATGAAAACAATCATAGACCATGCAGAAATATGTAGACATAGCTATGTTCCAAAAAATATTTATTTACAAGAACAGTTGATCAGACTGTAGACTATATTCTGTCCATCCCTGGTCTAGATGGAAGAGTAACAAGACTTCAACTATTAGGGGGTGAGGGTAGAAGGACAAAGAAGGAAATGAATGTAACACATAGAAGTCAATCAAATAGAAATTGCAGAGGTAGTGTAGTGCTTTCAATGTTGACTGTATAATCAGCATACCTCTTTCTCTGCTACTACTAGACTAAGATCTCCATGAGGTAAAGGCTCAATTGTACTCATCTGATTTTTGGGAACATGGTATGTATTCAAGGAAATATTTGCTTAATCAAATTGGATAAGTTTTGACTTAATGAATATGGAAAGTGAGAAAGAATTAACAAAGACCCAAAGTCTTTCAGAGTGTCTATTAAGCTTGAGTTAATGTAAAATAGACATGTCATTATTAGAAATCTTCATGACTTGGAGTGTTATTTAACCTTGCTTCACCTGGATGTCCCAAAGGCATCTCGAAAGAAACAGGTATAAATATTATATTTGATTTTCCTTCCTCCTCTACCTTAAATCTAATATTTTAGTGTCCTCAATCTTCCTCAATATTGTTGCCATTTACCCAGTCACTAGCAATAGAAATGCTATGAGCCATCCTTGTCCCATAACTTAGAGGAATACAATTTTAGGGGAAAATGTCTTGTAAATCTTACCCCTGAATTAAATTTTTAAAAATTGTTCTATTTTTCTCTACCATCATTCCTCACATGGATTACTGCAGAACATGTATGCTTCCAATATTGATACTTTCTGTGCATTCTCTACATCATTGTTAAGTTCGTTAATTTTTTGGTTAAACCTGTTTAATGATTTCCTATTGAATTTGGAATAAATTTATCCTTCATAACTCATAAGGACATCCATAATTAGTATCTTGCCTACATCTCCAACCCACTGTCAAGGCCACTCTCCACCTTACACAATAGTAGCCAGTCATGGTTACTGTCATTTCCTGAAAATTCTCAAGCTCTTTTTTGCTTTCAGGTATTTTTGTTTGTACACTCTTTTCTTTGCCTGGTAGGAAGATATAATGGCTTTTTTCTTGGTTGTCTAAACTATAATTCCAAATTTCCCTTTTGTATATAATTCCTAGTTAGCCTTGGACAAAAGATATATTTTGCATGAGATTTGGAAAGTGGAAGTGAAGCAGCAGCTGCATTATTTTACTCTGAATGATGATATGGGGCACCAGGGAAAAATGTTATCTTGCTGCTATGGTGGCTCATGTTTGTGGTGTGGCAGCATCCTGATCCACTGCTCCTCCAGTTCTGGCCAGATCTCCAACTTAGGCTTCTCTAGATCCTAGGCATATGTGTACAGCTGTGGAGAAGGGACTGGCTATTTCTGCAGGTCACCCACAAGTTCAAGGTTTGAGGTCATTAAAGACAGTTTGAGTAGTCCTTGTCATTTCCAGTTTGTTCCTGGAGATTTCAGTTTGACCTTGCTCTTATCCAGATTCAGGTTTCCTTCATGACTTCCATTCCCCATGGTTCTATAGCGACTTCAGGTTCAACTCTGCAAACTGAGACAATTGGCTGCCTAGACTGTCCCATCAGCTCCCACACTGGCATGAGGGCTAACCTCTTTTAAGTTGCTATAGAATTATGGAAGCTAGAAGTCATGAAGGAAAGCCCAGTATAAATTTCAAAGATTCAAGGATAGCAATTTGGTATTTAATTCCAAGGCCTGCCTCCTCTGATAATACATGATCAATGATAGTGAGGCAGTGCTACTCAGAAACATTTCTTAGAACTTTTAGGATGACACTTTCTAGCTTATACAAGGATAACAGTAACTTTCCACTTTGTATCTATTCAGTTTTTTATGTTCCAACTCAGTCCTCTTTTGCCATTCTGAAATAATACCCCAAGATAGATTTAACAGTTTCTTCTAGCAAATGCTTTACATCTTGTGTTTTAAATCCTGCTTATTTTCTAGCCCCGTAGTTATAGTTAAGTGTTTCCAGCATATGATCTCTTTGCCCCTTTAAAAATAATTTCTGCTTATTAAGAAACTGAACTCATATTAAGGATAAATTTAAAAATCTAGCTAATAATTGTATTAAAGATTGTCAGAGAGGTCTTCATTGATGAGATATCAATATCATTCTCTAATCTTAACATCCAATCCAAAATAGAGGTCTTCTAAAAATTATTTCAACTTTAGCATGATCTCCACAGAGTTCCTATTAGTCTGCATCCAATTAAGAGACAGAAACCATACATCAATTTAACAGAGAAATTTAATATTAAGATTTATTAAAGTATAATAGAATACCGTAAAGCTGTGGGAGACTATCTAAGGAAAGACAAACCTGAAAGAAAGTCTTCCTTCCTGATATGAGTCGAATTGTGTCCACCAATATGTTGAAGTCCTAATACCCAATACCTCAGAATGTGTGACCTTATCTGCAGTAGAATTGTTGCAGATTTAACTAATTGAAAGGAAGTCACACTGGAATGCGGTGGGAGGCGGGGTCCTAATCCAACATGACCAGTGTTCTTATAAGAAGACAATCATGTGAAGATGGACACACAAGAAGAATGCCATGTGACAATGAAGGCAGAGATTGTAGTGAAGCAACTGCAAGCCAAGATATGCCAAAGATTTTTGGTAAACCATTAGAAGTTAGGAAGAGGTAAAGGAAAGATTCCCCTACAGATTTCAGAAGGAGCATGGACCTGCCAACAGTTTGATTTCATACTTCTAGTCTCCAGAAGTATGAGACAATACTTTTCTGTTGTTTTAAGCCACACAGGTTGTGGTACTTTGTTACAGTAGTCCTAGGAAATTGACATACTCTTGAAATCTGGAATCAGGCCACCTTGGAGAGGGTAAAGTTGCAGCCCAGAAGATGGAGAAGAAGTTGTCCAGGAAACATCTCTGAAGTTGGTGGATGGGCATAGCAAGATTTGGAACAGCAACTTGGGCGTGAGTCATGAGTCAGGGATTTTTCACATTTAGAGGGCAATAGCAGTGGCATAACCAGACTGACCAGGTCTGTGAGTTCCCCAGGGGACTGACCTTCTGAGCACATGGCTAAGGCAGAGCACCACTGGATATTCTTGTGCACACCTACGTGCGCGCGTGTACACACACACACACACACACACACACACACACACACACACACACACACCATGCAACAGAAGTAAGGAAAAGCAAAATGCAGCACAATGGAACAAGAGCTTCTTCATTCCTCCTGCAGTATGCCACCACTGCCTTCCACTGTCAGTGCTTAGCATCATTATCATTATAAAGGAGAAATACTTGAAATGCTTAATGAGCCTAGTTCATTTTAACAGAGAAGGTACTGAAGGGTGAATTTGGAACTGTGAGACAATAAAATGATGATTGCCACAGTGTTCTTTTGTTTTTTTTTTAGTAGCATTCTAAAGACAATCATGAAATTCTTGCTGATGATATTTCCTTCATTGGCATCCTTCTAAGTCCAGCTTTAAGCAATGATGATACATGGATGGCTCATATCAGGGTGATAGATTTATTCTGTTTATTCAGAGATGTGTGTGTGTGTGTGTGTGTGTGTGTGTGTGTGTGTGTGTGTGATTGCACGTGCCCAACTGGCTATTGAAAGTTAGGTGTAAAATCCATTGCATGTATCCCAAAATATAGCAAGTAGAAGGCTAGGACCCTTATGGTTTAGACACAGAATGATAATATTGTCAAAGGAAATCAAACCCTAAACCAGAATTAATTCCTCAAACACTGTGAAGGAAAATATAGAGCTTGTCTTAAATTTTGTTTCATCTTTAATTCATTTTTCTCACTTACCAGAGCAGTGAGTCTTTAACCCCAAATCTGAAACTTTCCATCTTTGACCACAGCTCCAAATAACTGTTCTTCTCCTCTGATTGCATTTATCTCTATTCAGTATTAAGATACTTCAAAGAACTTAGTATGACAAAGTACAGCCCCTTGTGGAGGGAAGAATACACAGGAGTCAAAAGCAAACTCTTAGCTGGTAGCAGGAGCAGAATGTGTACTACTGCAGACTTCCTTTTGATGATCACATCTTTATTATAGAAATATCACAGAAACAGTGAATGGTGTTTGGGGCAAGATCAAAGGTAGAGAATGGTGTTTTTCTTCAACCACACTCTTACCCTGGTCATACCTTACTGGACTCTTCATATATATTTCTTATGTGCCTTTTCATCAGTGCCTATTTTATCACTACTGCATCCTAAGTGTTAGACATTAGGTACATTCTTCTCAAACCTTCTCGCTCTTTTGCAGATAAAAACAGGTGAATCTTTCACTTTATGTTGTATATCTCTAATTCTTATTTCACTAGGCTACACTCACCCTGGAAGAATGGACAATAGGGTTTAAGGAAGTAATGTTGAGAAGGCCTTTAACTCAGCAAGAATAACCAAATACAGATATTATGACACTCCATGTTTCTTACCTTTTAAAACTAGTTTGAATGGCTCTTATACACTTCTGTGTTGGTACTAATGTTTCATTCTTGCTTCAACAAATATTCCTCTTCTAACCAATGAAATTTTCCTACAGACAAATTTAAAAACCTCTACACTCCCCTAGTGCCAATTGTAATTGTAATTGTAATCTTTGTGTCCTGTCATTCTAACAGACTGCTTTATTTTCCTCCAAGAGTATTAGAGATTCTCGAGAAAACGATGCTTTGGGTGATTGGACCTGATATCTATACATTTAAAAGTCACTTTAATAAGAATCAGAAAGCTAAATTGTGAAATTGTAAGAATAAACTAATAATCTTTATAACATAGTGCATTCTCTATAGTGTCATAAACTTTCATTTAAAATTGCCACTCAGAATAATTTAATAGCAGGCATGGTTTTCACAAATACTAATTTCCTGTTTTGTGCTATTGTCATTTATTCAGAGTCTATGTTAAAATTAAAAATGTCTTTTGGCTACAGTGAGTTGCCTCTTTCTTCATTTCCCTATATCATCAGCCTTTAAGTATTTTTTTAAGCTGCTAATAAGACATGACACTGTACAGGGGACCCACTTCGGGTTTTATATTCTAAGAAAGATTTATCATTTTGATCAGACACTCTACTCTTCTCACATTTGTGGTTCTTTCCTTTAGGATAACTACAGAGATTGATATTGATGTACTGGTTTCTAAAAGCCCCTTTTACATTATATAATTCCGGATTCATTAATGAAGCATTTCAAATTGGTAAGGTAACCATATCCTTAAAATGAACTTTGGCTAAAACTCATGATCAATTCTATGCAGTATTTTCTTTTACTTTTTTAAGAATTCTAAATTAAAGATTTAACTTATTGAGCTCCTAATTAAATATAAATAATCAGAATATATAAATGTGAAATTTAAATGTCTTAGCTTTCAATTAATATTGACAAGTGTTTACATATAAACATTATAAACTATTTAAAATAATGTTATTAAAGTTTAAATAAATGAAGAATTATATTATTTATATATTTTTTTAAAAAATTGAATTAACATTTATCTATATTTTTAATTGAAAAAACTTTTTTTCTGAGTCATGGTGCTTTATTATTTTATTTGACAAATAGTTTGCTATAGATTTAATTTTATACTGATAACATACTAAGCTGTATGTATATCATTGCTTGTATGTAATGGTCATTAAAATACATAGTTTCTCTTTTAATCAGAATTACAAAGAGCTTTGATATGGAGAATATTGCATTTTTGCATACTTGAGACATTGCCTTAAGCAGAAAGCTGAGGCAGAGTAAGTAATGGGAGCTAAAGAGTTTTCATGGATCATATTGAGTCATGAACAATCAGTGGACAAGTGTTGTTCAAGAGACAATGAATTCCCCCTTAGATGTTCAAAGGATAAAGAGATAAAATGTAAGGGGAAGTATGTTGCCTGACTGCAAGGATTTTCAGTATAGATATGGGGACAAAACTAATGTGTATTAAAAATAAATGAATGATTCGAATGGGTATAAACTAAGTGATGATGAATTGGGTAGTTCATGTCATGCTACAGTTTGAGTTCAAAGGAGCCAACAATTTTGGAATTCATCCATGAGAATCAGCTGTAATATTGTAACAAATGCAATAAATATTGGAATTAGAGTTAGAAATCGTAAGTTATAATGCCATCTCTGCCACTTTTTTACTTGTATTGCTCTACAAAAATGTATAATCCTTCTGACTTTTAATTTTCTAATTTGTAAGAAAAGCTAAAGAACATATTTTTATAGCAATAAAACCTGCTATATATTTTAAAGAATAATCTTTCTACGAGTAGATTACTGATAAACTACCACAAATAATATTTAAAGACTCTTGGGCTTCCAGTGAAATACTCAAGGGTAAAAAAAAAAAAGGAGGAGCAGGAAAAGATGAAGAAGAAAACTTGAATAATATCCTTAAGTCAACTGTAGCCAAGACCTGTATGGGATAAACACTAACATGAAGCTGAGATAACTGAAATCATATAGGAAGATTAAGCCTACTTTATCACTAGGTAAAGAAGCCAGCCTGATATTCTGCATTAGTCTAGGGCTATTAAAGGGAGAAATGTCAAACTGGGGGCAACCTTGACTCAACTAGAAGGAAATCCAAATTCTTTTTACAAAAAAGTAATTTAAATTTAAGTCTTAAGGATTCTGATATATTGACTTAAACTAAATAGGGGTTCACATAAAAATAGCCAAATTATATAGATACGTTACGTGAGAATTAATATAAAAGTTACAGATTTAATGCTTAAATAAATCAGATTTTGTAATTATGAAATTTATACGATAAAATAAATATGCATAAATATTTGAAAATTAAATAAAAATAAAATGCAAAAAGTCAAAAAGGACAAGAAATTACCAAAAACTGGCTGGCAAGGAACAAAGTAGAAGGCTTAGAAATAAAATTAAGACAAAGTATAACTTAGAAATTAGAGTAGAATGCTGTTAGAAACATGGCAGAGTGAGAGATGGCCCCAGATCTCCCCGCTTGAAACAACAATAAGCTGAACATCTAAAACTCAACAAAAAACACCCAACCTGCACACAAACACATCTGAGCCAAGGATCTGCGCATTAGGGGTACCACAGGTCAAAACCTCGGGAGTCTGGAGGTAGACTGGGAGAAACAAAGAAGCTATCACTCACAGCTGGAACTTCCAGCAAAAGGAAGGGGAGGTAAGAAGGTGCGGGAGGTTCCCTGAATAGCCCTGCTTGAAAGAGCTATGAGCTCCATGCAGTGGCATTGTGCAGGGATCAAAGCAGAAAGCAGAAAAGTGTAGACAGCAGAGAAACAGCAATTAATTATTATGAGTCATGGTTGAAAAATATGAAGCGGAGCCACAGCTTCTATCCCCCAGCCCAGAGACCCCCTCCCCCCATATCCTCTAGGACTGGATACCGTGGAGCCCCAGGTGAATCTGAAAAAAACCCTACCAATACTGTCACTAACACTGACAAGAACTAAGACTGAGGGTAGCAAGCATGATTGAATATTTATGAGAAGAAAAAAAGCATTATTAAAACTTTATTATAAAGCAGGGATTTAAGAGGCTTAGATGCTACCTACTGGAAACCAAAAAAAAAAAATGCAATCCTATTTAGGCTAAAGAGAGAACTTTATACAATAAATCTTTCTAAGAAAAAAGCAGAATACACTTCCATTAACGCTGAGGTGGAGAAATACTCCATTAAACACTATGAACAACCAAAGTAACAAGGCAGCTCAGAAAGAAAGAGAAAAATCTCCAGAAAATAAACATAAAACATTGAAATATGCAACTTAAATGACAAAGAATTCGGGATGGTACTTCTGAAAAAGCTCAGTGAGAGCCAAAATAATTTATATCAACAATTCCAGAAAAAACAAATTTATCAATAGAATCAGATTTTTAGCAAGAAGATTGAAACCTTCAAAAAGAACCAAGTAGAACTTCTGGAGATGAAGAACACTCTTCAAGAGATGAAAAAATGAAATAGCAAGCTTGAGAAATAGAATCAACCAAATGGAAAAAAGGATCAGTGATACTGAAGACAGAAATCTAGAAATAAATCAGAAGGAAGAAGAGAGAATCCGAAGAATAAAAAATAATAAAAGAGAAATACAAGAACTAGCTGATACCATCACGAAAGGAAATATAAGATAATAGGCATTACTGAAGGAGAAGAAAAGGAGCAGGACTTAGAAAGCATTTTCAGATAAATATTTGATGAGGATTTCTCAAATCTAAGGAATGAGTTGGAGCTTGGAATTCAAGAAGTCAACAGAACACCCAATTATCTCAACCCAAAAAGGCCTTCTCCAAGATACATTGTGTTAATATTATCAAAATCAATGACAAAGAAAGAATTCTCAGGGCAGCCAAGGAAAAGAAGACAGTAACTTATAAAGGAAAATTCATTAGATTATTGTTTGACTTCTCAGCTAGAAAGTAGTGGAATCAAATATTTAACTATTAAATGAAAGGAACTACCAGTTTAAAATAACGTATCCATCACAAATCTCTTTTAGATATAAAAAGAAATAAAAACCTTTACAGATATACAAAAATTGAGGAAATTCTTCACTATGAGGCCTGAATGACAGGAAATACTAAAAGAGGCCAGCCCACTTGAAACAAAGGGGTTAAATATGTGGTGACAGATAGAAATCTGGCTATAAGTGATGAACACACAATGATGTATATATATATGCCTTTCTGTTAAATTGTACACCTGAAACTTGCTGGATTTTTTTAACTAATGTAACCATAAAAAAAAAAAAAGAAAGAAATCATAGTAGAAATTTTAGAAATCAAAACATATGACAGAAAAAAGGCTCTATAGCAATTAATCTATAGCAATTAAGACACAAATGAAAAAAAGAACTCATGAAACTGTAGATAGGGTTGTAAAAACAATTCATAATGTACTTTTTAGGAAAAAAGAAAGAAATTATGAGTTTCTGAGACATGGAACCTAGAATAGAAAGTTCTATCAATAGAAAAAGTAAAGGATAGAAAATACTTGAAAAACTATAATAAAAGTTATTTTTAATAGAACAAACCTCTACATTCACCAGCCCAAAATTTAAGAAGTTATATAAATCAGAATAAACAAAAGAGACGAAATAAACAAGAAAAAAACAAAAAACAAAGAGGAATAAAAGAAGAAAAAACAAGAAGAGACAGAGAAAGGTGGGAAGTAGAGAGAGACAGACAGACAGAGGGAGAAAGAGTGACAGAGCGAGAGACAGAGAGAGAGACATAGAGAGTGTTAAGGTAAAATATCCTTAAAACTTGGAAACTGGTACAGGGTTCAGCCAACTTTTTCTGAAAAAGTCCCCAGGATAAATACTCTAAGCTTTGTGTGTCATGTAACATTCCTAGCTTGAGGTCACACAAGAATAGGTCACAGTATGGGCTGTAGTTTTCTATCTAACCTATGCTAAAAGGACCTAGAGATTAATGATGAACTAAATGACAACAGACTTCTCTACAGCTCCAGCGCAAATAGTTGACATTGGACAAATATTTTTAAATTACTAAGAAAAATTTACAGTCCATCTTGAAGTATGTCCTCAACAAAAATTTTTTTTTTGGTGCAAGAATAAACTTTAAAAAGTAGATAAGCAAAAGAAGACTATTTACTATCAACAGATCCTTGAAAATATTCTATAAAATAAATATTTTAAGAATGAAAATCACTTTAGCAGAAAAGTTCAAAAGCATGGAAATTAGTTAACCTCTACAAAAAAATAATATATATTTTAAATATAGTAATAATAATGTCTAAATTGTGGAATTACAAAAAATTAAAAATAAACAGAAGTCAAACTAGCCAAAATTAACGCATAAGAGAGAGGGTGGTGGTCAGAGTTAAAATATTCTAGTTATTTGTTTTGTTCAAGAGGGTGACCAAAATATTGATTAAACTTAGACTTAAAAACTGAAGATATTAAGTATTCATGGTACTTTTTTTATACGCACTAAAAGAATAAAAACATTATAATTCTCAAATTAGTTGAAGGAAAATATGAAACCAGAATAAAAGTATAACTAAAATTTTCAGTCAACAAAAAAGAAGAAAAAGTAAGAATGGTTGAAAAAGACAATATGACAAAATAAATGATAGAAAATAAGATGTTAGTAATCCAAATAATATAAATGTTATAAAATTGCCAGATATTTTCAGATGAGATTAAAAAGTGAAAATCTAACTAAACACTGTTTACAAGTAATATCTAAAACGTAAATAAATGTAAATTTTGAAAATAAAGGAATAGAAAAATATATACCAGCTAAAGTCTAATCCAAAGAAACCTGTGGGGCTACCAGCTGACCCAGAAGAAGGCAGTGTCGCCTGGGCGGCGCTGCGGAGACTTCCACCTAGGACAGCACCTCCCTCCCTGGGTGTCCCCTAGCCTCGTAGGTTTTTCGCATCTCATATTGTGGGCTGAGGTGAGAGCAAGCTCAGGGAGGGTGATTACCGCTGAGGAGCCGCGTTCATGATCAAGATGATAGAGGTACTGACAACAACTGACTCTTAGAAACTGCTATACCAGCTGAATGCCCTATTGGAACAGGAGTGAGTAGAAATGTCAACCAAAGGTTTGCAGCTTGAGACTAATTGAATCTGCACATGATAACAGCCTTAGGATGACTACAAGACTAAGGGACTTTGAAGTAAAAGATCTTAGTCTAACTCAGTTCTTTGCCTTTGACACTGAAACATTTTCTTTACCTGTGAATTTCCTGGACAGATTTCTGTCCAAAATGAAGGTACAGCCCAAGCACTTTGGGTGTGTTGGACTGAGCTGCTTCTACTTGGCTGTAAAATCAATAGAAGAGGAAAGGAATGTTCCAGTGGCAATTGACTTGATCCTAATAAGCCAATATAGGTTCACAGTTTCAGACTTGATGAGAATGGAAAAGAGTGTGTTGGAGAAGGTGCATTGGAAAGTCAAAGCTACTACTGCCTTTCAATATCTGCAACTTTATTATTCACTCATTCAAGAAAACTTGCCGTTTGAAATGAAGAATAGCCTTAATTTTGAAAGACTAGAAGCTCAACTTAAGGCATGCCACTGCAGGATCATATTTTCTAAAGCAAAGCCTTCTGTATTGGCATTGTCTATCATTGCATTGGAGATCCAAGCACAGAAATGTATAGAATTAACAGAAAGAGTAGGATGTCTTCAGAAACGTTCAAAGATAAATGGCAGAAAGCTTGTATCCAAGTGTTTAACTGAATATTCATTAAACAAGTGTCCCAAACCAAGTATTCAGAAGTTGAAATGGATTGTTCCTGGATGGACTATATGGCAATTGAATACAGAATAACCCACTTTCTACAGAATAACCCACTTTCCAACAATTCCTGAAACGGTCCCTTAACTGGATTATTACAGCAAACTCCTCTGAAGCCTTTCTCCACAATCTTGAGCTATGGATTACATGTTATCATGGATTTAAACAATGAAGCCTCAAAACATCACAATTAGGTTAGCATTGATGTTCTCAGATTTGAGAAAACTGCCTAATTAATATTATGCTGTAGTGGAAGTATGCTTAAATTTGAATTTACCTGTGAGGTGTACAAACAAAGCCAAGAGCATAAATGTGAGATTCTAATGACAAGTCTGGGAAGGTAAACTGTAAATCTTCATTTCTAATGCTGACCCAACTTTCTATATTGGGTCAATATATTTAGGTGGTATTAAAAATAGTAACCTATTTGATATAAACTTTAATTTTTAAATTATGAAGTTTAATTTTAAATTATGAGGTTTACATCAAAACCAACATTTCACAAATGCACTTTTAAGGCATAACAATAGTCATTACTGTAGGCAGCAAAAATGGTTTATTGGCACCCGTAATGCAAGGAATAGATAACTCAGAGATGTGGACTTTATCTGGGAAATACACTTAAAATTTTTCATAGAAAGCAGGTGATGTTTGTATCTATGATAAAAATGTTTTTATTAAATTCTGCTTCAATCTAGTTCCACCAAAAAATTTGATTTTATTGTATTAGTAACTCAAAATAAATTAACACCACTCTGAAAACTTGGTGATTTAATACTCCAGAAGTTTTTACTAAGGACTGTTTTTATAAAGCTACCATTGCTTCTAATTTAGAATTTTGTTTAAAAAGAAGACTATACTTTCACTAATTGTCCCTGCTGTACCAACAGAAAGTCTTAAGTAAGCATCTTCATAATCATGAGGTTGCTGAGGTAGTATTTAGGATTTTCTATTAAATCAGTGAATATAAAGAGATATACAGAATTAAAAGTGTTGTAAATGGTTACTCAGTGCAATCTGTAGCCTGAGTCCATCCAGGATGGCTGTACCCAATTTTAGCATCACGTTATGGGTAAATATGCACTGGAAACTAAACCAAAGAACCATACGTATCTTACACTTTTGTAAACCATATTTTGTAGGTAACATTTCAGTTTTCCCCAAAGGCTGATATATTTTGATTACATCGGTGTTAATTTTGAGTTGTCAGAGGTATCCATACTAACAACCATTACGTTTTGGTACTGAGGGATATATACATTTCAATAAAGTTACTGAAATGCAAAAAAAAAAAAAAAAAAAAAAAGCTGTGGATTTATAAAAGTAAACATTTTATTTTGAAATTATTATAGATTCATGTGCAACTATAAAAATAGTACATAATAGTCCTGTGTCCCCTTCA
The DNA here is from genome assembly GCA_004027375.1 of Macroglossus sobrinus. Taxonomy (NCBI): domain Eukaryota; kingdom Metazoa; phylum Chordata; class Mammalia; order Chiroptera; family Pteropodidae; genus Macroglossus; species Macroglossus sobrinus. The sequence continues at coordinate 313,074 of PVKZ01000665.1, read as the reverse complement.
ATCTGTTTTTTCCAATGATATTTTATAGTTATAGTTCAATATCACAACTAGAATGTTAACATTGATACAATCCATTGACCTTATTTAGATTCACTGGTTTTACATCCACTCATTTTTGTGTATATTTATTTCTATGCAATTTTACCACATGTGTTGATTTGTGTAACTAACAGCACAGTCAAGATATAGAACTGTTTCCTCACCACAAATATTTCTCACACTGTCTTTTGATAGCCATACCCTAACCCCATCCCCAACCACAAGTCTGTTCCCTGTCTCTATAATTTTGTCATTTTAAGAATGTTATATAACTGGAATGACAAATGAATTTCTAAGACAACAAATCTATTAGATATAAACAGCAACACTATAAAATTATGAAAATGTAAATTTACTAGAAAGATATGAATATTGAAAAACTGTAATAATAAAATAAAAATTTAATAATAGAATAACTGATGAATAATACAAGATATATAACATGAGGAATTTTGCATATTACTAACATAATGGGAGTTTTTATTTTCTCTTTTCATTATATATAAAACAGACAAGAATAATTAATAAAGAAAATATAAGAAAATAATGTGTCATTACCTTACAAAGTTAAATTGTTTCTGCTCATGATAGACTCATACAATGGTATAGTATACAGCTCTGAACATGAATGAATTAAATATGACAAATCACAACATAGATAAATCTTAGAAATATAATGTTGAATTGAAAAAGACTAATAAAATATGACAGCATTGTCAAGAAAGCTCAAATATAAGAAAGCTCAAGCAAAATATATGTGTGTGTGTTTATAAATGTATATGTTCTAAAATTATTTTTAAAAACAAGTTAATAAAAAAATTAAGGATAACAGCTATCTTTAGATATCAGAGAAAGCCACAATTTCTTTCAAGGCCACTAGTCTAGATTTACTTTATAAGTTTGGTGGTGTGATTACATTTGTTTGCTATATCATGTTTCATCATATAACACACATTGTTACGTGTGTTTTTGCATGTATAAAATAGCATCTAATAAATATTTTTAAACAAATAAAATAAGCCTAATAATATTCCCCTTATTGTGATGGTATTTTAAAGATATTTTAAGGATATACAGAGCTAATGAAAGGAGCAATCTCTTAGTCAAATATAATATTGTTTATAAACATTAAGCAAAATTATGATGAGCAAATTTCTGCCTCTGGATGACTGGTGAGTTTCATCTTTGCTACATTTACATCTTGCCTCCCTGCATGATTTCTGCTGTTATTTCTATTGATGATGGACAGTGGTTTTCTGCCCACCTCCAGAGAGCAAGCTTTCCTACTTTTGTTTATAACTTAAAGTGGAAACTCTGCTACGAATTGCACTGCTTACTTTCTGGCTACAGACCCCATCCTTTAAGTACAAATTTTAAAAAGAAAGCATGGTTCTCTTATTTCCTGTCTTCCTATCAGAGATGGTGTCTTGTCCCATCTTATATTCCTATAAGAAATTGATTTAACCATTTTCCCAGCATTTGTTTATCAAATTTAACTGAAATCTTGTAGTGGATTTTTTAGTAAAATTTTTTCCCATGTGGTTTTTGAAACAATGAGAAAAATGTTCTTTGAGACAGACAGTAATAAGAAAATAGTAGTAAAAGAACTACTCGTTTTTAATAGTAAAGTGCTTTAGAATTTCCTAGTCACTTATGTGTGTGTGTGTGAGTGTGTGTGTGTGAGTGTGTGTATATATGTGTGTGTGTGTGTGTGTGTGTGTGTGTGTGTGTGTATGTGTGTTATCATCTGATAGCACTTCTCTTTTGGTTTTATAAAAACATTTTCCAATTTATTTTTTTGTTTTTCAAACAAAATTACTATGACCAATATAGGTAAATATAGAAGATAAAGAAAAATGTTTGCATATAGTTTTCATTGCCACAGATATACCCAGTGAATGAGACAATTGGGAAGGCTTTTTACTGTGATCATCTGACTTTCTGAAATTCTCTTTTTTTATTTTAGTTGTGATGAGAACAGATAACATCAGTCTACACTTGTAACAAAATTTTAAGTGTACAGTGTAGATTGCTAACTATAATCAATCACAATGTTGTATAGCAGAACTATAGAACTTATTCATCTGACATAACTGAAACTATACCCACTGAACAGCAAATTCCCATTTCCAAAATTCTAAAAGTATTCAGATTGACTGAAACTGAGGACACTAGACAGGGGGAAACACTTTTAGGGAAAGAATTGTGAAGCAAAGGTAAGACATAACTGCTATCTGATTGATTATTGTGATTTTACACAATGCCAAAAATATATATGTCGGGCATTCAAATAGAAAGATCTCAATGATTTTAGGTAGGTTAATTTGCCTTCTGGTCTCTGTTTTAACTCTGCTTTTTTATTATACCATTCCTCCGTTCTAGAACAGCAGCTTTCACTGCTTAACGGTTGTTTAGCTAGAACTTCATGGATTCTTTCGGTCTTTGTAGTGTAGCTCTTCAATAGCCATCCAACTTTATATACCATTACTCAATCTGCCAGGCTCTTTAATGTGCCTCTACTCATATATATATATATATATATATACACATATATATATATATAGTTTGTTTGTTTTCTTTTCATTCACCATCTTACATTTTTATTTTATATATGATGAAGAAAGACCATTTTTTTAAAGTATGTAAAATAAAATGTTTACTGACTTGCAGAGTGAACTCAGATATGAAATCATATTTGAAACTGATATTCCCCAGTGGATATATTGCCTTTGAACAAGAATTCTTTGAACAAGAATTTCGTATTCTTTTGTTAAGTTCTCTGGCCTATCACATCTCTTTTTCTCCGTTTCTCATTGCAAAAAAAGGCATATTAAAGCAAGCCCTGCTGTGTATGCATAATAAAAAGACCCTTCAGAATAAAAAACATTTTAACAAATTATTAAATTTATTACTTGTGAGGGGATAAAAATCCCAAGATTCCAGAAAAATATCTCTTTTTATTTGTTTTGTTTTAATTTTTGTATTAGGATACTTAAATAGAAAGTACACACCATTTATAAAATAAATGCTCAAATAAAATACACATTAGGGAAATAGAATGCCTCCAAAGAAACAAACAAATAAAATCCTTCCCACATCGCCTAGAGATATAGATGGACCTGCAACTGATTTGTAATTTTCTCTGTCCTGACATCAGTTTTCAAGTCAGAGCTGACAAGCACTATACTACTAAACATATCCTCCCGAGTCTTATTTTTAATTTCTAATACAATGATATAGCTGTTGCTTTACTCAATAGTTGCAGTATTTATAAGGGGGTAGAGAGATTCCAATTTAGTTTTATGAGGATGAATGAATGAAGGGCAAGGCAATATATCAGTGAGAGTTGAGAGGCACAGGACTTTAATAACTTCAGGCCAATTATTCCACACCTTGACAAGATCACTCTCTCTCTCTCTCTCTCTCTCTCTTTCTCTCTCTCTCTCTCTTTTTTTTTAGGATGAAAAATTTGCATACATTATACTTTTGGAATAACATCAAACTTATTTAACTTTTTTTTTTGCAGTTTTCAATATACTTTGCAATTCCATCTTGTAACCTAACACAATGACTCTAATTAGGTAATGCTTCGTTTCATGGAAGTAGTGATGAGAGGTGGAGGTACAAATCCGAAGGGTGCTTATTAAGATGCATTCTGGTAGTTGTATAGTTCTCTGTAGGTCCCTGTGGCCATGCCCCCAGCTAATTACTTTATGGTGCTGGGATATACAGAGACAAACTTGAGAGATGATAACAATTGGTATTGACTTAGTAAAACTATTGTAAAAATAATTACCAATAGTGCCTTTGGTTCAACACTAAATGCAATCACTGTATTACAATTATGGTAATGATCAGAAACTTTGTTTCCATAGAGAAAAGAAATTAATAGCACAGAGATTATTGCTGGAGTAATTGAGAAATTTTCTAAGAAATTTATGTGGAACCTCTTAAAGGCTATGCTCATCTTTTATCCTCAAAGAGGAAAACTCTGTAATGAATGTAGGATTTCTTAGCCTATCTCAGTTTCCTGGGACTTCTTCAATACTTGTCCCTTGAGCTCCATGAGAAGTTCTAATGTCATTAAATAGGTCAAGTGTGGTCATCTCAGCTCATCTCTGTTTACTCTGCCTGTGTTTATACTGCTAGCAACTCAGCAGCAACCTAATGAAGCTACCTAATGAAATACTCAGGCAAAGCAATTTCATTTTTCAGCATTATCCTAGGTTTCCTGCAGGGAATGTGGTGTTTTTGTCTACAAAGGAGTTTTTAATATATTATGCTCATTGCTTGTGTAGCAGTTGACATAGGTGGCATGTGCTGTCAGGTTTTAACCCTCCACAGAATTAAGGAAAAAACATGTTTGTTTAAAAACATTAACTTTATAGGGTGACGCACATATTTGATGAGAAAACATTACATATTATAATAGCATAGGATGGAGGAGAAGGATGTGTGAGGTCTTTCAGTCAGGATTGGAATCAGGAGGATCAAAGTGAAGGTGGCTTATGACAAAAAATAGGGTGGTCAAGGTCAAACTCACTGAGATGACATTGATTAAATACATGGAGGAGACTGTAACATGATGTACCATTCACATCATACTTGACCACTTGCATTGCATTTAAAGATTTGATATTATTTAGTTAAAAATATTTATTGAGTACTTATTGAATACAAGGCAAAACACCACACCTTGTGGAAGACACATTTTAATCTTTATTTTTCATAGAAGGAATCTAATTTATGGAGAGTTCAAGTAATTTATTCAAGATTCCACAACTGAAAAGTGACAACACAAGTATTAGAATTAAGCCTTATGCTGTCTCTCAGTATCAGGTTTCTCTTCATAGATGGGAAGTTTCTAATTTCAGGAGGATGTTTAAGTAACCTCCTTAGGGTCACCTCCAGCCAAGAGTGACTAAGCCTGAGCTTGAACCCAAACCTATCTGTCTTCAAAGCGTGGGGTTGTGACAACTATTCCAGACACAATTCTTTTCAATTAGAGAGGTTCCAATCTAATTGAGAATGAACAGAGACTAATGTGAGTTTAGGTGAGTAGATCTGGAAGAGGCCTTTGGTCCCCAAAGAGAAGAGTCAGCAGCTGAGACTAAGGACCACATTATTACAGTGCTTAGGTCACTGGATAGATAGCTCTCCTTTCCTCTCAGCAATCCACACAAGGCTCTAGACGGAGACAGCAATAACCTGGATATTTAATATGGAATGGTTTCATCTTGATTGCCGACAGCTGTGGGTTTTGTGGCTGGAGGCTGTTTTAAGTCGAGGGAATAGATACTAGGTCTTTCCAATAAGAAACCCTGGGTCCTAAATCTCCATATCCTTCTGCTAGGATGGTTTCAAAATTTGGAGCTTAAAAGGATCACTTGTAATGATTTTTCCCATTGAAACAGTAATGAATCAGGGTCTAAGTTGGTAGTATTCCTTCTCAGAGGTTATTCTGCCAATCTTTGGCAAAACTGAGACCTGTCTCCCCAGCAGTTCTTTTAATCACCAAGTAATGCAAACATACTCATTGCAAATTTTAAGATTAAAGTATTTAAGGAAAGTCTCCTTCACTCCTCCTAATACCAGAGTCCAGAAAAACTACCATATTAGATGTTTGTGCTCTCTTTCAGCTTTTATTATCTTTTATTTGTTACCTGATGACTTCCAGGGAAGATACATTTTTCTTTGCTTTTATATGCAGTGAACTGCACAGGGGACAGGTTCCCATGAAGGATATGGGAATGGGGGCAGAAAGGTGTCTGTAATTGTTTACTTCTGCCTGTGACAAGGTAGGTTTATTTCTTGAGTTCAGTGATAACAAAATTGTTCATTCCTTACACCTAATTCTGTTTTCCAACAGTTTTATCACTAATGTGACATTTTGATTTCATCAACCTACTTGGTTTATCTCTCAACTGGGTCACAATATATTATATTTGTTGAGTCATTTCTCCATCACTAGCCTTTAATTTTGTGTGGGTACCTTTTATCCTATAGAAATTTTACACTTTTATAAATCAAGTTTATCACGCTTTACCTTTATTAATTCTAAGTTTTATGAGTTGTATTTACTGACATGAAATGGTTTTCAAAAACCTAATATTTTCTTCAAGTTTGTTAATAGTTTTATTATTTATATTTAGCTCACTAATCCACAATTTATTTTTATATATAATGTGGGATATAAACATAATTTTTTTTTCTAATGAATAGCTAATTACCTCAACACAGTTAATTAGACAGTGTATTAATTTCCCAATGAATTGGAATGCCAAATTTCTGTAGGTACATGGTCTGGTTTTTGCACTTTCCATTCCATTTCATTGACATAATTTTCCACATTGTTGCAATCATGATAAAGTTTTAAAGTATAGTTTGATATCTAATAAGGCAAATACGTCATATTCTTTGTATGTCTTAAAATATTGTATGCTATTTTTATATATATTCCTTAATAAATTATTTTAATATTAGTTGATAAATTACAAAAATAACTTATTGAGATTTGTATTAGTATTGTATTGCATTTATATGATCATTTGGGGATAATTACATTTTTACAATGTTATTCTAACAGGGAACATATTGTGTCCATTTATTCAGCTTCTTTGGGTTTCTCAATAAAGTCCAATATTCCCAAAGTTTTTTCATATATCTTTTATTGAACTTACCTACAGTTAATTTGAAATTTGCTTTGCTGCACTGTGATCAATTTTCTATTTTTTTTTAACTTAGGATTGCTGATATAGAAGAAAGTGGTTGATTTTTACGTTAATCTTCTATTCATCCTCCTTATGAAATTCTGTTAAAAGAGTTTTTCAGTTCTTCTAGATCGTATCTTATCATCTGAAATAATGATTTTTGTCCCTTTTCAATATTTCTACTTATTTTTCATTACTTCTTATTTTATTGACTATATCCCTCAGTATAAAATGTAACAGCAATGATAATAGCAGGTGTGTTGTGCTTAATTTTGACTTTAATAGAAATATTTTTAATACTATCAAGTAAAGAAATTATTTTTCTTCTAATTTCTACTTTTCAATAAAAATTGAATCAAGTTTGGTATCATATTCTAGTTAATGTTTCTTTATATCTATTGTGATGATTACATTATTTTCTCATTTTTTATCTTAAAATGTAATATATTTTTTATAGTGATGAACTGTCTTTAATTTTTAAAATAAATATGACTTGGTTTTTATACTTTATTTTTTGATACATTGTTGGATTTAAGTTGTATAAATTTTATTTATGATTTTTACATCTAGGTTTAGAAAATAGACTCACAATATTCTTTTCTGTATGTATTTTTTCTCTGGATTTGAGATCAGGGTTATTGATGCTTAAACAACTGTTTAGGAATTTCTCTTTCTTTTACTTTCTGTTCTTTGGATCATTTTGTATAATATAGATCTTGTTTCTGTAAGATCTGTTTTGTTTAACTATAAAGCTATTGTCAATGCTTTCTTTTTAGGACTAGATCTTAAAATTATTTTCTTTAAAATTTTTTATTTATATACATTTTTTTGTGTTTCTATTTTTTAGTAAGCCAAAATTGACAGTCTAATATTTTTAAAATATTTATTTAAAATTTATTGATTACATTTATTTTACAATGTTGTATCTCAATTATCTCCTTTTACCAATGTCTTCTGATTTCTCTTTATCAGATATACCACAAGATCGTCTTTTTTTGAACAGCCAGATTTGTTTTCTTCTTTATTTTCTTATTCTTTATGTTCTGACTTTATTCTATATTAAACTCATTTATTTTGAGTTATTGTGCTGTATTCCAGTAATTTGAGTGCTCAGTTCATTTGTTTTTATTCTTTTTAATTTTTCTATTAAATATACTTAAAGCTACATTACTTTTTTTCTCTGACTATCAATTCAGATAAGTCTTACATATTTTGATATGTATTAGCCTCATTAGTCTATATTTTTAAAAGAACTGGTTAAAGCCTTTTGTTGATCTGACTTGCACAGAGCAGTGAGTGCCAAATGAGGATATAAGGTCTCTTTTTCAAAAAAGAAGGAAGGGCGTGCCACCAAAGGTACTAAAATATAAAGCTTTCCCTTCTGTCATCTCTCACTCAATTTGCCATGGTATTTTTTATTTGCTAATTAATACTGTCATAAGCAAAGAACATTTTAATTTTAAATTATTAACATGAATTTTACTGTTTATATTGTGCGATGCCAGTTTTAAATATAACCGTAAGAGCATTAAAACTGGTATGTGGAATCACCAAAATTACACTATTGGTATTTTGCCCATTCATGCATACTAGAAGAGCAAAAACATTTCATAAAACTAACAATGATTTTATTCTCCTTTTTAATATACACACATTTACCAACACTCTCTACCTTTTCTTATACTGAGGAATAAAGGTCTGAAAGAAAAAAAAAACTGGATTTTACTATTTTTCCCTTTCTTTCTGTGTCATTTTCTTTTAACATAATGATGAGTAAAAAAGGAGATTATGAGATTTCTTGGTCATTCTTCTGTTTTTAATTTATTATATATTTTATATTTAACTTTATTTAATGTATTGGGATGACATTTGTTAATAAAATTATATTGGTTTTAAGTGTACAATTCTATGACAAATTATCTGTATATTGCAAAGTCAAATCTTTTTCTGTCAGTGTATATTCGATCCCTTTTATCCTTTTCTATTTCCCTTCGATCCCTTTTCCCTCTGGTAATGGCTATACTGTTGTTTGTGTCTATAAGTTTTTGTTCATTGGTTTGTTGCTTTCAGTTTTTTTTCCCACACATGAATGAAATTATATGGTTCTTGACTTTTTCTGTTTGACTTTTTTGCCTAGCATAATATTCTCAAGATCTATCCATGTTGTTGCAAATGGCAGTATAGATATATAATCACTTTTTTTTTAATCTACTGAAGAACATTTTGGTTGTTTCCATGTCTTGGCCACTATGAATAATGCTTCAATGAACATAGGAGTACATATATCATTGGTCATTTTTCTTGCTTAGATGCCATTGCTTTCCTTCTGTATTCAACAAGTTCTGGTTTGGTTCATGGCTTCTGGGGGCTGTAAGCATGAGCTCCCCACTTTCCTGCTGCCTTACTCTGTGTTAACATAAGATGCCTATACTTTGATTCTCACTGAACTCAACCATTAGACATCTAAGTGCTGTGTGCAAGAATGACAAAAGACTGAGACCTTCATGCTTATCTCCTCTGCTTAGAATATGTGCTCCATTATTCTATTAGACTTCACTCAAAAAACACAAGTTCAAAGAATAAGTTATTGTTTTAAAACAGTAACAGTAAAGCATTATACTAAATCTGAGGTCTGAGTGTGGGACCCTGTGCACTTGCACAGATTGTAAGCCTATGAAATCTGTCCTGTCTTTAACCAACAAGCTAGTTAGAAGATTGTTTGAAAATACTCAAAATTTGTTTTAATTAAGCTATTATTTTTTTTATTTCTGTCATTCAGGGATTTTACCTCATATTAGTCATCCATTAATGAATATCCTCCTTATATTTTAACTTACTACTTTTTTGAGGGTTTTTTATATTTGATAATTTATAGTATATTGTATTTTATTGTTCACTTATTTTTCATTTTGTTTTGTTTCTAATTATTTCTTATATACTTTGTATTTTTATTCTCATAGTTTAGAAGTTTCAATACGCATTCCCCATATTTTCCAACAATATAGAGATAATCATCATCTATATTTTTCTCAACAAGACAATATCCTTAGTGTGCTATGAGTTCCTCTCAGGCCCCTCTCTTTTCCTGTCATAATTATTTGGTTCATGGTTCCAGAATGCTAATATGACCATATTTAGATTATCTCTTACTGATTTTTGTCAAAAATTTTTAAAACATCCTTTGTCTCCTATCTTGAATTCAGGGGCCAAGTTTCTTTTCTGAGACACAGGCATACTTGAATTTCCACTTGGATTCATAAAACTATCTCAGTTCAATAGGTTCACCACAAATGAACTCATGGGTTTTTCTCATAAACCTAGTTATCTTTCAATATCTACTTTCACAATATGACAGAACTTCCCAATTTATAAGGAAGGCCAGAAACCTAAGTATCATCACTGATACCTCCAGCTCCCTTACAATTCTCTTATTTATAGCTAGTTCATCACTAGGTCCTATTGATTTTTACATTGTAAAATTCTCTAATATATTTTACTTCTCTTCATCACCACCATCACCACCACCACTACCACAACCACCATCACAACCACCAGCAACATTTTACTTTAATGTGTCCTCATCTCTCACCTAGAAACAAAAAAGTCTTCTGGTTGTTGCTGTCTTATCTGCCTACATGTAGTCTCCCCTCAAGATAGTCCTTCCTTATTTTGGATGATCATTACAAAATGCAAATTTGGTCATATTCCTTACCTACCTGCTTAAATTATTTTGAATACTTCCTTTGTTCATGGGGGAAAATGCTATTTTTTTTTTTATGATGCCTTATAAGAACTTGAATTGTTTGGCACTCTGCCACTTCCATGGTTCCACTTCGGCCATTTTCCACCAAAGCTGCCTTATTTAGTTCTTACAGCTTTTCACACTTCCATGTGAATGAGACCTTGCTCATGCTCTTACCTCTTAATCCTAGTTGTCTAGTACCTCCCATAATTTTTTTTTTAATTTTTTGTTTTTACTTTCATAATTCCTTGCTGAAAGAAGTTCTTTCTTTACATTTTGGAAAATGTAAATTTTTTAAATATACTGTTATGATATTAGTAAACAACTCATGTTGCAATTATAATTCTACATTACTTTGTGTGACTTTAAAATTAATATCCATCTTTATCATTAGATAAATGAAACATCATACATCCTATCTATTTCTCCCATTGTCTAGCAAGATGTCTTCCATGTATATGCTCTCAATAAATATTTACTAAATGTGTGAATCTGTGAATGAGTGAGTTGATTCTTATTGTTGCTGCAGTATAGCCTTAATAAATTCTTTCATAAGGACCTATGAATGGTAAAATATTTGGCTGTCTCCACAAATAACCCCTACATTTAAATGCTAAGATAATTGGAGCTAGTTCTCAAAGTTCAAACTATTTTTTCCTAGAACCTTCCAAGGTTTGACTCATGGTCTTCTAGAAATCAGAAAGGTTGGGAAACTTTTCAAGTTCAAATTTCTTCTTAATCTTTTGTCTGTAGGATACTGTATTTTCCTCTGTAGTTTTTAAGATTCTGTCTTTATCTTTGAAATTCTGGAAATTCACTAAGATGCATTTAAGTATGGCTTTTTTTTTTTACATTGCCTGAAACTCAGTGGCACTTTCAATCTGAAAGGTATGCCTAGTATAGGCTATGAATATTTTTCTTCTATAATTTCTTTTGTTATTATTGCTACTACCTTCACTCTAATCTTTCTTTTTAGTAACTACTATTAGTTAAATATGAACATGCTGGATTGATTCTCACCTCATATTTCATCTACGTATTACTTCGCTGCTAATTCTAAGAAATTTTCGTTACATTTTATTTCAGATTATTAATTTGATTTTTACCTGTGTTTTTCTATGTGTTTCTCTTATCATTTATTTTACTTTAAAAATAAAATATTTAGTCTCCAAAAAAATTTTTTTAGTTGTCAATTCTTTAAAGATTCAGTATCCTCTTATTTCTCTCTAAGGATTCTAAATGGACTTTAAAAATTCTCTTTTATCCTTTGTATTATCTCTAGCTGTTTCTGGCAAAAATCTTTTTGTTGTTTATTCAAGTCCTTGTGGTTAGATGCTCTTGTTTATGTGACATGCCTATTTGTTGTTGTTGTTTGTTGTTGTCTGAATGACTCTGTTGTTTAGTGTAGGTAGATGGCATGTATTAAATCCAGCAGATTTTCAGATCTCTTTCTCTAACAGGATATTTTAGCGCTTGGGCTCTGATTCACTGGGCAGAGCGGGTAGTTAGTATACTTGACTAGATGAACTTATTTTAGAATGCATTAATATTAACTGGTATATGGACAGAGGCCATTCCAATTACATACACACCTTTCACCTGTATTCAAATCAAGGTGAGCTTTTTCTTTGTCATTCTTCTGGCTGGCTACCTTTCTTCTTCAGAGCCCCATCTGCCCCCCTTCACCATGGCAAAAATCTGGAATTACCACAAAGCCTTATTTCTTCATCCCCCAAAAGGAATTATCCTCTAAGGCATTTGATTATTTTTAAAGAGCAGTTGTTTTTAGTCTTGAGGTGAGTGCTTCTGCTGCCTTCTGCTTAGTAAAATGGACCATTTCAGTCATGTAAATAAAACTCAGGTCTTCAGACAAAATGACCCAAGATTCCTTCCATTTCTATTAGTAGTTTACTCTGCTTTGAGTTCTACTGAATTATTTGTTTATTTGTTTTTTAGTTTTTCCTGCAAGTGTGTGAAACTAATATCTTCTCTGCTCTTCTTCAGACTGATCTCATCTGCTTTTTGTCACTCAGAATTTTCTCAATATCTGTTCTGTTCATAACAGTTCTCTTGTTTTCTCACACTGGCAAGGATTTAATTCATTTTTCCCCTTTCTCTGTCTTCACTGCCCCCCCTCATTATGTTTTAAAAGGTTTTGTAAGAGACTGATAAATACAAAAAATTGGCCTGACATCTTGATTTAATCTTCTCCCATTTCTTTTCCTGTCCCTCAGGACTGGACTGTATTATACTAGAAGAGGACATGTTCTGTAGTCATGATGCCATATTCCCTGGTGATTTTCTATAAATATATAGTACTAATAAAAGTAATATTAATTTAAATAATTTTCCTTATAATTGCTTTGAGTTCTCTGTAATGTTTTGTGTAAAAGATAACATTTTTAATAAAATTGGTATTACCGAAAATCAAATTATAAAACAACTTGTTTCTTATTGATAAAGTAGTTAAAAGGTAGAACAATTTGGACACATAATACTGAAGATTTTGATTATAAAGTTATATGTATATTTTGGTTATAAACAAAAAATTATAAAAATTGATAGAACAAACTAATAAAAAACTAAACATTAACCATTCTCATTTCTTTTTTGATCTATAAAATCAAAATCTCCTCAGTCTTCTGTATAATTTTTGGTCTTGACCTTACAGTTTTGCTGGCAAAATAGTTCACAGCTCATTAAAGGTAAATGGAACTGCCAGCCATTTAGGCAAAGGAGTTGTGAGTCTTTAACCACTGGTTAAACATGTTTCCTTTATTTTTTTTCTCTAATGCCAATATACAGTCACAATTGTATTAAAATCAATTATAATGTAAATTATAATGCCACATTAATTGGTGATTTTTATATATAGTCTTGATATTTGAATAGTGCTAGTTCTAGTTTAGTTTCTTGTTATGGAAATTTTTTTTCCCAGAAGACATGCATGTATTTGAATTTTTCATTTCAATTGTACATAATCTGTTTAAGTTTTGCAAAGTGATCAAAGAGTGATCTACCTTGATTACTTTCACTGAACTACATAAGTCAAAGCAGACTATCTGTTTCTGTGAATCCTGCGTTCTTGGCACTCATGGAGAATTATTCAATATACATTATATTGGGAACATACTCTAATACTAATGCTTTATATATTAAACAATTTTTTATCTTCGAGCTTTTAATGAGTAATCATTAACATATCTTGTAATTAAACATCATTTTTCAAATGTATTCCTAGTGCAAATTCTTCCTTTAAGTAGCCATTTTGACTGATCCATGTAAAAGGTGTTACCTGCACATCTTTTTATCTTGTCATGGTTTCATTAGTACCACATCACATTTTTTTTGCTTTTGATCTGTAAGACTTTAATGTCAGATAGGGAGACTTATGTTACTGCTGCTACTGAAATATTAAATTTAGACTAAAGTACACTATAAAGTGATATGAAAAGTTCAGGGCATCTCAACCCTGACAGAATATACTTATTATTTAATTAGGTTCTGAAAGCTCTTAGCAAAAATTTCTGGCCTTATATCACAACCTTTCCTAATTGAGAGGTGCACATCCCTGAAAGGGTCAGTCTTAAAGGTACCTTATTATAAAAATACAATTATATTATTTTAGAAATTATAGTACCTAACAAGTCACAAGCCCTAAGATAATTCTCTCATGCTTGTTGTTTCTTCTCTTCTATAATGCTATGTTATCTATAATTATTATTACTCTGTAAATTTTATAATAGGATTTACATCTTAAATATATAAATATATATATTTACATCTTAAATATAAATAGTTTTTCTTTAAATTATATAATTTTCCTTTAAATTCTTGACCTGTGCTTATTCAATCAATGTAAAAGAGTTTTTTTAATTGTTCTAAAGTCACAAAAATATACATTTTAAAGGATTTTGCAACCTAAGCATTTGTTTTGAAATGGGAAAATCTTAAATTTGATAAATCAAATCAGATTGTCTGGTTGAAGTACGTTGGTTCCAATACAAGGAACTGAATTAGAAAGTACAGTCCATATTTTAATATGTTTACTTTTTTAAATATATTTTTTTGTTAAAATAGCTACGCATGATATAAAATAATTCTCTAGTGCAAAAGATCTAAAGAAATTCTGATACTCGGGTACAATTCAGTACTTTTATCCCAAAGTTTTTACAGATACACATCTCATTTTAATCTTTATCATGGAGTAAAATTCATGAGTAATTATAGCTTTAATTTAGGATTTTAGGAAAGCTGGCTTAAACACCATTTTTAGGATTTTTAAGGCAATGTATCTCAGAGCTGAACTCAGCATAAATTCTGAAGTCTGACAGATCTACTTCTGAATCCTTTCTCTGCCACTTCCAAATGTGACCCATCAAGTTACATAACCTCTCTAAACCTCAGTTTCCTCCTCTGTAACATAGGTATAATAGGCACTTAACTTTATAAAGTTATTGTGAGATGTGAATGAGATGCTATGTACAATGCACTTAGCATGGTGCCTGGGCTACAGTAAGTATTCAATAAAACTTATTATTATAATATCATTCAATAAAGTTTATTATTACAACCTTAGAGTCACTTAGTAAAATATAAACTAAGTAAAACCGTCTTGACTGTATTATTAACTTTGTTTCTCTAAGTTCATTTTCTTCATTAACTAGACTACACAGCAAAAGCGTACGCACAGTATTATGTTGCTATGGGATGGGATGAAACACTTATGATTACTACAAGATATCTTGATTTCTGTATCTAACCACACTTCCATAATAAAGAATATGTAGTATGTGTATGTGTGGTGTACCTTTGTGTTTACATTGCACCCCTATCTACTTTTCGAAACAGACCTTTTTACTCAGGACATAGGAATAGATTAAGTTCTAGTATAATAATAATGCCTTCCCCACCTTGGTCACTGGTTCTAAAGCAAGGATAGAGGCACATGGCCCTGGAATTTCTAAAATCGTATATATTGCTATTATAATGCTCACAAATACACACATCATATTTTTTGCTGCCTAACTCATTTTAAATCTCTTCAGCTTTTTTGATTAGTAAGATTAAATGTGCAAAAAAGTTTAAGTTTATGCGTTAAGCACCAAGTGTTAGAGTTCTCCGATGACAAATACAACTAACACATCACTCAACTTGCTTTGGGAAGAGAAGTTTCAGTTATATTTTAAGGTCACTTGCATTTAATAAACTATCTAAACAGGTTTAAGAAAAGGATTTTTGTGATGAAATCAATATTTTATCTTGTCTTATAATTTTCACAAGTGAAGAATTGAAGACAAGAATACATGCAGTATTTAGGATAATAATATCTTTTATTTGGCTTGAAAAGAGGATGGGAATAATAGAAAATGAGTTTTGGAGTTTAAACTGGGACTATGCCATGGAAAGTTTTGTTTATGGAACTAAGAAATTCCAATAAGTTTCTGAAAGCCATTGACATTCTCTGGGAATAGATAGTATAATAAGAGTTATGTTTCAGTGATATGTAGCTGGCATCTAAGTGTGGATAGTAGAAGGTGGAGATTAAAACTAAAAATATCTGTAGAAGATCATTGCAATAGAGTCAGTAAGAGTTACTGAGGACCATAACTGTGAGGGTAAAGACCGAACAAAAAGGACATGACTGAGACATTATTAAATTACACTGAACATGATTAAATGTCTGTTTGAATGATGGAGGAAGCAATAGAATTCGAATAATGAAGATAATGCTAAGATGTTAAACCTGGTTGACTAAAAAAGATTGTGGTACTTTTATAAAAATAGAAAACATAGAAGGAAGAACTGGTTTATAGAGAAAAGAATAGTGTGGTAATTTTTTTGGTACATGGTATTTTAAGTTTAGATATCCAGAAGGAAGTAAGATAATGGAGTTTGAAACTTCGAAGAATGTTCAGGTGCTAGACATGTGTGTGAAATCAGTTATGGATAAAAGATAATTCTATAATTATATATAGTGTATGTTTGTGGAAGGGTTAGTTTGTGTGTGTGTGCGTGTGCATGCATGCGTGCGTGCATGTGTGTGTGTGTCTGTGTGTGTGTGTAAAGAGAGAAAAGTGTATATTGTGAGAACAGATGTGACATTAGGGGACTATAAATCTCATTATACAAATAATGGTTGATGTGTATAATTGGAGAAATTTTTGAGTAGATATGATACCTGTTTTTCAGAATCTTAGACCCTATTGATTAGAAGAGAAAAAGGATTATAGTCTGGAGAGACTGCAAGAAACTATATTTTAATAGAGAAACTAAGATGCTATAATTTAAATTTAATATCATCTAGTTATTAAGTATAATATTGTGTTCACTTATGAAAGATGCCATAACTCAACATCTACCAATGGCCATTAAACTAAATACATTATTATTAGTTTCCAGTTTGGTGGCTAAAACAACAGAAATGTATTTGCTGTAGTTCCAGAGGCCTAAAGTCCAAAAACACTTTCGCTGGCTGTAGTAATTTTAAAGGCCACACTGCCTCCAGAGGTTCTAGAGGAAAATCTGTTCCTTCCCTCTTCCAGCTTCTGGCAGCTACAAACATCCTTAATCTGTAGCCACATCACTTCAATTTTTGAATCTGTGGTCACATTACCTCCTCCTCTATGTGTATCAAATTTTCTTCCAATTCCATTTTGTAAGAACACCTTTGGTTGATTTAGAGTCCAACTGGAAAATTCAGAATAATTTTACCATCTCAAAATCTTTAATCACATCTGCAAAAAGACTTTGTCATGTAAGGTGGCATTTATAGGTTCCAGGGATTAGGACCTGATATCTTTTCTGGAGCCACTACTGTAAGGCTCTTCCATATTCATATCTTTACTTAAAGCAGCTCTAGAAGAGAAGTACCATATTTTTACTCCCTCTTAAGTAGAATAAAAAAAAATGAGTCTTAAAGACACATTTTGGCACATAGCTAGTAGGTGTCAGACTTTAAGCACAGTTTTGCTTTTGTAAAGGCTGAGTGTTTGTTCAGATTGCTGTACAACATGAAATTAAACTCTGCTTTGCTCATATTTGCTTCCATTTTGCACTAACTGAAGTGATTGTGCACTGAGCTGTCTACATAATAGCTACATTTTTATAAATCTCAAAGTAAAAAGAAGTGGCACCCACATTAAATAGTCTGACAGCTACAAAAAGTGGCATTTCACTGATCATAGTTGAAAATACTTGAACATATTTATTGGCAGGTAGGCACCCAACAGCTGAATAAATCTGACAAATAAAAATTTCCTCCACTACAGCTTTCTACCTAGTATTACTACTGCTTGCACCCTAGAGTATTAAGCCTTTTTTTTTTTTTTGCCTCCTTACAATCTTTACTTTCCCCATTGTCATCAAGCCTTTTTTCTCAGGCTTGAGAGAGCTGTTTAGTATTTCAAACAGGCAATGATAGTTTACAACCAGCATGGTTTTATGTTCATGTAAATTTATTATACACAACATATTATAAGTGCACCCCCAATCTATATTTACATAGCCCACTGTTTTTAACTCTTAGAGCTATCAGACATGTTGTAGTACAATCTCTCATTAGTCTTTGCTGAGCACTGTATAGTTGTTATGATCCACAGATGGATGTGGAACAAGCAATAGCAAGCTCATGTTGAAATATTTGAAAAACAGATAAATTATATCTCTCATATAGTATGTTCTTGTGAAAAAGAAGATCATTTGAAGGTATGTGAAAAAAAAAATCTCTGACATTATCAAGAATAACTAATGGTAGATTTGGTTGTGGGAAACTGGGAAGAGTAGGTCTTAATTCCAGGATCCAAAATGAGGTTGGGCATTTTTATGGAGTTTTGTTTTTTGGATTTTTGGTTTGTTTGCTTGTGTTTTATTTTGTTTGTTTGTTTGTTTTCAAATACAAAAAAAATGGTAAAAGTGCCATAGAATTCTGCTTTCATGAGTGAAACGTGGAGAAATGTGCAGATCACTTTTAAATATAGACCACTGGCAAAGTGTCTGTAACCATTTTGCAAGTGATAGGGTTTCTGCAAAGACAAATGAACACTAAGAAATTTTGTACTATAAATATTTATGTGCAAACATCAGATAATCACACAAGTGATGTAAAATTCTTCAGCAGAGCAAAGAAAATTGTTTTTTTTTTCTCATTATCTAGGCTTCTCAAAGACTTTTTATCTTGCTTAATAACATAAAATATTCCCAAAGGAATATTTTCACTAGAGAGACTTTGAGGACCTTTGTATAGATCATTGAAAAAGGCTTATTTTCCCATTTTTATTTGTTTTGTTACACCCTGTAAGCTTAGTTATACTTGGGTTTATCTTTTTTAGTTAAAAAAAAAAAAAAAAAACAAAAAAGAACTTCTTTGAAGATAAAACAATTCCCAATATGCCTAGACATTATTTTGTAGATAATACTCATTTCATTTAATTTGGTTCAACAAACAATTATGAATTATTATGAGCCTAGTCATGGGGCTGATGTTCCAGGAAGTACAAAGATTTTAAAAAGAAGAGGAAGAATCTCCGCTCCAGAGTGACTAATGTAGTTTGTATGTGTGTTTGTGTGTGTTTTATAGAGAAGAACACAAGATGAAAGTTAAAATTAACACAGAATTAACTATTATTTAAGACAAAATAGGCTAATACTTTTAAGATATTCAGACAAACTGCTATCTGTCATTAAGAGAGAAATCACATTCAAATTGAGAATGGAAGATTTTATGCTGAAAACACCACTTGTAGCAGGCTTTGAAGTGAATGGATCAAGGGAGGAATAAAATCTAGAAGGAGGGAAGGGAAATAGGCACAGATAAAGCAAAGCATTTACAAAAAACAAGTGTATTACGGCCACTCTGTGGAGAAGACTACAAGATAGGCTAAGGTAGTCATTTGAATCATACCAAGGACAGTCCTTGATGTCAAAATGTGTTATTTAAATTACATTCTGTATGCAGAGGGCTCTTTAGAAGGTTTTTGTACTTCGGAGATACTTAATGAAATTTAGACCATAGGACTATTTATTTGGCAATGGTACGAAGAACAGTTTGAAGTGGGACTAAAGTGGAGTCAAGAACAGTAAGAGACACAGTAAGAAATAATGAGAATCCTCTTATAACTGGCAAAAATGGAAACAGAAATGAAAGGATAGATCCAAAAGCAACTGCACGGGTAGAAGAAGACTTGGAAAGTAATTGGAAATAAAAGATGAACCCATTAAGTAGCCAAAGGTGACCTTGGATATCATCTACAGAAATAGCTAATAGGAAGACACAGATTTATAGAATGGGAGTAAAGTATTAAAATTACTTGTGAAAACCTTCTCAAAGACAAGTTTCATTAAATGTATATTCTCTGGCATTTTTACCTGATGCTATGTTTACTTATTCATGTCATTAGTATTTTTGATTTTGTGTTAAAACAAATTAACCTCTGAACTATCTGAATGATACAAAAAAAAAAAAACATAAGACAGTCTCTGCCTTCATGGAAATTATAACCTTTTTGAGAAAAATAGGACACCAGATATGTGACTTTGGGACAGACGTTTGTGTGAGGATGATAGGAACATTCTTACTACTCTGTGGTCATCTAGGTCAGGGGTCCCCAACCCCCAGGCTGCAGACTGGTACTGGTTTGTGGTCTATGGCCTGTTAGGAACTGGGCCATACAGCAGGAGGTGAGTGGCAGGCAAGCAAGCAAAGCTTCATCTGTTTTTGCAGCTGCCCCCCAGTGCTAGCCTCACCACCTCAGCTCCACCTCAGATCATCAGGCATTAGCTGCTCATAAGAGCACCGGACCCTGGTGCCAAAAAGGTTGGGGACCACTGATCTAGGTGATTATTTAGTAACATAAAAGGTAGTCATTACTAAGTACCAAATGAATGATATAGTAGGTAATAGATACTGCAGAAATTCAGAAATTTGGTTAAGTGATTACTGTGATCAACGCTTTATGATAGGTTAGAAAGGCACAGTTTCTGCCTTCAATTGATTTACAATTTAGGACTGAGAGATACTGTAAAAAAAATAATAAGTACAATAAAGAGTTAACAGATATAGGGAGAATCAGAAGAGTGGGTTAGTGACCAATCATGTAAAGATAAAAAAAGGAATACCACAACATATTTCTCTTTTCAAATTGTACTTATTTTCTTTTCCCCTTTGCTTCCCTTCATTCATAAAAGTACTTAAGGAATGATAGTAGATATCATAGGAAATATAAAGAAATTAGTTTAATTTTTCTCATTTAAAAATTATTTTTATTCATTTAAATAGCCTT
Organism: Macroglossus sobrinus; assembly: GCA_004027375.1. Classification (NCBI taxonomy): domain Eukaryota; kingdom Metazoa; phylum Chordata; class Mammalia; order Chiroptera; family Pteropodidae; genus Macroglossus; species Macroglossus sobrinus. The sequence continues at coordinate 292,303 of PVKZ01000665.1, read as the reverse complement.
TTTACTATAAAATAAATGAATCTCATGACTTCTAAATTTTAATTTACTGTAAAAATTTAACTGGTCCTCATCCCTTTGCTCACTCTAATTACAATTTACTCCTGCTCCCTTCTTCATATATTAGTCAAGCTTCAGTTACAGCTGCATTACTGTGCTTGTCACCCTAAGCCTCAAATACTTGATGTGGTGATGCAGGGAGGAACGATGTGAGAGATTCCTTCCTCTTGTGACTAACACTATGCCTGGTACATACTAAGTGTGCTCAACAAGTATTTAATCAAAACAGAGTTTATTTTCCCTTTTGACTCAAGTGCTTAATACTGAGGGGCATGTGGTGATAATATTTTAGATAGCCTGGTTCATTCTCTTCAAGTACCACTTAACCATTCACACACTATTGAGTTTAGTACTATTAAAGGGTAATTTCTCTCCTGGAAATTGTCTGGTTGCTGACACTTTTTACATATTCAGTCTTTTTATCATTAGTAGGCAGGTAAAGAGATTAAAATAAAAGTTTCTTTTCAACTGTGCAGTCATACACATAGATTTCATTTTGAATGGTCTGTGTATTCCAAGAAAAAATATTGAAGTATTCTTATTGAAGGCACCCACACCTAGAATACTCAGAAGTTATATGCCTCTTTTAAAAACAAAAATATTAACGTTTAATTTCTGTGCTGCACTATCCATCCAAATGATTTAGAAAAACTATAATTCCTTCCTTTTTATAATTTAATAAAACCTAATGAATTAACTGAAAACTCTGTTTTGATCAATTTAAAAGTTTTGATTTATTGTGATACCTTCAATTTGTTTTACTTTGTTTAATATAGTATTTTTACTATTACTTTTAATTCACACATTTTAATAGTTTAAAAGAGAGATTTTATGTTTTTTTGCTCAAATAAATTCCTTTTAGGGCATGAAAATTTAATAATTAATAATCAATACATTGTAGAGAACTTTACAGCAAAATTATTTTGACATATGTTATTTCCTTTCTAATTATAGCCCTGCACAGTATTACTATTCTTATTTTATTTTTAATGAATAAAAAACTGAAGCCAAAATAAGGTAAAAGATATGCCTAAAATGCATATGTTCGTAGGTACCATCTGTAGAGCCAGAATTAAAATGGAAGTATTTGTATTCCTCAGTCAGTCCTCTTAATATTCAGATAAACACATATACCATATGACAGCAAAGTAGCACTGGATATTTATGCTGAATAATAATAAACATTTTTGGCATTTACACATGCTAGACACATCCTAAGTACTTTACATGTGTTGGCTCATTTAATCTGTGCCATGACTCTATGAAGTTTAAACTTGAGAATACAGAAGCCCAAAGAAAGTAAGTAATTTACTCAAGAAAACACACCTAGTAAGTTATTGAACTAGCATGTGCACCCACCCAATCTTCACTGTGTTGCCTTAAGCATCATTCTCATTGCTGCCATTGCAGTGACAAGAATAGATTTAATGAAACAAATGTGAGTCGATAATGTCTTCTAGAACTCCACTTCCTATCGGTAAACTTATCCTTGAATCTGTAATTCTGTGAAGTACTTTAGTGAAAATTGAATTTGTTTCACTAAAACAAATTCTAAAAGGCAATTTCTATTAATGGTAACTCTTTAGTGTTTATATTTAATATGTGATGAGAATTTTACTGTCTGAAAAATACCTTCCTATTTGTTATATAATTTGAAACTATTACATCTTAGTCCCAATTTGAATACATTGTTATCAGTAATGATTTAAAATATGTTTAGTCAAATAACAATTACAATACATAACATGTTATGCATTATCAAAAATTCTGACATAAAAGCAGATTACTTGTTACACCTAATGATGTATACAGAGAACTGTCATAGCATTCTATACATTCAAAGTGTGGACAAAATAAAGTCAAGCATTTTTTCTTAACTCATAATATAAACATTTGAACCTATCTGATGTTCTGATTGGGAGTCCATCTTTCCTAAATATAATTTATGAATTAGGAAGAGTAAAAAATAAAAGTGTATATTTGCTCATTCTTGTTAATGTCTATACCTATTCTGTTCTTTTTTTTTAAAAATAGAAGAACCTCTTAAGATTATAGTAAACTCAGTTTCCCACTTCCTTTTTTATTATGTAGAGTTTAAAGTTTATAGCAAAACACATTTGAAAGTTCCTCAGTCATTCAAATAATGTTATACAATAAGATAGCCTATGAGCTTCACCAGAGCATCCACCGTGTACCTCCATTACATTCTAGACAGTCTGGCACATAATTGTGCTCAATACAACTCTGTTAGCTGAACTGGTGAATGCCTTTTTCAAAGACATCTTTCTTGATCTTTCATCCTACGCTACTAGAGCAATTCCTTTTCATCAAGCACTGTATTATGGAGTTTCTGCGTGTGTGTGTGTGTGTGTGTGTGTAAATTGTAATGACATTAAGCATAATAACTGTATATAATTTACTTAGCTAATGTGTGGACTTTATATAACTCTGTATCCTTCTTAGTGTATGTCATTAAGAATTTTCTCTCCAATGGATACAAACAGAATGAAGCATTTACTCTGGTGTTATCTATTACTGTCGACCCTTGAACAACACAGGTTAGTGCAGGTCCACTAACATACAAAATTTGTAAATAAATACAAATAAGTACTGTAAATGTATTTCCTTTTTCTTATTGTTTTTAAAATAACATTTTTTCTAGCTTGCTTTGTTGTAAGAATACAGTATATAATACATATAACATACAAGAAATGTGTTAATCTGTTAATCAAATGTTTATGTTATTGGTATGGCTTATGGTCAACAGTAGGCAATTAGTGGTTAAATATTAGGGAAAACAAAAGTTATATGTGGATTTCAATTTCTTGGGGATGGGTGTCAGCACCGCTAATCTTCGTGTTGTTCAAGGGTCAACTGTATCCTTTTTCTATACTATCTTCCACTCTGGTGTTACTACTTTTCTGCCTCAATATCTCCACTAAAATTTATTACCACTAAATACTGATCTATAGATAATGTAGTCAATAGAAAGGTTGGGAACCAATGTAGGTCTCAGTCAGGGTCTCAGAAGAAAGAGAAAGCGCATTAATTTGGGCCATTTGAGAAAAGTTGAATATCAACAGTTTACAGTAGTGTGAGCAATACACTCTTGCCAGTTGCAGTGGACATGGTTAACACTTGTAGACCTGAAGATGTGAATCTCAGTTTCATGGACTCGGGGAAGAAGGATGGCAGAAGAAGAAAGAGAGGGGAAAAAAAGTGAAAAGGAGGTAGAGAGAACTGCCATACAGGGTTGTGCCTCTTGATCAAAAGATGCAACCAGATCCCAGAAATCCTGAAGTGGGGTTGGGTGAGGTATGGTCTTGCCAGTCTTTGTCATTGGCTGAATCCACCTGAAAGTCACAAGCAAGGGATCTTAAGGACATAGTTTACATTATCAGCCACTAAGGACAGAGGATTCAGAATGGATCGAGGTCAGTCAACAAGGAGTGTTAGAACTGTATTTTCTCTATTCCACCCCTCAGGTTCATCCTCCATTCTTTCTTGCCATAAATGACAATGATGGGGACAAAAGCAATAGCTATTTGCTTTTGTATTTTTTAGTTCATAATTGCAAATATTTTTTAAATGCACTAGTGTACTTTCTTACTGGAATCCATAAGCATCAACATTTGTTCTAGGTTTGCTGTATTACAGACAAAAAAGTATGAAGTACTGGTTAACCCTTTTTTCATTTGGCAGTGTTTATGGCCGCAGCATTTACCCTGAGATAACTTGCAGATTATAGTCCTAACCTTACCCCCAAAGTTTGCCATGAAATATTTCACTTGTATTATTTTTTTACATTGTTCTAGTATATTGATAGCCTTTGGAAACAAATGACATCATTCTATTTATAGCATTCTGTTTTTTAGTAGTTCAATTGCTGAAAATGTCAAATCCTAGAAAACATAGCATTCTTATGGATGATGTTAAATGAATGCTGGCAGCTAGGTGCACTTTTTTTTATATATATAAACAGGAAAAGATTAAGCCTTCCCTCAAATAGGTACATATTCCTTAAATTTGGAGTTATTTTGTTTGTTTTTAGTTTGGTTAATCAAGGTATAGTTTACCTACAAAAAAACTCATTCCTTTTAGGTATTCAATTCTGTCAGTTTTCAAAAATGTGAACAGTTCTGTAACTAACACTACAGTTAAGATACAGAATATTGCCATCATTGTAAAAAGTTCTAAAGCTTTTTGAAATCTTTAATCCCACTTAACTGAATATTTGGTATCAATTTTTGTTTATTCTTATTTTAAATAAAAAAATTGATGTTATCACCCCACAGTGAATTACACAGTGTGCTATTATAAAAAATATTTTTTCTCAGTTTGTTTTCCCACTCTTCTGAGTAATATAAACTATTCATATTGGTTATGAACTTATTTCACTGTATTAGGCTGAGGAAAGGTTTATAATTTTGGCTGCACATTGAAATCACCTGGGTCTTTTAAATGATCTTATGGTCAGGTAATAGCTCATTAAAGCAAGATATGTGGGGTTGAGACTAAGGTCTCAATAATCTGAGTTTTCCAGGTAATTTCATATGTGACTAAGGTTGAGACGCTATATATTAGAGCAAATTTTATCAACTCTGGCTGCCTAGTAGAATCTCCTGGGCAATTGCTTAGAAATACTGATACCATTCCCCACCCCCATTCTGATTTATATAATTTGTTCATAAAAGTTGACAACAAGAACAAATGAGTTTTGGGTAACTTAATATATTTGAATGGTTGGGCTCCACTTAATCAAGGTTTTATTATAGTTCTGGATATGTGGTGGTGTTCAATAAATGTTAAATGTGTGTCCTAATCCCACAGCAGAGTCAAGAAGAATAATATATGCCCTCTCTTGGAAATAAACTGTTTGTATATTTGAAATAATTTTCTTGGCAAAGTATCACTTTCTGAAAATTGTCCTACTAGATAATTTAACTCAAATGGTACCTTGTATTTTAAGAGAACACTATATTTCAACTATACTTTTTCACCATAATATTAGGCACATATATATCTCATAACACTTTAATAATTCTCTCTAGACAGGAAACAAGATTAAAAGATTGAGAATAAGATTTAAACCAGCCTCCTACTTGGAAGCATAAATGATGCTGTTGCACCTCTGGGTCTGGAGAATACCGCTACTTTGTAAAATAGAGCATTAGTACTGTCTGCTTTTATAATGACAAAATACAAACAAAAATAACATCTAATATCAATAACTAGAACAGAAATGAACTAAGTATCTAATGAAACAGTTATGGGATTAGCAAAATATTTACATGTGATATCTTTTATAGATTTCAGGAATTAGTAACTAAAATAAAAATCTTTTAGCATAAAGTTACTGATGATCTAGTATAGCAATAATACTCATTAAGCAAAACTTTAAGTTATAAATAATCAACATGCTGCATATTTTAATGTACACTAGTGGCACTAGATGTTGTATTTAATCCCTCAGTATAAACTAGTACAATGAACAGTATTTTTTTTAAAGATAAATGTTCTTGTTTTAAAATCAAAAACTATAAAGTTTATTTGATTTGATGTTTTGACTTCTTATTTAATTATTCTACTCCTTTTCTCCCTTTTAGGACCACCTCATAAAATGGCATCACCTAAACAAGAGCATGAAGATAGAAAACATGACAAAGTCACAGATAAAGGAAGTGAAAGTGGGACTTCCTGTAATGAGCTCTCTACTTCCAGTTGTGACAGCCACTCAGAGGCAAGCACTCCCCAGGACAACCCACCCAATGCCCAACAGGCAACAGCTCACCAACCTAATACCTTAACATTGGATCGTCCCTCCAAAAAAGCACCTGTGCAATGGATGCCCCCACCAGACAAACGCAGAAACAGTGAACTCTTTCAGACACTCATCAGCAAGTCCCGGGAAACAAATCTTTCCAAAAAGAAAGTCTGTGAGAAGCTCAGTGTGGAAGAAGAAATGAAAAAGTGTATTCAGGATTTTAAAAAAATTCACATACCAGATTATTTTCCAGAGCGCAAACGCCAGTGGCAAGCTGAACTGTTGCAGAAATATGGGTTATAGTAATTATCACATTCTTACAGTATTTCAATGATGTTCAATGTTTACTACAATGTCACCACCTGACTGTGCCCTAACAATGGTCAGTGTGATGCTTGCTGCTCTTCCTTTGTGTGAACAGTGGATGTGGGACAGTATTTTCTTTCATTCTTTTTGTTGCTCTTGTTTTTAGAAATATATATTTAAAAAAAAAGTTCATGTTGAATCAAAATAGTGTATCTGATTCAAATCATTTTGCAAGAATGAAAGTATAATGTGCATGAGCAAGAAGCTTAGAATCTTGATTTCTTTGAAATGTGGTCAACTGGGTATATTTGTCATTTTGTAACTCACCAAAAAGAAATCATATTACTTCACCTAAAATGACAATATGAATGAAGCAACATCAAGTAAAGTGTTAGATAATGGTTTTGGGACTGAAATCCAAAACTGTTGAATTGTTAATGCAATAAAACAAGTATTATTTTTGCATGAGCACAATGCTACAAATAAATCACAAGACATAGGGAAGATCTGTTTGTTTCTTGGAAAGAAAAAAATATTACAAAAATAATGCTAAAAATGTTTCAGGCAAAACTTGTAAATGTATGTTGTCTAGGAGATTGAATTTTATTTATTCTAGATCTCCAATTTTTTGGTGTATGTGTATGGTGTCCTGTATGTTAAGATGGTGTAAATATTCCTTATATTGTTGAGTAATGGCACTGACATTCATTTTATTAATGCTAGTCATGATTATTTCTGTGAAATGACTCCCTTACATCAGGCTGTGAAAATTGGTATGACGATGCTCTGAAAGATTCTATTATTATGTTAATCAAAATAATTGAGGGAAATAGTAAAGAGCTTAATGTGTTTATTAAAAAAGGAAAATATATTAGAATTCCTTGATTTCTATTGACTTTTCCTTAAAAATATTCTACTTTTACATTGTTTTCAATCTTCTTTTTAAAATCTTAAGCTGGAGAATGAGATGTTCAGCCTTAATGTTGACAAGTTAAAGTTTTAATATAATTTAAAATAGAGATTGAGTCATATCCAGATAGCATTGGTATTGATTAATAAACCCTTATTCCACAAGATGAAAGACGTCACCCAAAATGGTATTTTGCTTTACCATTTCTACAGAAAGAAATACATAATATCATGAAATTTCTTTAAAGAAAAGGCTAAGAGAAGGTAAAAATATCTTCAAGAATTATAGAGCTCAATCTCCTCTATGGTTAGTTGAAATAAAGGTTGAGCAGCACTTGTGGATAATATATGGAGGTAAGCAGTAACTCAAAATTAAAAATATACATTCATTTTCTTATGTATTTTTAGGTTTGTCATTCTACTAGTATATAAAATACCATCAACAATGGACTATTGAAGAAACAGCTATATGATTTACCTTTAATGACTGATTGGGATTTAGGGAAAGAGCTACTCTCAAAAATCTTCATTACGTTTTGGGAAGATTGGAAGTCTCACCATGGTTTGATGTAGTTGCAACACACTTAAATGGTTAGAGGTTGTTTGGTAGGTTGCCATAGTTCAAATACCACTCCTACCACTTACCATCTATGTGATATTAGGGAATAATAATAATCATCATCATTGAGAAGATTCAAATAAGGTCATTACAGTGAAGAATCATCACTATTCCTGGAGATGGAAGAAGGTAGTAGCTTTATCAGGATCCAGGAAGCAGGGTTATCAGATGGGAAACTGAGAATAGAGAAGAATAACTTTTCCAGTAAGAATTGTAGCCACTAAGGAGTCACAGTCACTTCCAAAGATGCCTCCTAAAGCAAAGACAGAGGGGGGAAATTATCATAGCTTCTCACATTTCAATTTCCTACCCATGTTTTCCATTGTCTCAATATCAGTGGAAGCTTATTGGCAAATGAGCCAAGGAAATGTAATTTACAGAAATGATCCCCTTGTGATAACAAAGCCCATTAGCAAAGGATGGTGAATAGATTTGAAAAATATCTCACACCCAGCTCCATTTTTTCCCAACACAAAATTTTAAATAGAATCACAATGGCAAGAATTTGGTATATGGCAACTATTTCATATCTTCATATCTCTATACCACAAGATAAATTACGCTAGTAGGAATGTCTATCCTACAGTCCTTAGCAAATTAAAACCCATCTTAATAATAGTCTATTGAGCACTTATCATTCATGAGCACTTGTCTCAAAGATTAACAAAAAAAAAATTTAAGAAATACAAATTACTAGCTATTGCCCTTGGAAAGAAACTCATGGTCCGGTTTTCTCAAACTATTATGTTTTCTGGCCCCAATTGGGATTAGGAGAAAATTTAAAAAGGCAGCTAGAATGTGTACTCTTCTTTAAAGAAAAGAAAACTCCAAAATTTAGAAATGAGTTGGGCAAAAACTAGTGTATAAAACTTCTTTACCAAAGAATCAAGAGGTACAATCAGGAGGGCCACCAAAAGTCAAAAAAGCTGGAAGCAGGCACTGAAGTTGAGTATGAAGAATAAATGTTTTGGAGGTCACATTGGTGTACCTTCTGTCTGATATACAGTTGACACTAAACCTTCGACATGATGTGTTATTGTTGTTCAAGTGGAAACATATTGAGTAAAAACTAAGAGGAGAAAAAGAAATAAATGTTAATTGTGAGAGTTTCAATTTTAGAAAAGTGGAGTAGACAAATTTTTTCTTGTTTCTCCCATTAAATATCACTAAAAACTCTAGACATTATATATAAATACACTTAAGAGGCTCTGAAAGTCTGAGAGAAGGAATACCAGCTAGGGACTTTGGGACTCAAAGTAATATATGGTGATGAGTGTCTGAGGTTTTCTTTTTGCCTCATCTATCCCAGTCTTGTAGCTGAAAAAGTCTGGTAACACATAAACACTAGCAGGTGCAGACAAAATCAACCCCAACAAAATTCTGTTCTCTCTGGCCCAAGGACCAGTTTCCCTTAATAACCAAGCAACCTAGCAAGACAGAAAACATTTAAATAATAACTGCTCTGCTCTTCACTTTTTTTAGACTAGTTTTTAAAGAAATTTTAGGTTCACTGCAAAAATTTCTCACCAGAGTGGTATATTTGTTACAATTGATAAACCTATATTAAGGCATCATTATCACCCAAAGTCCATAGCTTACATTATTGTTGTTCAATCTTGATGTAGTACATTCTGTGGGTCTGGACAAATGTGTAGTGATATGTGTCCATATTATGGTATTATACAAAGTATACTCACTGCTCTAAAAATATTTTATGCTTATTCATCCCTCACCCTTATCCCAACCACCATCAAAGAGGTCTTTTTACTATCTCCATAGTTTTACCTTTTCCATAATATTATATAGTCAGAATTATACAGTACATAGCTTTTTCAAATTAGATTTTTTTTTTACTTAGAAGTATGTAGGTCTTGTGGCTGGATAACTCATTTATTTTTAGCGCTGAACAATATTTTATTGTCTAGATGTACCACAGTTTATTCATTCACTTACTGAAATACAACTTAGTTCCTCTAGCTAACGGCAATTATGAATAAAGCCACCATGCTATAAACATTTATGTACAGGTTTTTGTGTGGACATAAGTTTTCAACTCCTTTGGGTCAATATCAAGGAGCAAGATTACTGGATCATATGGTAAGAGCATGTTTAATTTTAATGAGGTGTGAACAATGACTATGATAAAGTGCAGGCAGGGGGCAGACTATAATAAGAGCACAAATATTGCTACATAGATTAGAGGAAAGAGACAACTTTATGGTAGAAGTCAAATTTGAGCTGAAACTTGAAACAATGCAGATATACATATAAAAACGTTGAAAAGAGAACTCTACAGGGAAAGGGACAAGTCTATAAATTTACATATGTAACAGGACAGTAGTAGCTAAAGAATTTCCAAAAAAAAATTTCACAAAAAAATTATCAAATATATTTTGGAATATAAGTTTTTAATGAATACATTACTCATGCTAAAGAATATATTAATATTTAATTAATATTCTTTATATTCAAGGTTATATTTTCTTGAGTAAATTTTATTATATCTACCCAGTCTCTTTTCTCCTCGGTCCCCAGTCTTAGTGCTTTGCAGTAGCAGAGCACTAAGGAGGAAGCAAATTAGTTTTTTAGAGGCATATAGTAAAAAGACTGTCACTACTGTAACTAGAAGTTCACACTTTTGTTTTCCACGTCAGCTGTAATAATGAAGACTATACTGGTTTGTCTTCAATCTTTTTCTTCTAGGTCTATGCTTCACGCTGCTAGAAATATAATCATCTTACAACACAATTTTGTAATATTCTCTTGCTTAAAACCTTTTATTTCACTGCCTAGTAAAAAAAACTTACAAATGACTGTTTAATTAATAAAGTTCTTCATTTTCTGCTTTCTCTCTTCAGTTTTATCACCATGCACCCACAAATACACAAACACACACACATACATACAAGTGCACACTTGTATCCTTTTTTCCAGCTATTTCTAACTACTTCTAACTCCCAAGTAGAATTTGCCACTTCTTTCTTTGTGTCCACTTATGTAATATTTATTATGACAGAAATAAAATTCATTAACTTTTGTGAATATTACTCCCTTTGCCTCTCCCAAACTAAAGGTGAAGTTTCACCAGCTCAGTCCTCACCTATTTGGTGATACAGAATAAAAAGAGATTGAGAATAAAAGAAACACAGTACATATCCCATTCCTACCACATTTTTTCTTTTTCCTCTTAGCTTTGTTGTCATGGCAGAATAAGTTATTAGAATAGGATAACAGCAATTTGCAAACCTAATGAAATAATAGATATAAGCAATAATCATCTCTAGCTGTTAAAATTATTTCATGAAAGGATAATGGGGAACTTCATAATAGGTGGATCAGGCTGATAGTAAATGATCTCACTGCCAAATCTTGACATCATGTATAAGGAGACATCAGGCATTAGTGCCTCTTAATGTGAAGCAAGAAGTGCTAGGAAGCTCACAGCACCAGCTATGATGTGTTCTTAACCAAAAACATTAGGGTTGAATCTGACAGGTGGCTATATCTAATTGCCAGTTTGTTGGAGCGGGGGGCGGGGGAAAGGAATAAAGAAAACTTGAAATAACAAAACGCAATCAATTTCTGAAAGGCAAGAGATTCTACATAACGAATTACCTGATGTATTCAACAACAAAATGGCAAGGGAAAAACAAAAAGGAAGGAGAAAGGACCCATTGTCAAAAGATATATACTGTACATGCTATTGTTTGTATACTGATTCCAATCAAACTAACTGTAAAAATCATCATCATTATGATCATCAAAGAGTTTTAAGATATATATTTAATGCTAATAAAAATTATTATTTTTAATAGTGATATTGTGGATATGTTGAAAAGAATGTCCATATCTTTTAGAAATATTCTCTGAAGTATTAATAAATAAAAACAATGAGATGTCCAAGTTTATTTTTAAAATAACACATGGAGCATCTTGAACTAATGGAGAAAGTTTGTTCATGTTGATAATTGTTGAAGCAAATGACATACTCATGGTTTCTTTCCACTTTTGCATTTGTTTAAAGCCATAATTTTTTAAAATTTATCTATTTAAAAGGAATTTTAAGAAGTGAGAGACTGTTAACTCAACCAATGGATAAAAATTGTAGGCAAAGTTGAGAGCATTTTTGAGGTTAGTGAAAAGAAATTTATAGTGACATCAATTTATCTTTTTGAGTAACCTTCTGAAGCAGAAACAGACTCCTTGGGTGGGAGGTTGGAAAAGGAGCACAGAGAATTTGTCCAAAAAAAAATTATCCTTGTGTTAGAAGGCAAGGGAGATAAGAATGTTGGTCTGGGTATTAGTGAAATGATGGACCTTACAAACTCAATTGGATTTTTAAAATATTAAGCAAATAAAGAGAAAGATATAGATTTAGGGGTGGGTAAGGAAGTGAGTTCTAGTTTGGAAATATCATGAAATCAAAGCATGATCTCAGAGAGAGTGGTCATATATGCAATATGGAAGGAATGAAAAGTGTGGTCATAGAAAGAAATTCTTTTAATTGGTGATTTTAATAGTTTAGGTTTTAAAGAAAATACAGAATGGTCAAAATCATTTGAATCTACGCCAATGTTTTTGGGTAAGAATTTGGACTCTCATAATTCTGTCCTTATTACATTATTGATTAATCACTTCCTAACAACTAACCCTATATCCTCTAAATCAAATAATTCATACTAGGCAAATTTATTCTTCATAAAACATTGCTTTCATAATTCTATTCCCTCAATTACAATCCTCTGTGGCTTCCTGTCTACTTTTAGGTCATATCCAAAATTCCTGGTCTGTCATACCCAGTACTTCTCTCAACCGGCTATAGTTTGTTAATTTCACCTCTCTAGTCGCTAAGTCACACCAGCCTCAAGTTCAATTAGATGTATCTCTTCTCATTTCTTTTTTTCTGTTCTTTTTATTCTCCAAATTCAGAATTCCCTTTCTTTCTAAAGGTTTTTATACCAAGTCAATAATCCCATCAAAGCCCAAATAAACACATCATAGCAAAGGCTAGCTGGGTTCAAATCTTATCTCCACCACATAGTAGCTATATTAACATAGTGATAAAAATAGTGTTTATTATAAGAATTGTTGTGAAGATTTAATATACATAAGGCACTTTAACCAATGGTTAGCATTCCTCAAAAATGTCTTAAGATCTCCTTGCCACAATGATATTTCCTTATTTGAATTCCTTTAATTGTTCTACCTCAAAATTTTTCCACAAGTTTCCGTAGATTCATTCTGTAATTACAGAAAAGAATAAACTTTGCTATTCTTGGATTCATTATATTTTAGCAGTATTTTGAACCATTAGCTACTTAATAAATGTTTATAATTAATTAAATACCAAATATTTAAATTAAATAAAAGGAAATAAACAAATAAATATATTAATGAAGCAGTGAATGAATGAGAGATTAAACAAAGCATGAATTTGTAAATTGAAATTTCAGGAGAAATGTATGATTTCAAATTCCCAACTAGCTCTACTATAGAATGCTAATTTTTTACTAGGGCATCAACCTTAAAACTCTCAAATTATAATCTCCCATTAACTATTCATCACCTTTTTTATTAAAAAATCCAAAGCATATCTATTTTTCATCATTACAACTTATCCTTGTTAGTAGTTAATTTGTTACACAAACTTTCAAGAAAATGTATGATTTTACAAAGTTTTCAAAGCATGACTATATTTTATAGAGCTCTTCTATGTAACTAGGACATTTTAAAAAGCAAATTATGATGCAAATCTATGTTGACATTTTAGATGTTTAGCCATGTAATTATTTGCTCTAAGATTCAAATATATCTATATCAGTTAGTAAAGCTGAATTATCTGAATGCAAATATACTTTGAGATTCTGCTAGAGTTTTTTTGAGTTGCTATTGTTCCAAAGGTAATATCTCCCCTAAACTTATGCTTAATATATAATATCTCAATATCTGATTATTTTGAATATATATAAAGATTGATATCAAAGTAAATTTTTTTTCAGTGAACAAATGTTATCACTTTTTTTAAAAAAATGAAGACATAATTCAATACCACTAAATTTACCCTTTTGCCATATATAATTAATTCAGTGATCGTTAGTATATTCACAAAGTGACACTGGCTCATATGGTAACTTTATATTTAACTTTTTGAGGAACTACTACATTCTTTTTCAAAATGGTTGCAATATTTTATATTTCTACAAACAATCTATGAGAGATCCAATTGCTATATCCTCAACAATATTTATTATCTTTTTATTATAGTTTTATAGTAGGTGTGAAGTGGTATTTAATTGTGGTTTTGATTTGCATTTCTCTAATGATTAATGATGTTCAATATTTTTTAATAAACTTATTGGCCATTTCTGTATCTTCTTTGGAAAAATGCTTATTTCAATCCTTTGCTCATTTTTAAATTGAATTTTTTTAAATTGTTAAGTTGTAAGAATTTTTAATATATTCTGGATATTAGAGACTTATCTAATTAAAAAAATTACAAGAACTTTATTTAAATGTCTAGACCAATAAGTTTTTTAGTCATTGCCAAAAAGCTTTGTGTACTTGTTATGGCAACCCTTCAACACTTATCCCATTTTGGCTTTTACTTACTACTAGGACAGATCATGAAGGTCAGGACATTTTCAGACCTCTCCTAAGGCACATGCACAGCCCTGGAACTGTACATAGTCCTACACATATATGTGGTCTTATAATTTCCAAGATATTTGTTGTAGTTTTTCCAAGTCCCTATGAATACCTCATTCCTCAACATTTCCTTTGCTTTGATTAATTTGTTCTTTGTGCCAACAGTTATTATTGCTTCAGGTAGCAGTGATGATCAACAATTGCCTCTGATTATTTCCTACAATGCCTTCAGAAAAAGAATGTTCACACTCTGAGAGGTCTGAGTCAGGTCAAATAAAAACAAGTCTTACCAGTAGGGTTTTATAGAAAACTAAGTAATTACACTTTGGAAGAACTCCAGCTACATTTCATTCCTTCCTGAAGATGCTAAACTGATGGTTTTCACGTTGTGTGATTTTGGTTTTCAAAGCCTTCACAGAACTAAGAGAGAGGGGCTTGGGACTAGAGCATGTGAAAATACTACAAGCTCACTTTCTAACTGAAATTCAGTAAAGTCTTGAATAAAGACTCTCCAAACTGTTTCAAGTCTTTGGTTAATTTCCAAATTTGTAAAAATTGATTTTTATCATTTTTTGCTAGTGTTCTCATTGCTTTGATTAGGAGAGGGTTTGGGAGGTTCTTATACATTCTTGTTCTATTTTTTTTGAAATTGATATACTCTTAATGTTTGTTATTTTTAAGGAATTTTGTAATAGATTTGAAATCATATTTTCAATGCACAGAAAATCTGTGCTCAACCTGTGTCATTATGTAGAAACTTTTATGGTCAAACCACTCCCTCCATTGTCTTCTCAGAAGCCCCAATTCAAGTTCAACATAATTGATTCCTGAGAAACAGAGACCACAGCAACAATCATTTTCCTCTTTAGTTATATTTTTGTTTCTTGATTTTATCACTCTGAGATTTTATTGTAATCTTATAATGAATTACGCTCCATTCAAAATAAGACTGAAGTAGATTAACATAAATTAAAAATATGCGTTGAAAGTTGTATTTTTCATAACTGAAAATACTGTCAGTTCTGATCTTAAGATAATAAAAACACAGACTATGGTATCTAGACTTCCTTTCCTAGACAAAAAATAATAGTGAACAGCAAGAAATTTATTTTTCATAACTGCCTCCATTGTTCTAGAGCTCCCTGCATTCTAAACAGCATAATAATCACTTCCCTCACTATATAGAAATCCTGTGCCAGTATGATAGAGGCAAACCTCAAAGTTGCCACTCTAAGTAATAAATCCAATCACTTCAAAAGAGTTCATATCTTAGTCTTGATTAGATCAGTCTTCAGTAAAAAATTTATTTTAGAATAGTCATCTTTCTCAAAACACTTGTCCGTAGAATTATTTAGCTTGGAAAGTACTATTAAGAAAACAAAATCACAAGTCACCAGTGGAAGTACAGGTTCAAAGCATTACTTTATGGGCAAGGATCTGATTCACCTTGGAAAGGACATATACAGCTATAGGCGGAATGGCTTGTAACAAGATAGTATAATTAGAACCTTTTTATTTTTAAATAGTCCTTTTCAGGACTATTTTCAGGACTATTTTGAAACAAGCAAAATGGTTTGATAGCACAGTAATAAACTCTAAATCCAATTAAATTATTAGCATATTTGATAGGCTACCTTCTCACTTTTCTCATTACTTCAACAACCTCATTTTTTTCTGTTTAAAGTGGAGACAATAAAATGCAGGGATAAAGCAGCTATTTCATAATCATATAAAACTGCTCATGAATAGTATTTGCAATATTTTGGCATAAAATTCTGAATCTACCTATGCACAAAACATAATTAATCAATCCGATCTCAAACTAGAATCTTCCTATTAGTAAATAAATTATCACTGAAAATGCAATTTCTTTCTACTTGGAGATATACAGAAAATAAAGTATGTCACAAATACATTCTTTTATATTCTGCATTCTTTTTTTAACAATCATCCCTGCAGCCCTATGTAAAGAATATTCTCTCAAGAAAATGTGTAAGTCATTATTCCTAGAATTGAAAAGAACAAAATAATGTATCATTAAATCTTTTAATGCTCTAAATGTTTAACTGAAAAATCTTAAACATATTTATTTGTTTTCAAATTAGAGCATCTTAAATTTCTCCATCTGATAGTGGAAATCACCTACAGATGGAGAGTAGATAGGATTTATTTTCAAATTAGAATGAAATTTCCATCTCACATCTGCTGTTGTCAAAGTCTAGATACTGAAACAGATGCATCTATACCACAATTAAGGGCATAGTTGAAATTTTGATTCCAAAGAATCAAAGTTTTTCATACGGCTACATAGTGCCTTTTTACTATGTCTATCACCATGTTTCTCTGTTCCCTATTTGCAAAATGTCATATTTTATATGGTAAATACCCATACCATAAAGCACTTTTAATATAGAAGTTCTCCAGAGGTTGACATTATGCACTTGTCATATTGGTTTTTAAGTATCTATTTTTTTCATTGGGTAATTTTTAAAAAATCCAGTTGGAACCTTAGCTAGAGAACCATTAGTTTTTTATTACTATCAATAGCCACTATCTTATTCTCTCACCCATTTCCTCATTCATTACTGATTTTTTTTAGTTTGATTATTTTTAAATTTTAATTTGACTACCTATTAAACATTTATTCTACAGTCATGAGTAAGAAAGACATGGTGGTCTCACAGAGTTTATCATCAATAAATAAAGACAGCAAACAAAATAGAAGCACAGATACCATAAGAGCACAAGTGGATCTCAAGTGATCAGGGAGTAAAAGGTCTCCCAAAAGATATCTGGCCTGCATTTGAAGAATGAGTAGGAATTTTTTAGATGAGTAATGAAAAGGATAATACAATGTTCTTGAACAGAGAACAATATTTGCAAATTCAAGAGTGAGGTTTTCAGGAATGAGATCAGAATGAAATCCAGAAGGTACAATGTAGAAAGCTAGAGCTGGAGAAGTTGATGGAGACCTGAGCCTTTTATGCCATATCAAAGATTATAAGATTTTCCCTAGGAACAACGGGAAGCCAATAAAAATTTGGAAACTTGAGAGTATATAAACAAAAAGTTTGTAGACTATAACTGTGCTTGCAGAGGAAGGACGGCAGGTTTATGTACGATCAGTTGGAATTCTATCACAATAGTAAACAGTGGATATAGAGAAAAGTAAAGTAATTGGAAAGAACCAAGGCTGTTAGAAATATATTCTTTCTTAGGATATCCTGGTACATCTAATATAAATTCCTCTGGCGGATTTAACCTTTTTATAAGCCTTTTATAACCATTATAACTTAACTTTTTAGTGGGGACATGAAACTACATAAGAAAGAGTAATGGATGAAAATGGAATTCCAACTTAGTTATTCACTACCTATAGGCAAGTCAGTTAGCCCTTTGGGATTGGTTTTTCCTTGGCTATATAGTGGAGAGTCACAATATCTAGCAGATAATACATGCACAAATGTATTTCATAAACTACAAATAGAGATAACTATTAT
Organism: Macroglossus sobrinus; assembly: GCA_004027375.1. NCBI lineage: Eukaryota > Metazoa > Chordata > Mammalia > Chiroptera > Pteropodidae > Macroglossus > Macroglossus sobrinus. The sequence goes on along the minus strand of PVKZ01000665.1, from coordinate 274,503 downwards.
TATCAGAACATAAATTCAAGTAGTTTAATATTAATAATCAGGCACCTAGAGAAAGAAAGGAGTGTAGAGATGGAGAGTACAATATTCTTAAAAAGACATTTGGGAAGGGTAAGTTTAATAGTCCATTACACATTCCAAGTCATAGCCTATTGACTGTTTCACCTATTTTTACATCAAACATCTGCAGAAAACTCATTACTCTAAAGTAGTTGAGAGATTAGCTTTGCAAACATAATAGCAGTATCTCTTTCTATTGTATATTATATGAACATTAAATGTTGTTCCCCTCCTGTGAAGAACACCAAAAATCTGACCCAGCACTGTTCAATTGCTGCCTCTATAACATATATATCATATATCTCCAGGGTCAGAAAAATGCATGTCTAGTGGATCAATGTCTCAATGTTAGTGTGCATATTTCTCATATTTTTGCTTATTGACAACATTCACATCTATCAGATATGGCATACACACATGCACACATGTCTAAATTAAGTGACTATACAATTTCCTGGCATTAGTCCATATTTTCTGAGTTCCAAATTAGGAAATAACCTTCATAACTGGTTTGACTTTGAATCTTTTATTAAATCACTCTGCTACAAAAGTTATTCTAAATGTCTATATGCAATATCCTCCTATTATTTGAGAAGATGAGGCCATTGGAGAGTTTCTCTGGATTACACTAATTCACTGAATAGATCTCAAAAGTAGCAAACAGTCTTTAGATTTAGTAAATCAGGTTGTGCATAGAATGCTACTCTTTATTTTATTTCAAAGACTTTGTTTGTATCTTTCTTGATGAAGCTTTGTACATTCGCTTTGGCCAACAATTCTATAAAGGAAGATGTGCCTTTGATACTAAAACTGTGCCAGTTAATGTCACTGGAGGTAGCTGTAAAGAAGTTTTTTTATATGGTTTGCTTTTGCTTCCTTCCTTGACTTTGCTACATTATTCATGGTCACCTTAAGTCCATCTGGCAACATTTCCCTTTTCTTTTTACTGCTAGCTTGACATACATGAAATGTCATCACCAAATCTGATGAAGTTTGACTAACATCCTCTAGTGTAAAAAGCAAGTGATGGAATCTGTTTCAGTCTCACTCCCTTGTCTCTGACCACCCTGATGTCAGTGACATGTTGCTCGGACAGCAGTGCCAACAAATCTGCTCTTCTTTGTTATAATTTGTCTTGTACTAAAATGTGGCTTCTGGTTTATTCCCAGACAACCATAGCTAATCAATGTCCATAGGACTTTCCCCCAGATAATTGAAACTACATAAAGCTGAATCTTGTTAGGCAAATGGTAGTATGTAGATAAATAAAAATTCTGGGACATATATTATGACAACATTTTATTATCCAGCATCTCTAAAGAATGTGAGGTATTGATTAACTGAGCTAATTCAAGTGCCCCTTTTATTTTAGACTTTATAGCTAATGTTTTTTTATTGTTGTTTGTTTTTAAAGAAGTCAAAAGAATCGATTTTTCTGTTTTAGCAAGTATTAGAATATGATTTTATGCTTTCTCATAAATGAGGATCTTGCTTCAGTTTTAACACTTACAATCTCAGCTACTTCTGTAGATCTATGCAGACAGGCTAGGATGATCAGTAAAACATTTATGGACCTCCCAACAATATTGAAATGTATGATTAGTTTGCTATAATTTTGCCCTAATCTTTGTTAGTCAAATAGGTTACCATAGAAGTCTTTATATAGTCACTATTTTGTCCCTTTCTCCATAAGCATACAATGAACCCTGAATTCTACAGCTGTGAAGAACAGCTGGTTTTTTTATGGCATGATTTTGATAGGTATGTGAAGGACTATACTGCCATAATATGTCAATAACCACCTATTCTGGTACCAGGATTTGGAATTTTCCCACTAGGAATTTATTCTCATTTTTTAAAACTTTATTAATTCTTTTCTCTTTAAATGTGTAAATAATTCTAGAGCAGATAAAGAAAGTTAAAATGTTTTACAATAAGGTGTGAGTGACCTGGGTCAATTTTCTTCTCAAAGAAAGGGGGTAATTTGAATGTTGGACATGTGTTATGGTGGTTGAGGGCTGAAATGGAGAAGTAGGAGTTGAAGTGCCTCTAAGGAATATTTGAATTACTCCTGGTGCCAGTCTAATATTAATGCCTCATTACCTTTTCATAAAACAAGTACTTCTCACTTGAACCTAATGACAGTGATCTAAATTTGCATTCAAGACAAAAACAAAAACAAAAACAAAAAACAATGAGAGAGTTTGGCCTCTTTAGCCACAGCCATTTTTAGTTTTCCTATATAATCTCTACTCCACCCAGTGAAGATTCAATAGCCTCTTCAGTTAACTTATCATCTTAAAGTTAAATGCAACCATGTCCTGCATTGCCTTTGTGTCATTTCAGAGTAGTGGTTACACGTGGAATTCCCACTGCTGGTGAGACCGGCACTCCTTACTCCCACGCTTTTCAAAGAACAACTGTATATTAAGCTTATATCATTGTGCCAGAGCTTCCTCAAAAAGTCTCGCCTGGACAGTCTGAGAGAGCATCTTGGACATTTGCCACAAGACAGTATGTTCTTTGACTGTGAACAGAAACACTCAACAAACTGTTCTTATGAGTCCAAGTGACAGCATAGCCTAGGCCACTACATTTCCAGGAAACAATTTATGTAATTTGTAACCAGGGAAAAGAACAAAATATAGCATAATATTTCTTTAGTGTTTCCATCTTTCACTGTCAAGAGAAAATTTTGTTAGCTTGAAACTCTGTAATATTTATATTAATAAATAGAAGAATCCCACTCCTTCAAGCACCAAATGATAAAGGAAAAGATGTAACCACATTATCATTATTTTGAAAATAAAAGAAGGAAGCAAGTCTCTGAAAAGGAAAGAACAGTGACTAGGGCATGTTCTTTGACCTTGCATGTTGATGGGTTGCTTGGGTTTTTATAATTATTTAATAAAGAACTCGTTGGCAGACGTCTGAAAAAATAGTAAGTAGTATTTGCTCAGTACTTAATGTTATCATAAATAGAAAATAAAGAGACTTTGCTAAAAAGTTGCTTAAACTGATATCTTTTGCTCAGATAAGTGAACCATTCATTCAATGCCTTATTAAAAAGTAAAAGTAATTAAGTTGACCCCCTTAGGACACAAAAGTCTTTCTTGATCTTAGAAAAAAAAAAAACTTAAAACAATATTGTGTGCTAACTAAGTATATTATTGCATTTTTTTCAAAACCTCTATTATCTTTCAATATTTTCATGCAAACAAATTGTATGCTACTACATTGCAGAAATTTGCATGATTTTCTTATACTGCTACAGCAGAATCAATTTCATCTCTAAGAAGTTAATCATTAGTAACTTTGCTGCAGAATATTTCTGAGGAATTTATTATCACTCATAAAACCACTTGCTCTTTTCTCAGAAAATCTGTGACGTGAACTCCTTTTAGTTTTGCACACTTTGGAGAAATTAAAGTCACAGAGAAAGTATTAATTTAACATTATTGACTTTATATGTTAATTTTTCTATATGTTTGTATAATGTTGTCATTAGCCTAAAAAAATCACAGAGCTAACATTTTACTGGTTTTGAGATGGACAATTGATCAGTGTTGAATGTTCACCTGGTTGGTCTCTGCATAAAGGCCAACTAAATGTAAGGCCCAATGTAAGGCCTTTAGTAACTTCCCTGTTGCTTCCTGACTGAAGTTGTCCTCTGGCATTACACAATAGCTTTATATCCTAATATGGTCCCTTGTCCTTCTTCAGCTCTCACACTTATCGTTTTCATATGCCTTACACTGTAGGCAAACAAGATTGATTATAATTTCACAAATAATTGCAGGTTTTCTAACTGTATCATTGCTTACACTATTTTACCACCTAAATTTTTTTTCTGTACCCATAGAGAGATAACCATTCTTTCAAAATTGTCTCAAATTCCACCCCTGATTGACAAAGTAAGACCTAGTCTGTTTCTAATGTGAATGCCCACAGAACTTAGTTTGCACCTCAGTTAGTTACAGATTCATAGAGCTTTATATTTATAACCATTTATGTACTTACCTCATTTTTCTCCTGATTTGTAATGTTTTAAAAGGCCCAGAATGGGCTTCTTTATTATCTCTGTATCCATGCAGCACCTACTGTGTGTGTGCATATTTTTATATGTTTATATTTTATATAATAAAACAGTTAAATTGAAGTTAAGAATGACTAAGATGAAATTCAAAAGATGAATATCCTTAAGAAGAAATGAAAAACAAAAGCACAAGCAGCAACTATACATCGTTACCACTAAAGACTTAGCTCGCAGTATCAGAAAATAGTTTGAGTTTGAAAGAAACGTAAGGTTAAATAAAATTAAATAAGTTTAATACACATTTATTGAGTTTCTACTATGTACACGTCTTTCCAGACTCTTATGTTTACACAAATATCTATGGATGCATACATATGAATTCTTCTGTATTTTATTTTTACTGAACTAAAATCACATACATATTTACTTTGTAATTTATCTCTCTTTTTTAACAATTTAATGGATTTCTCTCCACATTAATAAATAAAGAGCTAACTGGTCTTCTTAATGATTGTATCATATTCCAAAATTTGTGATACACAATGCCTTATTGATCAATATTTAGCTTGCCTCTAGATTTATTGTTACAAATAAGATTGATATGAATATTCTTTATTTATATAACAATAGTCTCAATTTTTATTTCTTTGGAATAATTTTTTTAGATATAGGACTTCTGGTTAATGGATATCTGTAATTAAAATTTTAATGTATTATGCTAAATGAATTTCCATGGAGGCTATTGTCCTTAATTGCATCTGTTTATCCACTGCTTATCAGTATTTAATATTGCTAATGTTTTACATTTTTTTCTAATCTGATGGTAAATACATTCCATAATATTTTAGTTTGCATGTTCATTACTGTATTAATTAACATTTGTCTTTAACAAAATAACTCCCAGCACACATACTTTTATTTCCTCATCCTTTTCCCACAGGCCATAAATAATATTCTATCTCAGCAGTTACTTCAATATCTTGGCAGTGTCTAAATGAGTAAGGCTTATAATCTCTCATCTATATATAAATAAAGAAATTATGTATTTATATATAATTAGTGACATGATAATTTTATTTTGTTCATCTTCAAAGAGATGGTGGGTGGGTGAAGGTGCTCACTTTGTATTTTTCTTATACATCACAGAGTCCAAAGCATAATTCTGTGTATATGATTTCTAAGAAATTTTAAGCTTCTTTATTTATCTTAGAAAAGATATCTTAGAATATCATTTTTTCTATTTCCAATATTTCCAATATTTCCAATAAATACTGGTCAAGGGGTATAGGAAAATAAATATTTTATAAAGTGTAATTTCCAAGGTATAACCTATGTAAATGTTTTAAAAATACTTATACATTATACTTGTAATGTATATATCTAATATGACCTTTTTTATAAATTATATTATCAATTGTGTTGCAATTTTTAATTATATATGTAATATATATTACATATATAATATATATTACATATATACACAGCAATATAATCATTCAGTGTCATTTTAATGGCATTACACATTTTAGATAGCAATTTTATTTGATCTCTGGTATTTGTGCACAAATACTTTAAATGTAGAAAACCACATATATATTACAAATGCTCTCAATTTAATCTTATTTTAAACTGTCTTCTATATTTTGCATTTAGAGTCAATAACCTTTCTTCCACATCACATGCCCCATCAACTTTCTTATGTCTAAGTAATTTTAAATAAAATTTTATTTATCATAGCATGCTTGGTTTTATATACCCTTGTTGATGCCAAGATTATTAAAATTTATTTTTTATGTATAAAGTAAGAAAAAACTTTTGAACACTACCCATTACAATTAACATTGAACCTCTCTGATCTTTTAAAAAATTATCTTTTATTCTTTAAAAATTGTCTAACAAAAATTTCTAAGACTGTTGGTGGTGTTCCCCTTTTCTGTTACAATTGATAGATCTTAGTTTTTACAGTTACTTTTACAGAGTGAACATAGAGAAGATAAATTTTATGAGAATAATAAAAATTGTGTCCTGGCGATGACAGCAAACCATCATACTCCAGCAGGTAGTATGGATGCTGGTACTGGTGCTAGCTAGTGGCATAGAATTCCTGGTTACATCTACATAATTTTAAAATTATAGTCATGATTAAAATGTAAAAAATCCAGTCAAACAATAAGTTGTTTTATAAATGCAATGTTAGTTAATTAATAACATTTTAAAAACATGTTTTAAACTTTTAATAACATGCTTTAATAACATGTTTTAATAATGTGTTTTTAATACCATAGTTTTTAAAAATTTTTAGTACTATATGTTAATAACATACTTTCATAACTTTTTTTTTTGTCGAGGCAACCTTTGGTTGACCTCACAGATTGAAATGAACTTATCAGTTTATAATCCCTTATTTTTAACATTTTTTTATGCCTATAGCACCTGGTCTTCCTAGGTAGTCTCCCATCCAAGTACTAACAAGGCCTGATCCTACTTAGCTTCTGAGATCAGACGGGATCGAACTTTTTAACATTTTTTTCTATTTTCTCTTCTTTGAACCATACGTATATTCTAAACTACCAAAATTAATCAAGTGAGGCTAAATCATTATTTCATTTTAAAAAGCTTATACAGTACTCATTCATGCCTGAAAAAGATATTTAGCAAATATGAAAGTGAAAAAAAAAAGACTCCTAGTGGGAGCTGTTATACTCGAAATCTTGCTAAAAAATATGAATTATATAATGAAATGTCAAGGTATTTTCAGATGCTTCAACCTGCAAATGTGAATTTAAAAAGTCAAAAATATAGAACTCATCCTTAAGAATAAAATCTTCAATTACTTAGCCTAAATCTTTATTTTCATATGTCATGTAAGATAGAAATAAGAAACTATACATTAATCTAGGAGTCTTTTTTATTTTGTTCTTCTAAAAACTAAAAATGTTTATAGTTTGTATTTTACATTGTTAAAATTTATAACATTTATTTAAATTCATTTTTTATTTATTATCTAATTGTGTTATGTCATTTAAATGATCTGTTTGGGTATTTCACTGGATGTTCTATTTTCTTTGTCTATCTGTCTTTACCTAAGAAAGTTAAAAAGTTCTTCTATATTATTTTTATATGTTTATTTATTTTTTTACAGCACTTTAAATTCTTATCAGAACAAGGAGCTCAGCCAAACTTCAGTAACTAAGTAGGCAAGATGCATGTAACAGGATTTGATACTATGAGAAAAGTTCTTTATTTTCATAATTGTTAACATTGATTTTGTATCCAGTGATGAAATATTAGATCAGAACTGTGTGATCCAATACCAGATTATGGAACATGTGACTAAAACAAATTGTAATAAAGTAATTTGCAAATATTGATTTAATAACTACATTCTACCTACCACATGGACCAACTCTCTTGGCCTCCTCTTCTATTTACCTCTTAAATGGCAACATTGTCTGAGTTTCCTTAATGTACAAGTTCTATCATGCCATACATATGCTTTCCTTTATACTTTCATGGTTTCTTCTCTCAGATGGACACTGTCATGGCTTCCATCCTTCTGTAAACCTCTATGCCTGTTCATGTGAATCCAAGGAAACACATGTGCTTTGCTCTGCACTGTACAACTTCTTATGAACATTGTGATATGAGATTACACTCATATTCCTTCCAAACTGATGATACCAGAGTGGTGCTTGCCTTGCTGTGTGGGCAGCAGAATCCATCAGGCTTCCTACCTTTAGAAATCTCTAGATTAAAAATTATAGTCTGTGTGTGCAAGTACACCTGCAATCTTCTCCCTTGGGCCTTTATGCCACTTTCCCAGGGATTCTCTTCTTGTCTATTTTAATAGATGCACAAAGGAAGAATGGCTTCCACAGGTCAATATTCAGCCAGCGAAAGAAATTGTGATCTCTCTTTCTTGCTAGTATTTCTTGCTAGTGATTCCCTCCAAGTCTTCATCACATACTTTTGCCTCAGAGAGAATAAAGAGAACAAAGAGAATAGGTTGCTTTCATGATTCTGTATTTCTCCAAGGACTCAACTTCTCCTTTGTACTCTTGCTTTTAGGTTAACTGAGTATATGAGGGTGAAGAGGATGTATTTCTCCTCTTCCAGTGTGGTCAAGAAAGCCAGCCTGCAGTGCTTAGCATATGGAACTATTTTGAGCATTGTATTATCAGATTTTAGCATTCACTGAAATTTAGTACCAGAAGAAGAATTTGCTTACCTCCTGTTATAGTTAGAACCACCATCTTCACATAATTAAGATCCTCAATATTACAATTACCTGGCTCTTCATATTTTTTTCTGTTAAGACATATGGCCTTGGCTATACTTCCTAGAGATATGTTTTAATAGTATGTAATACAAGTGCTTTTGCTAGCTTCTATTACTTTTAAACTAGTATGATTATAGGCATCAAAATTAACTGAAAAACAAAAGGTTTTGTTCAGAGAGATGCTGTAAAAACAGACCTAGCTTTCCTGCAGATTTCTCAGTTTTGACCCCCATCTGGTTTTTATTGACTGCAGTCTACTTAGCAGTAACATTTAATAACCATGCATATTCCTAAGAAGAGGACGTATTTCCCTAATTCAGAAGTTTATGGATAGAAACATTTTAATCTTGATAAAGAGTTTATTTTTTTTTACCTTATAGATACTGATTTCCTTCCCTCTATCCCTCCTCCTTCCTTTCTTCTTTCTATTTCCCCTTCCTTTCTTCCTTCCTTCCTTCCTTCCTACCTTCCTTCCTTCCTTCCTTCCTTCCGTCCTTCCTTTCTTCCTTCCTTCCTCTTTCCTTCTTTCTTGTTTTATAAAACTGACTTTGCTGTTTTGCAGAAAAGCTGGTATACAAATTGTAAGAAGCTCTTCTGTGTTTTTCATTTTGTTATTACATGGTTCATGGAGCAGAGAAAAGTGAAATCTGAAAATGAAAGAATTTAGGAGATTCTGTCTTAAAGTGCTAAACTGAATATGTATTATAAAATAAAGGCTAGAAAAACTATTTCTGCTACAATTATTTATCTTTTGCTCTGATTGGTGGTGGTAGTGGTTGTGGTGGAGAGCTCCCTTGCTAAACTGTTCAAAATCTATTCTCCACTTATAAAATTTTAAACACTACAAAGACTTTATTACTGATGTTATTCTTGCCTATTAGACTTTAATATGCCTTGGCAATGAATTATAAAATACAGCTCAAAAATAACTACCTTAGGGCCAAGAAAGACATAGAAGGAGCAGTAACAAAGCATTACAGTGAAGCTAGAGCATAGAAAACCATTTTATAAAAATTATTTTATAATATAAGATGATAGAAAGGAGAAATTAATAAGGCAGGTCAGCAAAATGTAGACAGCACTAGATTAAAAGAAATTGTTAAGGACATCAGAAATATGGCAGCATGAGGGATCTCCCCTGATATCTCCCCTTGAAATAACAACAAACTGAGCACCTAAAATCCAAGAAATAACTCCCAACCTGCATACAAACACATCTGAGAGATTTGTGCTTCAGAACATATGAAGGTAGGTGAATCATGTGACCAGAAGTGAGAAAGAGAAGTGGGTCTTGCAGAAAACAGCCCAGAGTTCCCTGCAAGACAAGGAGGAAGGGGGAATTATGTGACAATTTTTAACTCTTTGAAGTGCTGAAGAGTCCTGCCTGAGTGACCAGCATATTCCACATGGCAGAGCCCTGTAATCAGGGTAAAGAGCAGGGCAGAGACCAAGTAAGGAGGGGCAACAGCTGTGTCTTAGCAACCACCATTGCCAGGCAAAAAGGTTAGTCACAGAGCCTGATCACCTCTCCCCACATTCCCAGAGAGCATCCTCCACTGCCCCCCCCATTCCCTATCTCTACACACATCTCCACTCCCTCAGAGCATCCAGCCCCAGGAGAATCTGCAATAACCAGAACTGAAACACATACTGCAGCCAGTCCCAGGGACAGGTGTGGAAATATAGAAGCAAGGCAGCTGAAGCTTGAGAACCATTATTACCAAAAGTAAAAGAGCCACACCTACCACTGGCTGCTCCAGTCCACCCCACTCCCACCCAGTCAGGATGATTCAGAAGAAAACAGAAGAGCATTGCATCTGACTGTTGGAGCAATACCAGTACTTCAGGAACTTTTTGGAGGTTAAGTCCCCCATTGTTCTTCACATTCCCGCATTGGAGTGGAGCACTGAGACCGAGGCAACCTGGTCACAGAGGAGACACACACCTCCCCAGAGAATAAAAAGCACTTTTAACCTCAAAACAGAGATCTAACAGACCTGGGTGATGCAGAAGACTTAGGTACCACCTACTGGAAACCAACATAAATCAATATGAGCCTGTTATAGAGAGATCACTATATAATACATTTTCTTTAAAAAAAAAAAAGAGAGTACATTTTCTTTAATGGCAAAGTGAAGAAATAGTACATCAAATACAATGAACAACAAAGGTGACAAAGATGCTCAAAATTAAAATTAAAAATCTCCAGAAAATAAACAACGATATAGAAATATGTGATTTAAATGAAAGAGAATTCAAGATTGTACTTCTGAAAAAAGTCAACAAGATGCAAGAAAATTCTGATCTATATCATAGTTCAAAGAACTTGGAAACAAAATCATTGTACAACATGAATACTTATCAAGGACACTTAAACTCTAAAACAAAATCAAATAGAACTTGTGGAAATGAAGAACTCATTAAAAGAGATGAAGAATGTAATAGCAAGCTTAAGGAATAGAATTGACGTGATGGAGGAAACCATTAATGATATTGAACACAGAAATCTGGAAATGATGCAGATGGAAGAGTAGAGGGATGTGAGAGTAAAAAAAAATGAAGATCTGTATAAGAACTATCTCATACCATCAGAAAAAAGCTATATAAGAATAAGGGATATACCAGAAGAAGAGAAGGAGAAGGGAGCAGAGAGCATACTCAAACAAATAGTCGACAAGAATCTCCCAAACCTCTGGGAAAAAGTGGATCCTCGAATCCAAGAAGTAAACAGAACATCTAATTATCTCAGCTCAAAAAGGCCAACCCAAGACACATTATATTAAAATGGTCAAAAATTAATGACAAAGAAAGAATTCTCAAAACCCATTAGATTATCATTGAACTTTTCAGCACAAACTTTACAAGCTAGGAGGGAGTGGAACCAAATATTCAAACTGTTGAGGAAGAAATTACCAGCCAAGAATAATGCATCCAGCAAAGTTTTTTTTTAGATATGAAGGATATATAAAGATATTTTCAGACATAAAAAAGCTGAGGGAATTTCCACCACAAGGCCCACATTATAGGAAATACTGAAGGGGGTAATTCTATCTGAAACAAAAGGACAAAAAAAATACATAACTTTGAGAAAGATGACTAACAGGCATACAGGAAAAGAAAAGTGCAAGCTTTGTTAAGAACAGGGTATTGTAAGCTTAAATATTACATAATGTTTACAGATAAAAATACCCTTTAAAAAGAGAAGAAAAAAACAACTATTGCAACCTAGAAATAAATATACTGGATAAATAATTTGAAACCAAAAACCAACCAACCAACAAAAAAACAAATATGGTCTGAATCAGCAAAAGAGAATGGAGGTAAGACACATGCAGAAGAAGAAAGACTACTATATATATACATATATATATACACACATATATATATGTGTGTATATATATATGTATATATATATATATGTATATATGTATGTATATATACATACAGCTTCCCTTTACATAAACTTAATGGTAACCACACACACACAAAAAAATCCAGAACTGAGACACATGACATAAACGGAGACACATAACATAAACCAAGAAGAAAGAGGGAAAAAAACATAAAACACCACCAAATTAAAATAACAGACAGAAACACAAGAACAAATAAATAATGAAGGCACTCAGTTATCAAAAGTCAAAAGATAAATAGCTATGAAAAAACTTCATATTTCAATAATCACCTTAAATGTAAATGGATTTACCAATAAAAAGGCACAGAGTAGCAGATTGGATCAAAAAACAAAACACAACCATATGCTGCCTTCAAGAAACACACCTCAGCTGCAAGAACGAATATACACTCAAAGTGAAAGGGTAGAAAACAGTACTCCAAGAAATGGCATACAGAGAAATGTGTGTGCAGTAACCATATTTATATCTGACGAAATAGACTTCAAGATAAAGAAGACAACGATGGACACTTCATAATGATTAAGGGTATTGTACATCAAGAAAACATAACACTTACCAATATACATGCTTAAAATTAGGGAGCACCAAAATATATAAAGCAACTACTAACAGAACTAAAGGAAGAAATGACAAAAACACAATTATAGTAGGGGACCTAAATACCCTAATGTCAGCTATAAATAGATCATCCAAACAGAAAGACAATAAGAAAATATCAACCTTAATTGGACATAATTGACATTGAAACAGATCAACTACAAAAAGAAAATGAGAAAAACCACAAATATGTGGAGGTTAAACAACATGCTACTAAAGAATGACTGGGTCATAGAAGAAATAAAAGGAGAGATTAAGAGATACATGGAAATAAACAGGAATAAAAATACAATATATTGGAACTTTTGGAATACAGAAAAGCAGTAATAAAAGGAAAGTTCTTATCTTTATGAGCCTTTCTCACAAAAGAAGAAAAACACAAATAAACAACTGAACACTACATCTTAAAAAACTAAAAAAAGAAAAACATATAAAGCCCAAAGTCAACAGAAGGAAGAAAATAATAAAAACTGGAGCAGAATTAAGGGAAATTGAGAACATAAAGACAATAGAAAAAATTAATGCAACAAAAAGCTTGTTCTTTGTTGGTTAATAAAATTAACAAAGCCCTGGCTATACTCACTAAGGAAAAAAGAGAAAGGACACAAATAAACAAATAAACTTCAGAAATAAAAGAGTTTTGACAGATACCACCAAAATACAAAGGATCATACAAGAATACTATGAAAGATTTTATACCACAAAATTTAAAAAAACATAGAAGAAATGACAAGTTCTTAGAAATATATAACCTTCCTAGACTAAATAATGCAGAACTGGAAAATCTAAATTGGTCTTCAGTATGGAAATTGAAACAATCATCTAAAATCTCCCAAAAAGTAAAAGTTCAGGACCAGATGGCTTCACTAGTAAATTCTACCAAACATTAAAAAATTTAATACCTGTTATTCTCAAACTTTTCAAAAAGATAGAAGAGGTAATGTTTTCTAACTCATTTTACGATTCAAATATTACCCTAATACCAACACCTGGTAAAGATAATGCAAAAACAAAAAAAAGGAAAAGAAAAGAAAAAAAGGAAAGGGAAAGGAAAGGAAAGGAAAGGAAAGGAAAGGAAAGGAAAGGAAAGGAAAGGAAAGGAAAGGAAAGGAAAGGAAAGGAAAGGAAAGGAAAGGAAAGGAAAGGAAAAAGGAAAGGAAAGGAAAGGAAAGGAAAGGAAAGGAAAGGAAAGGAAAGGAAAGGAAAGGAAAGGAAAGGAAAGGAAAGGAAAAAAGAAAAAAAACTATAGATCAATATCTCTCATGAACACAGATACACAAATTCTAAACAAAATGCTAGCAAATTGAATACAGCAACACATTAAAAAGATTATATACAATGATCAAGTAGGCTTCATCCCAGGGACACTGATAGTTTAATGTATGCAAATTGATTAATGTGATATACCACATAAACAAAATAAAAGATAAACCATACGATCATATCAACAGATACATAAAAAGCTTTTGACAAGATACAGCATTCATTTGTGATTAAAACACTTAATAAAATGTGTATAGAATGGAAGTACCTCAACATAATAATGGTTGTATATGACAAACCTTTAACTAACAGCATACTTTTTGATGAAAGACTAAAAATCTTTCTAAGATCAGAAACAAGACAAGGCTGTCACTGTTATCACTATTATTCAATATAGTATTGGAAGTTCTAGCTAGAACGATCAGAAAAATATAGGGAATAAAGGAGTCAAATTGTTACATTTTGCAGATGGGACGTGATTATATAGAAAACCATAAGACTTCACTAAAAAACTGTTAGAAAGAATAAACAAATACAGTAAAGTTTCAGGATACAAAATCAATTTATAAAAATCAATTTACTTTAACAATGATTTTTAGAAAAAGAAATGAAAAAAAAATTCTTTTGCTATTGCAACAAAAAGAATAAAATACCTAAGAAGAAACCTAATGAAACATGTAAAGGACCTATATACTGAAAACTATAAGATGTTATGAAAAGAAATTGAAAAAGACACAAGAAATTGAAATATATTATGTGCTCATGAATTGGAAGAATCAACATAATTAAAATGAACTTATTGCCTAAAGCATTATAAAGATTTAATGTAATTCCATCAAAATTTCAACAGCATTCTTTAAAGAAATGAAGCCCCCCCCCAAAAAAAAAAAAACACATCAAATTTGTGTGGAAGCATAAAAGGTCCCAAATAGCCAAAACCATCCCAAGAAAAAAGAACAAGTCCAGAGGTGTCATTCTACCTGACTTCAAATTATACTACACAGCGATGGAATCAAAACAGCATGGTATTGGCAAAAACAAAAGAAAACAAACAAACAAAAACAGATACACAGACCAATGAAACAGAATTGAGAATCCAGAAATAAACCCCCATGTATATGGGCAAATAATTTTTAACAAAGGAGCCAAAAACATACAATAAAGAAAGGAAATCCTCTTCAGTAAGTGGTACTGGAAAAATCAGAAAGCCACTTGCAAAAGAATGAAAATACAGGCCCTTGAGTCCTTAAGCTTTTTGAGCCACTCTTCTCTTACTCAGGCTCACTTCCATTTCTGGAAGTGTACTATCTCTTTTAATAAAGCTATTGTTTTCTGCTGTATTTCTGTGTCTTACTCAATTCTTTGTTCAAGACATCAAGGACCTAGACAACCTATCAAGAGGAGAGCTCCATGCTCCAGTAATATCTTTTGTGGCAAGCCAACAGCCAGGAGACCACCATGGGAAACACGCCGTCAGCACTTGCCCTGTCAGATTCGCCTCTCAGCTATATTCTTAACCACTGTGAAAAATTTAAACACTGGGACAAATTTAGTCCTGACAACTTGAGAAACACCTTGTCTTTTTTTGTAATGTAGCTTGGCCACAATATAAACTAGGAAGTCAGGAGTGATGGCCCCCAAAAGGATCTTAATTATATATACTACCATCCTTCAGTTAGACTTATTTTGCAAAAGGGAGGGCAAACGGACTGAAGTTCTGTACATTCAGGCTCTCTACCAAGATACATTTTTATGCTCAAACTACCAGAAGTCTCATGGCAAGGACAGATACAAACCAGAGCCAGATATCATCGATGACCCATTACTTAATACTCCACCTCCCCCTCAGAGAGAAGCTAAGCCACCCCCATATAATTCTCTTCTTTCTTCAAAGTCTCCACCACGGGGGCTGGAGGCTCCTCATACTCAAAGTGGAACTCTATATCCTGCACTTTCTTCCACCCTCCTGTTTTTCAGAGAGTTGGCTGGGGCGAAAGGTACTGTTAGGGTGCAAGTGCCTTTTTCCATCACTGATAGTCAATGGTGTAAAAAATTAGGAAGATATTCTGAAGATCCAAGCAAATTTGCAGATGGGTTTCTAACTCTGACTCTGGCCTTTGATCTTTCCTAGAAAGACATCTAATTTTTTTAGCCACCTGCTGTACATCCATTGCATTGAAAAGGACTGCATTCTAACAGTGGCCCATCAGAAGGCAGATGAGGCCTTTTTTAGGAACTCCCAGGACAATGCCTCTGGATCAGATGTAGTATCTTAGCTGATCCTGATCGGAACTATAATACCCAAAAGAGAATGGCCAGATGTGCCAGATTTTTAGAGGCCTGTATAAAAGGAATGAAAAAAGGACCTCAAAGCCAGCAAACTATGAGAAGCTAAAGACCATTACTCAAGAAAAAAAAAAAAAAGATAACCCTGCCAGCTTCTATAGCTAACTAGAGGAAGCTTTTAGGAGATATACTAATGTAGATCCCACTTTCCCTGTGGGGTTAGCTTTATTAGGTCAGCATTTTATTAGCCAATCAGCTCCTGATATCAGACACAAGCTTCAAAAGCTGCAAATGGGGCCACAGTTAACCAAAATCAATTACTATACATGGCCTTCATGGTCTATAACAATTGAAATCTTGAAGTAAAAGGTAATAGAGTAAAGAAAAACAACAAGCCAGGATTATTGCTGTCACAATTAGCCAAGCCCTTGGTACCTGACAAGTGTCCCTTAAGAGACTGATGAATAAGGAGACAATGAGTTCTTGCTTCAAATGCAAGAAAATAGAACATTGGGCAAAAGATTGTACCGAAAAGTTCCTGAGCTCCTGCAGCACATGTAAAGAAACTGGTACTTAATCCCTGGAATTGGAGAGTGAACTGTCCAAGCTTCTAGAGAGTGAGGATGGCCAGCTGACACCCTAGTAGCCCAAGTCCAGGAATTGTGTGACTGAAAAGGGGCTATCCTCACCACCCCTGTCCAGGAGTGTTATCATCACTACCTAGGAATGTGGGTAATTCTGGACGTAATGGGGAAGCAAATTCAATTTCTTTTAGATACAAAGGCAACCTATTCTGTTCTCCCTGCATTTTCAGAAAAACCTTCCTCACCAACTATGATTATCATAGGAGTAGAAAGAAAAGGCAAGGTCAATTATTTTATTCCACTATTGACCTGCCAATTTGGAAATTAGACCTTTCAGCAGGAGTTTTTAATAGTTCCAAGCTGCCCTGCTCCCTTGTTAGGATGGAATATTTTAACTAAATTACAAGCAATATTACAGCTCAGTTATATACCCCTTAGGTTTTTAATGGTTCAATAGTCAGCTAATATATCAGAAAACACTGACCAACAAGTTAATCCACTGGCTTGGTATAATGGCAAGCCCAGATGAGCTGAGACTACTATGTCAGTAAAAGTTCAGCTTCTATGCTCCTTTATGAAAACTTATTAGATAGCCCAATAATAAGAGTATCTTCCCATAGATCTCAATCAGGAATTTTCTCTGTCCCCTTCACCCTCACCCTCTGAGGGGGAGACCAAGTTCTCTGGGGACATCATCTATTTCATTGCTCCCTAAAGAAACTAGATATGCACCCTCAGGGCAGTTAAAATACTGATGGTAGGAAAATAATAAGAGTATGTACAAGACCACTGATCTGTATTTGTTAGTGTTGTATATATAAAGATGATGATTAAGAATTTTAATTACGATAGAAAAGAAAATGTATGTTTCGGTTACAGTAAAGTATGGATATATATATTTTGAAGAAAATGCACAAAAAGGTATTTGTCTTAAAGTTAATTATTTCTGAATGAGTAAGAAGAGACAAACTGAAGGGATGAGGAAAGTTGTAAGTTTGTGAATAGAAATACTGAGAGGAAATTTTATATATGATTAACCTAAATAAGATTGAAAATCTAAATGTCAAAAGTAAGCTAATGCAAAATTACAGTTGTATTTTAATATTTTTTAGACTATTGTATTGGTCTGCTGCTGATGTTGTTGAAAAATTTTTTGAGTAAAAAACAAGGATTCTGTGATGCATTAAAATAATTTTTTGTGTTTTATGTTGCCTTAACCAGTTTTCTGAGGTTTTTAGAGAATATACTAACATTGGCCCAAAGTCTGATGGCCAGAAACTCCTGGCTATACATTTCATAACTTTGACTGTGCCCAATATTCAAAAGGAAGCTCCAAAAGTTGAAGCCTAGACTCCAAACTGTTCAGTCGCCTGCAGACGCCATTAAGTCGCTAACAATGAGGTGGCTTAATACTAAGATGGCCGACGGCTGATGCAATCGAGACCTCACATTGCGCCGGGGACCTTCTGGGCGTGGAAAGACCCTAACAGAAGGTCCCTGGTGCAAGACCCTAACAGAAGGTCCCTGGTTCTGGTCCCTGCAGGAACAGAACAATGGAACACCATGCCCAGCACATTCGGGACCAAAAGAGCCTTTAAAAACAACTCCCTCACCCCTGCACATGCAACTTCTCTGGCCCCTAACCCTGAGACTAGTGAACCTCGCCCGCAGACCCCCAGTAAAGCCTGTCCAGTACTTCGCTTTGGTACTCTGTGCTTTTTATTCGATTCCGGCCGATCACAAACCCCACAGACTGCCTTGGTGCCATAGGTCTTTAAGATGGCCAATAACTGGGAGAGGTCAGAGAAAGAAGCAGAGTAAAAAAAGTTACACATTATAGCTGCCATAATACAGGGACAATATTGAGGTGACCCTAGGAAATTAAAAAAACCTTTCAGGCCTGGAGGAACTTGATCTTTATTGGCTTTGATTGGCATCATCTGTACTGGAGCATAATCAATGCACAAACTACAGGAAGGATAAGGCTATGTTTCTTTTAAAGGTTTCTGCTATAACACTAGTGGAATATATGTAACATTGACTAGTTGTACTAACCAATGTTTTAACATCTCAGATAATATGACCTCGAACTGCAGCTTTGCTGCTTCTGTAAGCTATGCAAATGCACATGTTAATTTACCTGCTGGATGGTTTCTTATTTCTGGAAGAACTATTTACTGTTATGTTTCAGTTAACAGTACTGGAGGACTTGTTCCCTGAGAATATTGTATTTATGCTTCAAAAGTCTCTAGCTAGGCACCTCAGGGAACTAACCCTTTACCCTAGCTGTAATATAGTTATTTAGTCCAGCTGAATATACTGCTTTGTCTTTGTTTACTTTACCAGCTATGACTATTTCCCTGAATATAGAAGTCAACAGAATAGCCTGCTCCATGGCAAAAACCTTAAATGCAACCTCTCAAGCCATCCATGCCATGAAAGAAGAATTAGGACGGGTCACAGAAGCTGTTCTTGAAAACAAGGCTACTATAGACTACTTATTACTCAGACATAACAATGGATATGAAAAATTTAAAGGACTATGTTATTTTAAACTTTCTGACAATTCACAATTAATTGAAGGAAAAGTTAAACAAATTTGTGATATAATGTACAATATTAAACAGAGGACAGGAATTTTTGGTCTTAATCTCTCCCACCTCACTTCCTGGCTGCCCAGTCTCACTGGGTCAAAGGAAGCATTTCTTATTTTCATTTTGTTTATCTTTGTAGGAATTATTTCTTGTTCTTGCATCCAGTGTGCTCCCACTTGTCGATCAGTTGACAATTGGGTACCTAAGGCAAAACTGAAAACTGAAGGGAACAATTTTCTTACAGTGATAAAGCAAACAATTTCATCTTAAGTTGGTCTCACAGATATGAGAACAATATCAAAAGAGGGGGGAAAAAGATATGGGTCATCTCTTGAAAAATTCTTACTCTTTTTAGTAAACCTAGTTAAGTTTTTTCTTTCTTCCTTTCTTTGGAGAAAGACCCTCTCCCTCAAACTTAGATAATTACCTTGAAACTGGTGAATCAGATTATCTAGCTATTAATAAGGATCATTGAAACAGCATTCTCCTTGGCCCATTATAAGGGAGGAATTGCTTCACACCAAAATAGATCACTTAGAGTCTGAGAAGGGAGAGGACCTTTAACCCAAGTTTTTTTTTTTCTTTTACGAAATATATTAACTAAGACAATTTTTCTTTACCCACTTGATAGGCAAATCAATAATAGCAATGATTTAAGCAACAAGTTTGTATCTTCATTTTTTCTTGTCTAGAGACAGAGGTGACACTTCGACAGGAACCCCAAGACCACACCCTGACTAAGGCAAAGAAGGAAAGAGCTCCATGAAACCCCAATAGGCAGGGACTAAGACCCCCCTCAGCAGGAAGCAGATACAAAAAAAGAGACTTCCCATTCCTCAACATCCATACTAATAAAAAGGGGTTTATGGCTCTTAGAAAAAGGTTAGACGGGAAAGTCAGATAGGGAGTTTCTGGTCTTCCTGCAAAGATGCTGAGGTCATACTATTCTACAAAAGATCTGCCCTAGTCCGCCCACAATTAAGCAAGCCAGAAGGCATTTTGGGGCTAAAAGTAACTTATAAATAAAAAAAGAGAAGTAAGCAGAAAATTGGGTACTAGTTTCAACCAGTCACTCACACCTGTGCAATGAAGACCCCCAACAACCTTCAACTCACCTGAGCCTTGTTATATCATCATTATAATATGATGCATATGCCCAGAAGTTCATTAATATCACTATAATTAACTAAATCTGGGAATGAACATACACATAAAGCAAACGATGAATCACTGAGTCCTGTCAATCTTAGCTGACAATCAAGAAAGCCCATTCTTCTAAGTAACTGCCTATAGCAAATGGGGTAAAAACCCCAAAGTTTTTGTTACTGTGCTCTTGAGCCCTTGAGCTTTTTGAGCCACTCTTCTCTTGCTCAGGCCCACTTCCACATCTGAAAATGTACTATCGCTTTTAATAAAGCTATTCTTTTCTGCTGTAAAAAAAATAAAATAAATACAATAAAACTAGACTGCTGTCACCATATGTCAAAATTAACCAAAAATGTATAAAACATCTGAGTATGAGACCTGAAACAATAAATTGCATATAAGAAAACATAGTTACTAAATTCATGGACCCTGGATTTAGAAAGGATTTTATTAATTTGACCTCAAAGGCAAAGAAAAAACTACCTGAAAGGGAGAAGATATTTACAAACAATTCCTTCAATAAGAGGACAATATCCAAAATACACTCATACAACTCAACAATAAAAAAATAATAATAATTCAATTAAAAAATGAACAGAGGACCTAAACAGACACTTCTCTCTAGAGAACAAATGGCCAACAAATATATGAAAAGATGCTCAATTTCACTAGCTATTGGGGACATGCAATTCAAAACCATAATGAGATACCACCTAACACCTGTTAGAATGACTATTATCAACATGACAAGTAATAATAAAATGTTGGAGAGGTTGTGAGAAAAAAAGAATCCTTATTCACTGCTGGTAGGGATGTAAATTGGTACAACCAGTATGGAAAACAGTATGGGGGTTCCTCAAAAAACTAAGAATAGATCTGCCATATGACCCAGCAATTCCTCTTCTGAGTATTTACCCCAAAACACCTGAAAACTTTTATCCTCAAAGATGTACACATCCTGCTGTTCATAGCAGCATTGTTCACAGTGACCAAAATATGAAAACAACTGAAATGCCCTTCAAAAGATGATTAGATAAATATATGGTACATATGTGCAATGGGATATTACTCAGACATAAGAAAAGATAAAATACTGCCATTTGTGACAACATAGATAGACCTTGAGATCATCACGCTAAGCAAAATAAGTCAGAAAAAGTTGAGGACTAAATGATTTCACTCATATGTGGGAAATAAAATTGAAAGCAAAAAACAAACATGACAAACAAACTCATGGATATGGACCATGGTTTAGTGGTTACCAGAGAGCAGATAGGGAATGGGGAGGTAGATAGGGATAAAAGGAGTCAAATATTTGGTGAAAGACAGAAATTTAACTTTGGTGATGAACACAAAATACAATATATATATATGATGTATTATTATATTGTACACTTGAAATTGGTTAATTTTATTAACCAATTTCACTCTAATAATTTTAATAGAAAAAAAACTGTTGAGGAAGGAGTGCAACAGTGGAAGTGGCAATGAAACAAAGAAAGGTAAATGCAAAAGAGAATTGTTTAAGAAGAATGAAAAGGGCAGAAAAAAAGGACAAAAATTAAAGGATAAACAAAAAAAAATGGTAGAAAAAATAGAGAGAAAAATAAGAAGGAGAAAAGAAGGAAAGAGCAGATGAAAAACTGAATTTTTCAAATCAAAGGTATTTTAATCAGATACAAGTAGAAAAGAACGATACAATATTCAACCCTCTTTACTTGGATTTATGTAAAAATTATGTAATTCATCGTATTTGAAGTTATTTTAATGTATGAAGGAGACAAGTGAATTAAAAATGTTAATCAAGCCCCAATCAGAGACTGCAATATGCTGATCAACCCTGCAGCCAGGACAGGAAGACACCTTCAGAACAAAGGAAGGTTTCTACTAGGATTGCTAACAGCCCATTCTCTACACTTGTGAAGGGAAAATAGTTTGGCCTTAAGTATCCAAAGAGTCATTTCTTATGCTAAAACCATGAGGAATTTATGGATTAAAGGCTGGGAACTACCAGCAGCTTTCACTCTACATATTCTTGCTTTTTCAGGCTACATAATCTTCCCCTTCCTCGTTATATGTCCCTATCAAAGGACATGGGAAGTAAAGAATGACATTTAAACTGAATTCCCTGAACACTCAGGGTCCCTCTCAGTGCCTTTACTCTTTGTCTTTCTCTCTGTCTCATGCGCTGTTCGTCTCTCACTCTCTGCCTCTGAGAGGAGACCACACTCTGTCTGTGGAGTCCTACCCCTTTTCTAGTAAACATTCTTTTTGACTCTAACTTTGGCATGTGTGTTGAATTTTTTCTTCACCCTCTGCCAAAGGACTCTCTTCTCTCAATACAGTGCTTGGTCTCCCTGTCACTTGGGGAAATTTGCCCTGTCCTGAATCAATTTCTCACAGAAAAAATTTAAAAATGCAAACTATTTAAATTATGTTTTTTATGAAGAAAAATGTATATTTTCATATTTCCTGATTCTCCCAGTATTTCATTCGTGTGCACCTATAGTGTATTTGTGTATATATGTATGTGTATTTATTTATCTGCATGTATATTTAGAGAGTCATGGCTTCTTCCACCAGTAATGTTCAGTTATATCTTTATATTTGACAAAATAATTCTTTCATTGAAATTTTTTTTCAGGGAGTTAACATAGAAGGCCAAGAAATTAATATTCATTTCAATATGAGGTTTTGAAAAGAGAGGGCTACCAATATGAAAAAATTAAATTACTGTTTCTCAATAAAGTAAAACCTCTGATATTTAAATTAAAATTTGTTTTATCAGGGAATAGCTATTAGTAATCTCTATATTAATAGCCCAATGCAAAAGAAAATTGAGAGAAAATAGCCTACAGAAGAAAGAAAAACCATTTATTTCAGAGGAAGCCAAAATCTAGAGCTTGCATTATTTCACAAATACTATATAAGACATCTATATGACAGAAACAAAAAAAAAATTCAAATGGTCAGAGAATAAGTTGCAGAGGTTTTATTAGTTTTAGGATGCAGTTAAAGTTTTTGTAATGTAATTAATATTTGCTAATGACTTAGGATTAATGTCATTAGTAGGTAATTCTCTCTACAAATTTCTTTTCTGTGCTTTGGGAGGAAATACATTTAGACAAGAGAAAACTTCCTCAGTGGTGAAAAAAAAAAAAACTAAGGCAAAAACAATGAGTAAAAGCAAAATTTGTCAAAATAGCTCTAGAGCAAGTTGAAGAGGAACACGGCTCTCTTTCTAGATATTGCCTCTGACAAGAAAGGGGAGAACAGCTTTGCCTACGCTCACTGGAGATTTCATTTCAACAGAAGCACTTCCAAGATCACTGGTTTGTAAAAAGTGCCCAGAGCTGAGCCCTTACGAGCGTTTCCAAATAACAACATAGCATTTTCCTTTTTGCTGCTTATTCATTATTAAATTCACACAATGCACGAATCCCCTAGCCTCAGGGCAGATGTTTTTTAAAGTCATTAGAAAGAATCCCAGTTATCTGTTTCAGCATTGGAAATTGTTAAGGAAAGTAAATATGCAAAACCAAAAAAGCCTATACTCTCCAGAAAAATAGAACTTCTAGAACCAGATGGACTTCTCTCTGTACTAATTCAGGAGATGATGCCTGTGGACTGGCATTGTGTCTGACATCAAGACTGGTGAATAAAAAGAATATAAATTTGAATTCTGCCTCTTAGAAATTTAGGTTCTCTCTGAATGAATTACACTATGAGAAGAGGTGACTACCCAAATTATTTCCTTTGTTTTCCACAAGAACCAGGTGTCACAGCCACAATGCAGGGCTTTCTCTTTTCACTAGCCAAGTGATAATGGCTGTTGGGCAGGAGGAAAAGTCATGAAAACAGAGATAACAATTTCAAAGAATGAGTTTCGGCCGGTTGATTCAGCATAGATCACTCCACTGAGCCCTGCACTAATTTTGCTAGTTTTCTCTTGTCTAAATGTTTCATTGGCTCAACAGAAACTTCTAATTTATCAGTACAAAGTAATGAATAAAATAAAATAAACTATTGTTTTGAGTGAATGGTACTATTCATTAATGAACACGTAAAGAATGAAGAGTTCTCAGGCCAAAGAAAGCAACTGAGACATCCAGCTCACTCTGCTTGCCTTCTACCTTGTTATCTTATCTGGGGACCTCTTGAAGGCTGGCCTAAATTGTAGATCCAAAGAAGCCAAAAAGAAGAGAAGGAAGGGAGCTTCGAAGTTTTGCACCAGTTCTGAAATCAAGGACTTATTGTAGTTCAGTGATGCTTTGCGTTATGAGCTAGATTGTGACTCCCTACCGCCCAAAATTCAGATATTGAGATCCTAAACCCTATTATCTCTGAATGTAACTGATGAGGTCTTTAAAAAGAAAATTAAATTAAGATTATGTCATTAATATCGGGGTAGGAGGTGTTACTGTATGGAAAAGTAAAAATAGGAAACATCAGGGAAAGTTGTATTCTGCCTAAACCAACCTAATGGGATTCTTGCTGAAGGCAGGACAGGGTGATTAAATACCACCTGGGGGATGGTGGAGGATGAGGAACCCCATTAGATATTGAAGTTGGGGATTCTGCTTCAAATGACTTAGCAGGATGCAGGATTCTTGCTAAAATTGGACATTGCAGAGAGGAACACAGAAGTCCAAAAGTCACAGCCTAGTAGATAAGAAAACTTAAGTAGAGTTTGGTCAGGGAGAGAATGTTCATCAGCCCTAATCTAATGTGACTGGTGCCCTTATTATAAGAGATGAGGAAACAAGCAGAGACAGATGAAGATCATACGAGGATACAAAAAGAATCTTAATCATCTACAAGCCAAAAAGAGAGAATTGGAAGAAACCAGTTCTGCTGATGCCTTGATCTTGGACTTGCATGCAGCCTCCAGAACTATTAGAAAATAAATTTTTATTTAATCTACCCAGTACTCTGTTATGGCAGCCCTAGCAGACTAATATGCCTTGTAATGCCTAACTCTATGTGAAAACCATACATGTACAAGTTCTTGTTCAATGTCTTTTTTAGAAACATTGACCAGACGCTAGGCTTCACAAACAGTTCTTTAATCATCAGGATTAATTTTCTTTTATTAGTGTTATGGCACGGGTGAGAACAGGGCCGAATCAGAGAGAATTAAGAGCCTTTATTAGAGGGCCGGCGACTGACTCTCTACTATGCAGGGTTAGAGGAGATCAGCTTCCAGCCTCCAGAGGAGGTAGCTTATAAAGCCTCCAACTACATCCTTGAATAGGCAAACAAGCCAATTACAGAAAGCAGAAGTTAGCAGTGAAAGTCTTGCATAAAGATAAATGTATTGGAGGACTCTCAGAACAAACAGGGCTAGCAAACAGTTTAATTATCTGCATCTTGGAATATTGTGTTTCTTCTTGAGACTGGCGCCTGGAGATATCACCTCCCTGTAACTTATTTACTGCTTCTCCTGGGGGCCAGCACCTGGAGATTTCACTTCCCAGTAACTGGAGAATTTTCACTTTTACAATTAGGACTATGGGTGAAGAAATATTTATAAAAGAGCTAAATGTACCACAGAGTGAGTTAAGAAGAAGAAACATTGCAGGAACAGAAAGTCTTGATTGGAAGATATAAGAACACATGAATGCAGGGTTTAGATACGACCCCAAACTTTGCTCTCCTTGGTTTTGGCCCATAAATAGGTGCAAAGATAGCTAGGTTTTAGCAGTGCCAAAGATAGCAAGGACAAGTTGAGTGGAAAAATATTAGGGGAATAGCGAGTGGGAAGCTGTGCACTCTTTGTAGCAAATTCAGGCTGAATCCATTCTTCCTGACAATTACTTAATATTCTAAAAACCAAAAAAAAAATACCTTAGGGTTAAGAATAATTTTAACACCCTGTTTTTTGTTTGTTTGTTGTGTTTGTTTGCTTATTTATTTGTTTGTTTATAGCTGCCTGGCTCCTCCAGAGCAATGATTTATTTAGCCAATATTTATCTTTGGTAAAGTCTACTTTATTCTCTAAACATGCTTGTTAGTGGTTTTGGAACTTTCCTAAAACTATGTGAGAGGGACTCATGCTGTGAATTACTAGAGAAAATAGAGGAAGAAAAAATTTTGAGAGCTTCTTCCTGTTTCCTCCTTTGTCCTGCCACCTCCATAAAATTCTGAGTTTAGGGACTTGCCCCCATTACATCCAGTATAGCACTTGTCTGTGTCAAATTTTGATATGCATTTTTTAAAATTTAATCTCCTATTTCAGATGAATGTAAAGGTTTTGAATACAAATACACCTCAGTTCCAATCTAGTTTTTGCTTCTTTTTAGCGGAATGACTCTAAGCATACGATATAAGCTTTCTGAGTCTCAGTTTTCTCATCTATGAAACACACTTTATAAAAGTATTACTCTGAGGGTTATATGAGATGATGCATAAAAAATGCTTTGTACAGTACTTGGCATATAGTAAGATTGGCAAATTTAAAAACGTATTAGTTGGGACAATGAATATGATGAAGATAATATGCATGTGTTAGTGTCAAGCTCAGAAACATTATATAATTTGTCTAAAGTCACACAACTAGTAAGATATGTTATTGGAATTTTAACAGGTCTGCAAGCTTCATCACTTTGCTATATTGCTTCTTAATTCATGGTTATTGAATCTCTACTATATAGTATGGATGATGCTAGCTCTGGAATCACAAAATAATGAAATGAATCTCTAAAGTAAAGAATTTATATATTGTGGCTTATCTCCCTAAACACTTTGACCACTGATGTTGAAATGTATATTACACTTTCATTCTTACTGTAGATGGGCACAATAAGTTTTTAAGAAAGCTATTCAATCATTTTTATTTTACATTACTTATTTACTTTTGCTTTATGAGAGGGTATACCTTAAAGTATCATGTGAATTGATTCTGGACAGACTAAGCATTATATTTAATAGAACTGGGTCCCCTTTTACGCTTTCAGAGTTCCTTAACAATATTTCTTTTGTTTTTCATAAGGTGGTTTATTTATTTTGTAACTTTAAGAATATATTTGGCGATATGAATCAAGACTATGCACAATTATTATATCCTCTACTTAGAAAAGCCAGACAGCTATCTAAAGATAATGAGGAAAAGAGAGAGAGAGAGAGAGAGAGAGAGAGAGAGAGAGAGAGAAGCTTTTTACCATTGAATATTAACAATACAAAAATTCTAACAATCTTGTAACAAATGAATTAAAAGAAGGCAACTGAGAATTAAAACTGCAAGTCTGCTGCTGAGGCAACACAGAGAAATTGTAGTAGTCTCAGCACACTGAACAATGAAGCATAATGCAATTGAGTCACTCCAGTATCTCATAACTCATTGTGTTATGAGATACTCTGACCCAAAGTTATAAAAATAACTGTATTGTTATTTAATTTTTTGTTGTTGTTCAACTAAGTATAGAAAAAATCGAACTTTATACTAACATTGTATTACTTGTATAAATTGAAATTTATAAAAAAAAACTATTTTGAGTGGAAAAACACATCTGGCACCAATTTGTTATTGTACTCTACGAGTCTTTGCTGGGTAGCAAATTGAGGGTCAATGAATAGCAAAATGTCAAGCTTAGGACTGAACAGGATTATAGATAATTTAGCAAATAAAATAAAAACCAAAACTGTTCTTTAGTTGTTTTAGTGATATAGAAAAAAGTGGGGAAATGAGTACTAGATAATCTAGATACTTAGTGTTTTTGTGAGGGTTACTCTTTCATTTTCTTTCTCATTTAAAGAGATATAGTGAAATAAAAATAACATTTTATATAAAAATAATCTCAAAACTGTTCAAATTTATTTAAATAACAGAGAAGAGGCAAATTCTAATACTTTATTGTTAGTAATAATTAACCTGAAATGTATTTATATTTATTTATTTATATATATAACCTGCAAATTATTCATATAACCTGCAATATACTATAAATTGTACCTCACCAGTATATCAAGAGCCAATGGGAGAGAAACAGTGGACAACAAAAAGTATTTTTACATATCAAAATGTAACCTCTAGGTGCTCTGACAGATGTCTGACAGAATAGGAGAAACTGGGGTGGGGTGTTGAGAGGGTAGGTATATGAAAATTCTATGTACATTGTATTCAATTTTTATGTAAACTTAAAACTGCTCCAAAAATAAAGTTTTAAAATTATTCTTTAAAGTTAAGGAAAAATCCATTTGGACAGACAGGACAAGAGAGTGCTAGTAAGAGGGAAAAGAAAATGTAAAGACTCTGAAGCAGGGCATGCCAATGGGCAAGAAAGAATAAGAAAGACATTGTGACTGGAGCAAAGATTAGACAGGAAAGACAGGTAGCAAATGATGTCAGAGCAGTAATGGCATATTTAGTAGGTAGATATGGAGACTTTGCCTTTTCTGAATGAGGTGGGGAACCATTAAAGGTTTTTAGCAGAAGAGTGACATAATCTGTGTTAACCTGTAAGTGGATCATGTTGGCTTTAGTACAAAAAATAAGGGTAGAAGCAGTTAATCTAGTTAAAAGTCTATTGAAATAGTCCTGAAAGAAAAATGTATATTTGGACCAGGATTTTTAACCTGAGCAACTGGAAGTTTAGAGTGAAACTTTACAGAAATAAGGAAGATGTAAAGCTGGAATATTGACCTGTGTTAAATGTGATAAACTTGAGATAACCGATGGACATCACAGTGGCGATATTGAGTGAGTACTTGTGTATTCAATTCTAGGAAGAAAAATTGAGTATATGATTATCTTAGAAAGATCTCTCTGACAACACAACACAATGAGGGGTGGATTGGTGGAGGTTATTTGGATAGTCCTACTGAGAAGTATATTGGGAAAACCTGGAACAGTGAATTAGAGAAGAGAGGTTAAGAAAAGAGACACAATAGAATTTGACACTGATTACACATGAGGCATTAAAATAGAATAAGGGTCCTAAGATCATTGTCAGTTTCTGACTAAAGTGTCTGAATAGATAATGACTAAAATAAGAAATAAATGAAAGAGATTTTTTAGAAAGGAAGATGTGTTTAATTTTGAGTACACTGAATCTAAGTTTCTTGTGGGACATTAAAGTGAAGATAAAGAAGAAGGAGAAAACCAGGAAGACTTCTGGATTTCCATACTGTGTAACTTGGTAAATAATAATGTTTTATTAACTGAGATTAAGAATGATTAGGTTGGGGGTAAATATGATAAAGTAATTTTTTAAAAGAATGGAGTCTAGGTATCTATGAGTAAATAAATAACTCTGCATCAGGTAGGATTAGGTTCAGAAGAGTAAATAACAGAAATTTCCACCCTGCACCCAAATGGTCACATCAACAAGACAGAAATTTCTTTCTCTCTCATAGTAGGGAAACATAAAGGTATGTGGCCCAGGTACGATAAGGGAGATCACTAAATCAATCTGTATGTACCTTGATTATAAACTGTTTTTCAGTTTTAGGGTTAAAATATTGGGAGACAAAGAGCAAACTTGCAAACTTTCCTGTGGCAACCTAACATTTTAGGCACAGTTTGGTTATGTGAACATAACCAAACTTTTCTAGATTTCTAAGACGAAGACTCAGAGGAGATAAGTAGCCTGCTCAAACATCAGTCAGTTGGCAAATGACAGAAACTAGTCTTCCAACTCTACAGTCCATGCTCTTTCTTTGCAACCTACCTCCATCTCAAGTTTCCAGTATTAGATGTGAGATTCTGAGGAAATGCAGTGCTAATAAGTGAGAAATTTGAGTGAGTATGGTTAAAATATTGGTTATGGAGAAAAATAAATTACTTTGAAGCCCACAGAGTTTAGAGGTGGAGAGTAGAGATGGTTTGATTGTTTATAAAATGATTTTGCTAGATTACCTATTAGGGATGTTTCTTTATTGGAACTTTCAATGTATTTTTTAGTGTGTATTCTAAAACAATTAAGGAGAGGTAAAGTTTACATTTCCAAAGCAAGTATATATGTATGTATGTGTATGTATATATAAATTTCCTTGTCAGATAATATGTAATTTTATGTAGGTTTTCTCAGTTTAAAGACAGCCTATGTATACTCACAACTTTCATAGATAGAAATTCTTTTTCTCTCCTATAACAGACAATGCCTAAACTTCTTATTTTTATGGTGAGAGATTGGTAGAGTAATAATTTTCTACTGACTAGACAACTACTATTTCCATAAACATAAAAGCTACATTTTATTGCAACTTAAAAGATATGATCCAAAAACTCTAAACCATTGATAAAAACCTAATGTATAATACAAAATCTCTATTTTGTAAAAACAACACATACTCACCAATTTTAGGGGGTAATTTGTTAAAATTTGTACTTTTTAAACTAGAATCACATCTAGAAACAAACATTGGCATATGTTGTACTTTATGGAATATCTTTATTTTAATAATAATTATCTGTTATGTATCTATTATAAAAAAGAAAAATAATTTCTATTTATGAAATTTGTGAGTATACATAGGTTAAGCTTCAATCTTAATAGATATCTATAATAACTAAAAATCATCTGATTATGAAATACAAAATATTTATATATATTAATAGAATCAACATTATTTAAGTTGTCACTTAGAAATTGCCTAAAGGAAGAATTGATACAGAATAATTAAAGATATTTGAGGAAAGAAACAAACAAACAACTAAAGCATTTAGATCAACAAGAAAATTTCAATATATTTTAAGGCAAATGTATTTATTCATCCATTTATTAACTTACCCATTTTTTAATGTATTCAACACATATTTGAGCACCTTTTTATAAAAGTTTTTAATCAAAGTAGCACCCACTTACTGGGCATTTGGATAATTGACTTGAGGTCTTACAAGTATTTGGTTGGGGCCACTAACATAAAATATTTTATAATGTTAAGAACATTTTACATAAAGAGGAATTATACCACTGAAAACATTGTTGATATTACTTCATTGAGAAAACTGTGTGTACACAGTACTTCCAGGCATTCTGTGTGAAACTTCAAGGGATTCATAGCTTAGTAGAAGAGATACAGAAATAGACCATTACTTGTTATTTTATATGACAAGGCCTCTTAAGGAACCATCCATAATTGACTAGAATATAGCCCAGCAGAGAGGCAAGAGGGGTGTGAAAACTTTCTCAGAGAAATAATTCATGTGGAAACAAATGGAGTTTGCCAAGAGGAGAAGAGAGGTAACAATATTTTAGGTAATAAAAAACTGCAATGGCAAAGGCTAGGAGGCATGAAAGAGACTTATAATGTGTTTGGAAAATATAAATGGTTGGCTGACTTTCCATAGGTAAATGCAGAAATTGTGAGGCAATGAGGCAGGGGAAGACAAAGAAAAAATACTGAAGGGAATTGCGTGTCACAGAAAGCCTTTAAGATATTTTAAGTAGGAAAGTTGTGTGATCAGTTCTGGATTTTTTAACAGGTGACATCATGTTGGCTAGATTTTAAAAGGCAAATGCTAGAGATGGGGAGGTCATTTAAGAGGCTGAGGCAATAATTTAGTGAGAAATGGTGAGGCCTTATTTAAAGCAATTGAAGAGAGGAAGGAGTGAAGGGAATGAATTTGTGAAAACAGCATTGATTTCTGACTTCTGCCTATATACTGACATATAACCAAATATACCAAAGCAATGGTTTTTCAAGAACATTCTCCCTGAATATGTTATACTACTTGTCTGAAATACCTTTAATACCAAATGAGTAAATTCATTCCAGAAGTTTTGATTAGAATAGGAATCTATTGACTTGGATAAAGATAGTATATCATGGTTAGCTAGCAGTAATACAACGTATTAAGTCATGAATTTAGGGGAGCATACACAGATGATCATCACTGTATAAAATATTAGGGCAAGATAACAAAGAAGCAGACTATACAACGATTGCATTTTGGTGATTACAAGAGTAATATGAGCCAAGAACAAAGTGAAAGTTTGAGCAAATAAAAGAAGTGATCTAATCGAGCCCAAACTTCCCAGTACTACTCTTGCAGTGACTCCAACCACAGGTTTGAGAATATTATGGTAAAAAAGTAATAAGTAATTTAACAGAAAACACAGAGAAATCTACATTGAATCTACATTGAATTCTACATTAAATCTATGTTAAAGAGTGGTGTGTGTGTGTGTGTGTGTGTATGTGTGTGTGTGTGTGTGTGCGTGTGTGAGTGTGTGTGAACAAAGAATAAGATCATTTTGGGATGGCCTCAAACTAATTCAGTGGAATTGCATAAGATTTAAGTTTAGGAAAATTTCTTGAGACATGCAGACCTATTAAATTCCTACTGGTTTAATAATCATTAGAGTAAGCAATGATCCTTAACACTTTAAGGATCCATGTTGCCGTACTTGTAACATGTTGTTTGAGAATGGAAAAAAGGCTTAAAGGATACAGTGTAGATGTATCAACCATTTAAATATAATTACCTTTGGAAGAGGCAAGAAATTAAATTAAATTTATAATCAAACGTAAATTACTGGAATCAGAATCTTTCTTGATAACATATTTTGGTAATGGAAGAGAAGTAACCAGGATGGAAGAAAAAGAAAAAATGAAAAGAAACAATGGGATTCTGTATTCAGTCTTCAATTGTATAGTCTTAGATTATTGCTTGTAAGACACAAATTTTAAATTATTAGATAGATCTTTGATAGTAAGTCTTATTTCAGATTTGCTTGAGATATAAAATGTAGAAGGAAGATGAAGACGATAGAGAATGTTTGGTATAAATTCCCTTATTTTACATTTAAGTAGAACCAGAGAGTTTAAACAAGTAATGTAGTTCTTGAATAATATTTTATTAAAACAATTTAGTATATTGAGAACTCAAAATTTTATTGTTTAATTCAAGTCTTGGTAAGTCTTAGATTATATACTATATATTATATACTTTGGTCATATTTCATATTTACATGAAAAGATTTTCTACAAGATTTTTTTTCCATGAGAAGTCAAAAAATATTTCTAGTTCTCTCTTCTTTCAAAAATAGTCTTATATTTAGAATCACTGTAAATCTTAAATTAAAAAAATTTATTTCTATAAATGGATAATCAGAAGTCATCTCAACAAACCAACTAAAATAAATGTCAGGGCTGCAGGTGAACCATACAGTTAATATGTGCTTCACTGATAAAATTTTAAGAAAGTTTTTTTTTTGTACTTTTAAATAAAAAAATCTTTCAACATATTCTTTTTTTTCCATGGTTTCTCAAAGATTATTAGAACAGCTTTTGCAATCTCACCCTCAGAAGAGCTCACAGAACCAGCCAATTTCTTTTTGTGCTTTATTTGGATCATTAGCATTTGTTTAAGCAGATTTTAAAAAATGTTTTCTTTTTCTTTTTAAAATTCTTATTTATAATTGTAATCATGACAGAAATATCTTACCATTCCTTTCAGTCTGATTAAACTTCAAAAAGGCTTTTTCCTGAGTGGGCTCCTAATCTTTTTCCTTGAGCATTTACTTAAAATTGTAAATATTTTTTTTTCTGCCTCTTTGAGATGTAAATCTTTTAAAAAGCCTCTTGCCTGTTTACTGCCCAGAAATGTCTTTCTCAAGGACCTGAAAACTACCTCTGTGAAATGTAATCATCAAGAGAAATATACTCTTATCTCCCAGTTTCTGGGGAGGGTAGGAAGCTAACTTCAGAGGGAACTTTGGTTCAAGTTGTAAAACTACCTCTCATCCAAGTTTATTTTTCCTTTGAGTAAGGGCATTTCAACAAAAATAGCCTACAATTTCTCCTACCACAGCAATTAAAACTCTCTAGCCTTTATATCAGAATAATTGTGTTCAGGTTGAGTCTGACCTTTCTTTACTACAGTAACTTTAAATAAAATCTTCTCTTCTCTATTAATATTGTCCAGTGCAACTTTTGCTTTAAAAATATATTACTTATTTTAAAACTTAATAAATCATCTTTAATTCTTAAACAGATGGACTAAATCTGACTACTTTCTAAATTCCTTTTCTTATTATGAAATTATAGTAATAGTTTGCCATGATTTATCCCTTCCTTTCTTCCTCCCTTCCTCTCTCCCTCCCTTCCTTTGTCCAAAACTGTGCTATTAGAGCAATAATAGGCTTGGGTGTAGAGTTCTTGTCTTTTATAAATCTACTTTAGTTATTTGCCATTTTGGTTCACTTTGAGTTGAAAGCAGTAACTCCTGTCATCTTTGTATTAGAAGAAGGGGGATTTTTCTGCCTCATTCTCATATTTTTGCTAAGGGGCTTCCATTTCACTTCTCAGAGAAAGCAGTATTAAAATATTTGCAAACCCTTTCTGAACTCCCCACACCCATTTCTCCTCATAGGAAGAGGAGACCCTCACCACACTGGTGCTATAAAACACATGAAGGTGAATAATTGTTTTAAGAAGCAGTGTTGGTTTGTTTCCTCTTTTTGTGTTGCATATCTTGCATCAGAATGTGAAATAGACTCACCCTTGTATTCAATTGGCTATGTATATGTACATCATTTGCCCTGAAATCTAGATGTTTTCCCAGACAGAATCCACCTAATCAATACTTTTCTCAGAATCAAGATTAGGGGCATTTTTTTGAGGAAAGGGAAAAAAAAAAAGGTAGAAACAGTTCCACTTTGGATCTAGACTTAAACAATGCCTTTATCATATTTTGAAGTAACAAAGCTTATATCATTCTTTAGTGTTCGTTTATTTTTGTTCTATTTTTTAAAAATAGTTAAACATAATTGAGAAGTTGTAAATATGAAAAATCTCTGAAATATGAAACAAAATCCTCCATTTTCTGGGTAATACAACTATCATCAATGCAGAAAGTTTGAAAATGACTGTTTTTCATAGAATTGATATTACTCTAAATCCAGGTCATTTCATACGTAGAGTTGGAAAAATAGTGATAGAAATGTTATTTTTATTCACCATCAGTGTTGAATTTAAATATTTCTATCATTAAAGTCCTTCTGCACCAGGAGAGGAAAAAAAAGCAAGAAAAAAATAATTAAAAGGTGTAAACTCATCTGCTATTTTCTTAGATATATTGCTTCAAATATCCATAATAATATGGTGACTTGTTCCTTACTATTCTCACCTACTTTCTTCTACGCTTAGTTTTCTGGATTTCTTAGCATAAAAGAGACTCCAATAAAAATCAACACACAGCTTCCTTTGTAATGTGAAACATCTAAATTAAGTTTAACCTAGAGTAGCATAGGTTCTATCTGGATGTGAAAGCTTTTGCACCAGAAATATTTTAAACTATTATAGTTATACTATTAATTTGTTTCCTACTTTTCCCCAAGTTTGACAGTAAGCTTACTTTCTAAATTTACAAACGTCCTCTTGTCATCATCTTTCCAAAAAACATAGGTGTGGGAGGAAAAGGAATAGGAAGGAAGAACAGCAAATTTATATTTACATTTTCTGTTCAGTGTTTTCATTGTTACTTAAATAAATCTTGCTTCCTAGTGGGTGTTTGCACTGGGTTCTTAAAGTTCAGCCTCCTGGGGTTGGCATTAACAACTCTCCCATAAGACCTATTTTCCTAAGGCAGTGAACAGAGGACTTCAATGAGACATTAACATCTGAATAGGTCAGAAGTACTGATATTTAGTGTGCCAAGGATTTGTGATATTTATTTACTTAATTATAAATCAAAAGTGTCTAGGCCCTTATCAGCACTTCAGGTTCACATGTAATCCAAATAAAATAACTACCATATGTGCTAGTCAAGTAGTAAAGATATAGATATAGATGAGCTAGAAATAGAGGTATATTTAAATGTAATGAAGAACTCATAACTTTGCGCTGTAGAGATTAAATCCATGATTTTACAGTGTTGTTGCTCACTATATAACCTCCTTTTCTTGCAATATATTTATGCTAAAAACCTTTGTGCCAGAATCTATGGCTATCATTCTGCCTAATGTGCCTTTTACAAGCCTATCTCTCCGGTCACATTTTAAAGTAATTGTTACCTGAAGTCCCCAGATACTGAATTAAAACATGTAGGATACAGGAAGAAGAGAGAAATATTGGTTATCGCTACTTTCTTGCTATAACTCTTAAAGGGTATAAGGGCTTTTTTGTTTTTTTTTGTTCTTTTTGGTCATATTTTGTGGCACAAGAAATCTGCAATGAGGAAATATAAATAAGAAACATGAAAGACTTTATTTGCAAAAGATAAATTAAACAAGGACTAAATGATGTTTTCCTATTGCATTTATTCATGATAAATATTTATTGAAAACTTATTACACGCAAGATACTCTAATACGTGTTCCTTGAGGTAAAACTTGGTACCTGTGCATTAGGCAATGTATGTAAGATAGAGGTCATATGTTAGACTCTATTCTTATACTATTTTGTATAACTTTGGGCATTATACTTAACTTTTGGCCAGCCTATCTCAGAGGATAAGTGGGAGATTCAAATAAAATAATGCATATGAGAATGTCACTAGAACCTGAGGTGCTTAATTGAGGACAAGGATGCTTCATACATTTTTGTATAATTGAAGAGACTATAAAATAGAATATGAATTTATGAAAATCATCATAGTGTAATGGTTAAGATCACAGATTTTGCATTTGAATGTTAGGTTTGCCATACACTAGCTATGTAACCTTGAATAATTTATTTAGTTTGCCTCAGTTTCCTCATTTGTAAAATGAGGATGATATTATATTTAGTTCCTATTAATATTATGAGAAGTGTATCAGTTAGCTTAGGCTGCAAAACAAATCTCAAACCTAGTGGCTGGAATCAGCTGGGTGATTCTCTTGCTCTTTCATGGAGCTATAGTCAGCTGGAGCTATAGTTCACTGGCAGGTATTTAAGTTTACTTAGCTGTCTGGTAGGTGATACTAATCATTGGCTGGCCTGTCTCTCCATGTGATTGTTTATCTCCAGGAAGGCTGGTATGGATTCTTTTACCTGTCCAAGTCAGGGCAATAAGAAAGCAAGAGCAGAAACTGCAAGACTTCTTTCAGCTGAAACTCTCCACTCACAAAATGTCACTTCTGCTGCATTCCACTGTCAAAATAAATCACAAGTTAACTATAGATTTGAAGGGATAGAGAAATAAACTTGGAAAGTGTTACCATTGGGTCAATCTAAAATCTGTCATTGCCCCACTCGCACTGAGGGGTCCTCAGTTCTTTCTGCTGATGCAGTAAGGAATTATATATAGATCAGCAAGATTTAAGAAAAGTAAGATATATTGAAAGTACTTTCAAGAAAGAACTAGGCAATGCCAAAGAAGGCTGTAGTCTAACATTATATTAGGGCCATAAATGAAGGTTACAAGGGAGGTACTAGATGATTGGCATGTGAAGTCATTTTGCTTGACATCTGGCTCTTATATAACCCTTTGCCTATTGTGCATGCAGTTACCCAGAATTCTGTTTGTTATAATTAGATTAATGAACTTCTGGGCCTATGAATGATGTTATAATGATGGTTTAATGAGGCTAAGGTTACAAAAGGGTTAGGGTAGTACTAACTGCACAGGTGTCTGTGGCTGAAACAAACTGGCTACTATTTTATGGCTTTTCACTCCTTGGTGCCTCAGGATGTAGGGGTAATTTATAACCATAAAATTGGTGTTTTAGAGAGGTCCTAAGGGTGGTATTTGGGTGGAGCCTTTATTTCCCAGTTGCTTATCTCTGACTAACTACCTAACATTTCTTCCTTCAAGTATTAGGGAGCCAAATCATTAGGATTTTGGGGTGATGACTGCTCTAGCTACTTCAGGCTGAGAAGGGGTGGAGGTGAAGGATGGGGTACCTATACTTGCTGTCAACTGGGGGTAATGGTTGTCGATGTCTATCTAGGGGTCTTCAGTATGGTATAGGATCTGTTGACTAGACTGGGTAATATATCCCTTAGAGGACCATCTGGAGATGAATTACCTGGGCTCTGGAAAAAAATAATTGAACAAAATGATTTAGGAGGAGTGGTCTTAGGAGAAGAATAAAAAGTAAGATTAAAGGAACAACAAGTAATAGGAGAAGGAATTGTAACCATAATTGCCAATTTTCAGTAAGAGTGCCTATGCCAATGGGTTCCATCTTGTCTGCAAATTTAAGAATCTTTTAGATAGATGTGGAAACCTGTCCTGATAGACTGAAATAGAAATGGCATTTTTCTTTGAGGTAAATACATGTTTCCCCTTGTCCTAATATCAGAAGATCCAGGGTTCTTTGATTTTAAAGTACTACTCCTGCTAAAGAATCCAGTTGTTGCTGGATTTGGGCCAGGGATAAGGCTGTCTCCTTGATGGCCCTGGCAGTCTCTTTTGATAGTTCTCTTTGAAGAATGAATGCAGTGTCACTTGCATTTGCTCCTGCAACACCTGTAAGAGAAGTAATAGCAATACATAATTGATAGATAAGTAAAGGGATGATGTGTTTTTATAAATGGAGTGATATCCAGGATATGAGAACAAAAAGTTATCCCAGGCAATAGATATATCTAAGGTATCATAGCCTAATGAACAAAGTCATGTCTGTACTCTTTTCCCACAGATCCAATAGATCCCCTTCGACGGGTTTATCTTGGCTGAAATAGAGGATTTGAGGATTGTTGCCTCCCATGAGCTCCTGTCCCTTTAAGAAACTTTCTGAGTACCAAATTTTGCTAAAGGGAAAGGGAAAAGAAGATGACTGTGGTAAGCGCTAAAAAAGTCCCTAAAGAACATATTCCCTCATTCAGGGTTCCAAAGAAGATCAGACCAGTTATCTTGTGGGATATAAAGACAATTGAAAGTAGCAATGTAAGTGGCAGGTTGGAAAAAGCATGAACATTTGAACGGCCTCTACAAAAGTCACTTTTAGAAGATGAGTTGAGTTTAAAAAGAGGAACTGGGAAGCTGCTTTTGAGAAGAGGATATAATTGGTGAATTTTGGGGCCTGGCTATTTAGTGAGAAACTCCCTGTTGAAAAATTGCTGAGTCTTTGGGAGCAAATTAAGTACATCCATGTGCATTGTGAGGGGAAAAGCTTCCCAAGAAAAGGGCCTGAAAACAGAGTTATTGAGAATACAAACAGGAAAGGAGACTTGATCTCTGTTACTGAGGAAAGAAAATATGACTCCAGACGGGGACTAGATTGGATTAATAAGTAGAGTTTTAATGTCATAACTGTAGAAATTAAATATTTTTAAAGATTTAGGTTAGTTTTAACTCCTCATGACAGAGTTGAAGAGGAGGAAGTTAATAAAAATATTGGAAGGGTGGCCCATAAATTATCAGGAGCCAGGGTAATCTACCCTCAGCCCTTAGTAAATAAGCAGAGCCAGCAAAGCTGAGAAATCTTAAGGAGTGAAGCTGTTAGATCATTGATAAGGTGTAGGTGGGATTGGAAAAGTCATAGTAAGAATTTTAAAAAGTGAGGAGAAATTGAAAAAAATTACAAAACTCATCCTGGTTTTTCTCTCTTGAAGAGAAACCTCAGGTCTTCTGTTGGTTCACAGTGTAAGTAGAGTTTGCTATAGGGGCTTCTGGAGTCTCAAGGTAAGTTTTGACTTGATAGTGGTGGGTCCAGCTGGAAATCCCAGGACCTTCACTGAAGTTGGGGAAGATAAAAGAATAGGGTAAGATCTCTCCCAAATTGGCTGTAGCTGAAAGGCTAGAGAATTATTCTTGTATACTTTGAGTAATACTTGGGTACCAGGAAGATATAGAGGGAGATTTTTTGTCTCTTTGAGTTCAATTGTTATTCCATATTCCTCAAGAGCTTGTTAAAACTGATTAAGGGACCTAGCATAAAAGCCTAAGGCCATATAATCTGTGTCCAATAATAGGTCCAAGTGAAGGAATGGTCTTCCACATAAGGCTTCAAAAAGGTTTAGGACAACTGCCATTTGGGGGGCTATCCTGGTATGTAAAAGGGTGATGGGTAAAACTTCTAATCAGTTTATAGAGACCTCCTGCGCGATTTTCCAAATAGTGGCCTTAGGAATTGATTAGTTCCTTCGAATTTGCCAGATGTTTGGAACCTCTATGAATAATGAAGATAGTATTTAATTTCTAAGGCCTTTGAGAATACTTTGGTTATGGAGGACATAAAAGCTGTCTCATTGTCACTTTAGCATGAGAAAGGAAGGTGGAGTCTGAAAATAATCTCATGTAAGAGCTTCTTAGCTACCTCAGAAACCTTTTCAGTACAAGCAGGGAAAGCTTTAATCCAGCCTATAAAGGTGTCAATGAAGACTAAGAGATATTTAAAATTCTTGGTAGGGGGCATCTGGGTGAAATCTATTTGCCAATCTGTACCTGGAAAAACCCCACATCATTGAGCTGGTTGGACTAAAGGAGGTTTTTGGACTCTGAGAGATATTATTGAAACAAACAGAGCAAGCTATCGAAACTTGCTCAATAGTTGTAGAGAGTCATTTCCCTTTAAACACTCTGGATACTAAGGGGAAAAGAGTTTCCCTTCCTAAATGAGTAGAGTCAGATAGAGATTTTATTACTTTCTATTGGATACTCTGGGGAAGGAAGATTTCTTTTTTTTGGAGCCATTCAGAGAGCATAGGTTGAAATCCTCTTTGGATGGTCCAAGTTTCCTCTGCTTTAGAGTGTTTAGAAATGGGAAGAGAATGGGGTAAGTATAAGGGATTCCTGAAGGGGAGGTTTTAGTAAAGCTGCCTTCTTTGCAGCTGCATCTGCAGCTCGGTTCCTTTTGGCTACCTTAGAATCTCCTTTTTGATGTCCTGAGCAGTGTACTACAGCTACCTGTTGAAGTAATTGGGGAGCCTCTAAGAAGTTATTGATTTAAAAGGAATATTTGATGGGCTATCTAGAGATCATGGAGAGATAGCATCAGTCTCTCCAAATGGTTGCATGAGCATCAAAGACTAAGAAAGCATATTTGGAGTCTGTGTAAATTTGAAGTCTGTGGTTACTCTTTTTCCTTTTGCTACTTCTAAGGCTCTAGTAAGGGCAATTAATTATGCCAGCTATACAGAGGTATCTACAGGTAGCAGCTGTGCTTCTATAATGTCATAGAATAAGACAACTGAATCTCCTACTCTCCTCTTACCATTAGCCATGAAGCTACTCCCATCTGTGAACCAGAAGTTATTAAAATTTTCTGGAAGTTGATCTGTTAGGTCAGCCCTGGGGCTCTAGGAGAGAGTTTGTCATCCAGTGATATCATTAAGATTGCTGGATTTAAAGTCCCAGAAGTAGATATAGTTATATGAGGGTATTGTAAAAGTAAAGCCTGATATTTTAGAAGTCTATTTTCAGATAACCATAGGTGGCCCTTATCTTATAATAGATTTGAGACTTGATAGTTTGTATAAACTTGGATGGGAGCTCCTACAGTGAACTTACATGACTCTTTAATGAAAAAAAAAAAAGATCTCTTGATATTCTTAGGCGAGCAGTCCACCCTTGAGCAATGAGATCTAATTGTTTTGACAAGAAGCCTACATATTGATGAGTGGGCCCTAACCATTGGGTAAAGACCCCAAGAGCTATCCTATTCCTTTCATCAATTTAGAATGGCTTAGATGAGTTACTCCTAGGGCAGGGGCTCTGATGAGTAAATTAAGTTTCTAAACATCCTCTTGCTGAGACTGTCTCATTTGAGGACAACTGAGTCATATTTTCTCTTTAAGATGTCATATAGAGGTTGGGCGTTCAGACTGTAATTGGGAATCCAAAGCCTGCAGTATCCAGTGAGTCCTAAAAATGCTCTCAGTTGTTTTTAAGTGATTGGGTTCAGTAATTGTATAAATCTTTGGACCCTCTCTGAGGACAGATTTTGGATACCAGAGACCAATATGACCTTTAAGTAGGTGACTTTCTGTTAGACTAATTGGGCCTTGGATCAAGACACCCTATAGCCTTGGTGTCTTGGCGAAGAAATTCAAAGTCTAAATGGTATGTTATATAGCTTTTTGTCGAGTGAGAGAACAGAAAAGGTAATCTACATACTGTAAAATGGATATTCCTTCAAGTTTTAAATTTTGTAAATCATGAGCCACATCTTGACCAAAGAGGTGAGGACTGTCCCAGAATCCCTGAAGAAGTACTGTCCAAGTCAATTGTCAATGGACACCAGTAGGGATGCCCCATTCAAAGGCAAATAGAAATTGGGACTGTGGGCTGAAAAGGATGGAAAAGAATACATCTTTTAAGTCTAAAGTATTGAATCAGTTAGTCCCGAAGGTATGTTTCTCAATAGGATATAAGCGATAGGGATGTGAGAAGAAAGGAAGAAAGCCATAGTCAGGCTGCCTTTTAACACCCTTACCTAACTCTGGGTGGAAATAACTCATGTAACCATGTGCCCAGTACGCATGCACAAGCTCCTATAACTTGGCAGTGTGCCACTATTGTTTAACCTCTGTATAAAATGTGCCACTGTGCTGCGAGGCTGGCTGTGCCCTTACTGGAATAAAGAGCTATGTCGCAGTTGCCTATGGCTCTCCTCGTTTTCTTCCAATTGCCCGAGCCTCGTACCCCTTATCTCAGAACCTTGAATCTTCAGCAACACAGGGACTTTTGGATGTAAGGATATTACTGCCTCATTGATTATTTGTTAATCCTGTATGAGAT
Organism: Macroglossus sobrinus; assembly: GCA_004027375.1. NCBI lineage: Eukaryota > Metazoa > Chordata > Mammalia > Chiroptera > Pteropodidae > Macroglossus > Macroglossus sobrinus. Next base: position 231,693 of record PVKZ01000665.1, on the reverse strand, counting down.
GATAATTTCCATCTTTTTTCTTAATAGGGAAAATGGAAGTGTTACAGGGAGAATTAGTAGGGACAAAGAGTTCATGTTAAAAACTTAGATATTATAGGTTGGAGGCCTTGTTTACCTTCAAGTCTTCATGGGAACCATTTCTGATTAGGGAAATGAGAAGGGTCTTTTAGGTAGATTACAATGGAATGGCTATTTTAGCCCATCCAGGAATACTTTGATCCCAGACTATAGGGTTGATATGGGTCTCCCAAGTTTCTGAATTGTGGAGGATCTTTGGCTTCTCCAACAATAAAAGTATTTGTAAGGGAGAAGAAATTAAGGCTCTCCCAGAGAAACCTTGGGTCTGAGTCTATGTAAGATGTTCTGGCCTAAATGAGGGCTTGGACATTCAGGCATAATGAGAAAAGTTTGAGTAAATGAATACCCATCCCATAGGCAATATAAAAGCAGAGTAAAATATCAAGAAATGGGCTTACCGGTGTCTCCCAAGACTGTGCAGTTTCATGAATAAGGTCCGGAGGAGGAAATAAGGGCAAAGTAGGTGGCTCCTATATCCAACGGAAAGTAATTGTCTTACCTGCTACAACCATTTGTACCCTCTGCTCCAGTCAATTGATGATTTCTTGTGATGGGGTCAGTAAGAGGGATTTTGTTCAGTTTCATGCAACAATTTTGAAGCCTGTTGCTGGCTCTGACCCAGGGTTCCTTTGATCTGTAAGGCAGAGAGAAGCTCAATGACACAGCTGCTGATATTTGTAACAAGCAGTTTTGAGAGGCTCCACTTTGCTGGGAAATTTTTTGGCCCAATGACCAGGTTGGTGACAGATGGAGCACTTTAATGAGTTCTTTGTCATTGGGAGTGGGGCACTTGTGGCCCTAGACTGCAATTAGCCATGAAGTACTGCTTACATTTGGGCTGGCCTAGCATCTTCTTTCCTTCTCCTGAGTCTGGGACTCTAACACTTGGTCATGGTTATAAAATACTGTAATTGTAGTAGTTAGCATTTTATCTAAAGTTATTCCAGGATCCTGAATAATTTTTTGAAGCTTCCGCCTAATGTCAGGATCTGATTGGGTTAGGTATTTATCTTTTAAAATGTCTTGGTCCTCGTAAGAACTTAGATATTTGTATATTTAACAAGAGCTTTCTGGAGCCTCTCTAAAAAGGGCCTTGGGTAATTGCTGTCACTTTCACATAGCTAATGACTTTTTGCCATCCTACCGTAAGCCAAGCCTTGTTGCATATAATGAAATTGTCTCTGTCCCACTTTTCAGAAGAGCAGTCCCACCCAGGGTCTTTGGGAGGTACAGCTGTTGCCACTATGGGGTATCTGCAATCAGACAGAGGCCACTGTCATATTTTCTGCCTTCCTGTAAAACTCTCTTCTGTTCAGTGTTCAATAAGGTCTGTTCCAGAATAATCATGGTGTCCTTTTAGGTTAAGTCATAAACAAATATGATATATTGGAAGGTAATAATATACCCAGGGTTGTCAGAATAGCTTCCTAAGTCTGCTTTGATCTATTTGAGTTCTCCAAGTGAAAAGTGTTTGTGGAATAGTTGGGGTCCAAATTCTCCAGGAGCTTCCACTAAAGGGCAGAACTTCTGAGGGGATATAGAGGAAGTCTTAGGTAGTGGAGATTTTCCCAGGTATGGGAAAAATTTTGGATAAAGAGAGGGAGTTGTGATTGGGGTAATGGAAGAAACTGACTGACCCAGGAAACTTCAGAAGAGACAGATTTTTTAGCATGAAGTATGGCTAAGTTTGTTTGCATTTCTGTAAGCGAAAATTATTTTCTAAGAGTAAGAAAAAGGCTTGAATATAAGGTATTTCTGACTGTTTACCTTGCCATTTATAATAAAAATCTAATTGGAGTATGGTATTATAATTAATGGTCTCATTAATTGGCCAGGTTTCCCCCATTGTGGAGTTTATATAGTGGCCATGTGGTGTTACAAAAAAAAAAAAAAAAAAAAAACAAGTATCTGCTTCTTCAAAGTCTGTTGGTCAAATTGAGCCCAAAGAGCTAGAATATAGCCAAAAGGACTTTGGGGCAGTATAGGTGATCAATTTCCCATCTGAAAAGGAGAACAAACAACTGTAAGTCAGAGAACCTAACGTTTTAGGATTATGATTAGGAGCCTGGTGTCCCAGTGTTCAGTGGCCAGCAGCAAACTACAGAGAGCACCTTGCAGTCACACCAGGTTTTTGCTCTGGGGGATGGGAAAAGAAAAGAAACACATCTTCACTTAGAATATACCCCTCTCCCACATGGAGGAGGCAATTGCTCACTAGGTGGTGTGAGAAAGCCTTTCAGGTGAGGAAAAGTCCTCCTTCTCTGGCAAAGGAGGAGAAATTAAGATCACAAATAGAGAAATCAATTAGGCAATTGAGATCACAGGTGGAAAAACCTATTAGGGAGCAGAAACAGCAGAAAGGTAATAGATTGGGAGGAGGGTGGTGACAGAGGATGCCCACATCCTGATCTCAGGAGAAAATGAGAGGAAAAACTTCAGAAGAAAAAGTGGTCAGAATATAGAAAAGTAGGCAGAAGGGCCTCAAACTGAGAAGGGAGAGGTCTGCGGCTTACTGAGGATTTGGGTCATAGAGCCAAAAGCTATTACCATTTTACTGGGTAATCTGAAATCCGTCATTACTCTAGTAATACTGAGGGGTCCTTCAGTTCTTTCCACTGATGCAGTAAAGAATTACAGATTAGTGATACTTAGAAAAAATAAGATTTGTTGAGAGTACATTTCAAAAAAGAAATGAGCTATGCTAAAGAAAGCTGTTGCCTCATAAAAGTAGGGAGATCTGTATTATATTAGGGCCATGATGGGAGGTTACAAGGGTGATGCTAGATGATTGGCATGTGAGGTCATTTTGATTGACATCTGATTAACCCTTTGCCTATTGCATGTGTGGTTACCCAGAATTCAGTCTGTTATACTTAGATTGATGAACTTCTGGGCCTATGCATGATATTATAATGATGGTATAGTGAGGCTAAGTTTACAAAAGGGTTAGAGTAAGACTGACCACGCAAACTCCTATGGCCAGACAAAACTGGCTACTATTTTATGACTTTTCACTCCTTTGTACCTCAGGATGTATGGGTAATTTATAACCATAAAATGTGTTTTAAGGAGGTCCCAAGGGTGGTCTTTGTGTGGGGCCTTTATTCTCTAGTTGCTCATGTCTATCTATCTAACAAAAGTAAGACAAAGTTATATTACAAAGAGATGTACAAACACAGATGGGAGAAATTGTTGCTAGTCCCCATAAGGATTAAATGAGAGAAGATTTTCAAAGTGCTTACAACAGAGCTTGGAAATAGTAAGCATTATATACATTTTAATTGGATAAAATTTTAATAAATTTTACTAGAGAATATTCAAAATTTACACTTTGATACTAATATGGTCTATAAAGTGTCATGTGTGCTAACACAAAGAATGACTTAGATGAGACAAGAGCACTTCTAATTTTTTAACAGAAAAATTTAACAAAGAAAATGGCATTTGAGCATGGTCTTGAAGGAAAAGGTAAAAATTAAATTAACAAACTGTTATGTCCAGAATCCTTCCTTCTCTGAGCTAGAATCTCAGTTATTTTACCATCTTTAGTTATCTGCCCACATAATTCTTCCTCTATACTTTTCTAAAGACAAAATATCAGGTTTTACAGAAGAAGCAATCATGCAAGTTAATAAGGTTGCTTTGACTGAGAAATTTTAAATATCCCTGCTTGACCTTTTCTAATGCAAAACAAATTGTTTCAATACCTTTAGTCTGTTTTTCATTAGATTCATTTTTTTCTTCTTACTTAAGCAGGTGAAAAAAATAATAATAGCTAATATGATTGAACATGTGCCTGACATTGTTCTAAGTGCTCTATATTTATTAATTAATTTAATCTTCATTTCAACTCTATGAGTTCAAAATTTATTTCAAGATGAGAAAATTAAAGGACAGAGAGGTTAAGCAACTTACCTCAAGTTACACACCTAATATGTGTCAGCAACATGGTTCAACTATAGGCAATCTGGAATGTCACTACCTGCATTTCAGCTGCTAAATAATGTTTCATCGTGATCTATAGACACAGCTAAATGCCAAAGAATGTTCTTCTTTTTGCACATATCCCTATGTTAACTTAGAATCAAGTCATCTGGAAGTTGGAAGAGATTCAATAACTGCATTTTGTTCACTTTTTATAGACCACCTAGGTCATTTAAAATTCTAATTTTTGTCATGAAATTCAATTTCCTCAGCTTTATTATTTCTGAGTCTAAAAATAATAAAATTCATTTCAAATTTGCATACTAATGAATAATATAAATACATAAAAGTACATGAATGCAAAAAATTATAAAATAATACATAATCCTGCTATCTAGAGCGAACAAATTGGCCTATTTTTTCATGTTTTCTGTCTAAAAAAATTTTTTTTAACAAAATAGCCCCCTGACTAAGATCCTACTTTTTCATTTAACCCACTACTAATGTTTTTGAAGTCATTAAATATTTTGAAGAACAAACTTGTAATAGCTACATAGTACTTTATTTTATAGATGTAACATCATTGTGCATGTCTTCACTTAGTGACTCAGCTTGCCATTTATTTTTCATGATTCTGGCTTGGCTGTGATATCCTATTTCTCAATTGCCAAGGCAATTGTCACAATCTTTATTAAATCTCAAGTTTTGATGCCGCTTAGGGCACCTTGATCGAGCCTCCAGAAGTCAGAAAAAGAAAGATTGTTAAGCTTCAGAAACCCACATAAGACAAGGAGAAGGTGGTATTTTGCATTTCAACCTAAAGTTGAAATAACCTTTTAGGATGTAAATTTTTGGTCAAAGCTTTCAAAACCCAAGAGAATTAACTTTTAATGAACTCAAAGTCAATGGATTAGAAAATTTAATTACATCTAAAAAGTGACTTAACTTTTGCCATGTGAATTGAGAGATCACATCATATTGAAAGATTTCACTCACAATCAAGGGGAAGAGATTAACAAGGGCATGGTTCACTGGGAGCCATCTTAGAATTACAGCTGCTGTAGTACTCTTTTCAACTCTTTCCAATTCTCTACCCTATTCTCACTCATCTTTGACCTTGACTAAAAATCAGACATAAATTTGATCTTTGGTTAGTTTTGACACATTTCAATGGTGCATGAGAAAAACATATGTATATAATTTTGAGTAAGCTTTAAATTTCAATTTTGCCTTCACTACTTATTGGCTACTGGAGTAAATTACTTAACCTCTCTGATCCTCATATTTCCCTTCTAAAAATGGGATAATAACATCACTTCCATTGGCTATTGGGAGGACTAAATAAGATCATGAGTGTAAAGCACCAAATATAGTATCTGTCATATAGCAAAAACTCCAGCAATAATTGCTATTATTAACAATACTATTTTTATCATTATGCTTTTTCTTTGCCATATATGAGTACATCAGTCTGTGAAAATGTTATCGTTGGAGTGATGTGAAATCTGGCAACACCCCAGCAGCTTGGAAGGAGCTTGGTTCTTCCCTGCCAATGCAGTAAAGAATTACAGGTCAGTGAGATTTAGAAAAAGTAAAATTTACTGAAAGTACATTTTAGAAGGAAACAGACTATGCTAAGGAAGGCTGCAGACCCATGGACTTTTGTAGGTGAAAAGATGAAAAAGAATATGCTCCAAGGTAAGAGTGGATTTTTAGCAAAGAGAGCTATAACAACTCAGAAGTGGGAATGTTTGTTTATGTTGGGCTATGATGGGAGGGTACAAGGGCAGTACTAGATGATTGACAAGTGGGATTACCTTAACTGATAGTTTGCTGCTATATAATACTTTCCCTACTGCACATGTGCTTACCTAGAATTTAGTCTGTTAAATTAAGATTCATGAACTTTTGAGCATAGGCATGATATTATAATGATAATATATTGAAGCTGAGGTTAAGGGCAGGTTAGGGTAGTACTTTTACACGTGTATTTGTGGCTGATTGAGCCAGCAGCTTTTAGGGCTTTTGTGATTTAGGATTTGGGTAATTTACAACCATAACAGAAAAAAGTTTCTGGAAGATCCTTAAGGAAGTTCTTTAAGGGAGGTTTCTATGGTCACAGAGCTGGGCCTTCATTCCTGTCACTCATGACTACCTAACTATGTAACAATAACAGTGCTTACTTTATAGTACAAATTTTAGAGGACAGGAATTAAGAATTTGTTAGTTTGTTCTGCTTGTATACACTTTTGACTATGAAAATTGATACTTTCTTTAAATCATCAGACTTAAAATATCAGCCAACTAAATCAGTGTTTTTCAATCTGTTTTGTTTCTGGAAACACATAACCGATGATGTTCACAAATAAGAAATTCTTCTGGATATACCTAGGATTATAAGCAATTCTGTGTATTATAGCTTTAAGTTTGACATCCTCTTTCTTACTGAGTTTTTGTTTCAAAAGGCAAATGCATATGTGTGATATTATTGGAAGACTACCTGAAATTCATGCTAATTAATGTAAAAAAATAGTAAAATAATGAAATACTAGTAACATTTCTTACAAGTGATTCAGAAACATTCTGTAGTAGAGGTCTACAGACATTCTGTAGTAGAAGACCAATGTTGGTGAACAAAATGTTTTAATTTGTGATCCTTTTCTTCAAATTAGTGAGGATTTACTTTATGTATTGTTTAGAATAAAAGACTACCCAAAGGCTAAATGTCTCAGCAGGGAATAATCATTAGTAAATTCATTCATTATCTATTTACATTTATTAATGAGTAAAGCTCTCTGCTTTTTTCACAAATTAAGGAAGAATTGTTCATTTAGGCTGAGTTTGGCTTCTTACTGAGAAGTGAAAGGTTTGTGAAATTCCAAGAGTTTTCTGTATTATCAAACCAATGAGCGAAGGAGAGTCTATTTCCTAAATAATTAGCTTTCCTAAATGAAGTATGGAAAGAAAGACAATTCATGAATTCTTTACTTGTTATTTCTGTGTGCAGACATTACCTAACATTCAGACTCTCTGAGTTGTGACATAAAGTGCGATTTGAAAGGAAGAGACTAACTAATTGCTACTAGTCACCCAGGAAATCAATCACAGTCCTTTTTAGTGACACTTTCATGTTCCTTTCTTTTTATTGGGTAGCACATTTTACCTTGAAAGTGGAAAACTGTGAACTCAGTGGCTTCCCCCTCTCCCATCACTCTTGACAATTTATAACTTCCATCTTGGGTTCTCAATTATCAATATCTTTTATTAGCCATTGTTTGAGATATTTTCAGGAATATCCGGATGCCCCAAAATGAACACTGACAATCTCTCAAATAGTTCAATTCTATTTCAGTTGTTGCCGCTAGGGGGCACTGAAAGAGTTCGGTTGTTTTTGCCAACGCTGGTGTAATGAGGCTACAGTCAAGGGTCATTATAAGTACTAACTGCACATGCACCTGTGACTGAACTAAACTGTGGTTGTTTTTGCAGTTTTTACTTCCTTATATTCCAGGATCTAAAGATAGTTTTAACGATTAAGTAGGTGTTTTAGGGAAGTCCTAAGGGAGATCTCTGGGTTGGGTCTACATTCCCCGTCACTCATGTCTATCTGCCTAACACAGTGACTGTAAATTAAAACCTATAATTATAACCACGATTCCGTCTGGTTTGTACATTACTTTGGGTGTTATACCTAGCCAACCTGCTTTCAGATTACATTTATGGCCTCAGCCAGGCAAATTACCTTGAATAAAGAAAACGGAATGCTTTCACTAACTTTAACAAAACAGTGACAGCTAAAAAATTTTATAGAATGTTCAACATAGTATTAAGAACTATTGCATAGAACACAGGTTGTGGAGTCCTAAGTGAAAATACTGCATTCATCACTTCTTAGGAGCTTGACTTTCAAATCATTAAACATCTGCAAGTCTTATCATGAAATTGGGATAAGAATCCTATGCAAGCATTAATACTAAAAGATAAATGAAAGAACTTGTCAATGTTTCCGGTACCAGAAATGTGGGAAATGTGGTAACGGTATCTAGCACATAGACCCTGGAATCAGACTTCTTGGGTTCAAGACCCAGCACTAGAACTCAGTAGAGATAATTTTGGTTACAGTGTCTTGACCTTTGGTTTTCAGTTTTCTTATCTATAGAATGGGAATGATGATAATAACTATCCTGTATTCAGAAATAAATAAGTTAATATACAGAAATCAATGTTAAAGCAATATTAATTACTTAAAACAATATTTGGAGAATTGTAATAAGTACATAGGTCTTTGCTAGTAATCTTAATAATGTTATTTTTGTCATTATCATTATCAAGTAAATCATCAAAATATTTATTCCTCAAGTCAATCAAATATTGTCATAATAATGAAACTCTGGTTTGTACTTTTACTTCTTGTGATCTCTCACAGTGCATGGCTCTTTGTAAACAACTAAAAACCATCTTGGAAAATTATTCAAAGAAGATAGCAATATTTTCAAATCCTTTACAATTGTCTATTCTCTCTTATTTACCCCAAATATTTTTTTCAAAATAATATTCTCCAAATCTAATGAGAAAGCATCTGCGAAGCTTCTAATATACATATTTGCAGACATACATGTGCACAGTACGTGTGCTTATGTGTTGAGAGCTTAAGTGATATTATCTTGTTTAATTATTCATTTATATTTTAAGCTTACAATATCCCATGAACTAGGCAGTATTATTTTCAGTTTAGAGTAAAAGATTACCCAAAGGCTAAAAGCATCAGCAGTAAACAGGGTACAGAAAGAAAGCAAAACGAAACAGTGGTTCACAGTGTTTGCTTAATGACTCACACACAAAAGGGTGAATATTTGAAACCACATATGTCAGAATCCTAAACAGACCTGGTAGTTGGTATGCATCAGGAAGTTTGTCATGTTTGTTTATGGCTAAAGTCAGTTGTGACCAGTTGCTTGGCATCTCAGGTCTAATTAGCTAGTTTATTATTAGTAGTAGTAATAATGGACTCATTATTAATTGTTTCTACATTCACCCTGCTCCTAGTGAATGGACTGTACTGCTAAACATTTTTTGAGTGTCTGATGTGGACTGCAGAGGGGTTTTCTATATCATCTACACATTTCTTATACATTTCTAAAAGGAGCTTTCTGTAAGTTCTAGGATTTTGAGCAGATCATTCATTATTTCCATTTTTTCAGGAGTCAAAATGAAGGATCAGAAAAGTTCTGTACCTGAATTCTCTGAACTGGTGGCCAAGTTTGTAAAACAGGGAAATATTTGAAGAAAAAGAGTAGGGCAAATTAGCTCCAGGTTCATTTAGCATTAACTTGAAGTTAGAAACTTGTCATGACCTGAATTTCATCATAATAATAATTCATCAGGATGCAAGTTAAATGATTATAATTTATTTGTAGTGCAGGTACCTAGTTTCCAAATAAGCCAATGAACCAATTGTTGGCAACCATGGAACATGTAAAACTTCCAATTTTTCATCTTAAATTTTTATAAAAATTAGTTATTTGAATTTCCAAGGAAAATATTATAGTTGGGAATTAAGGATTAAGCAACACAAACCCCAACAATGACCTGTTCTCTGCATGCACTAAGTCGAAGTCTCCTAAGAAGTCGTTTTTTAAAAAAATAATTGATAAACAAATGCAACAGCAATGTTTCTATTATGTTTTCAGACATTTATTTAGCTTTTAGTGGCCTGGGAAAATCAAAAGGTCTAAGGCCCAAAAGATGAATAATCAAAATAATATTTTTAATTCAGCACTTTAAAAATATTACTTTTTTTATGGTGACATTGGTTAATGAATTCCAGTAAGTTTTAGCTGTACATTTTAACAGTAAGACATACATATATTTATACTGTGTGCTCACCTCTCATAGTTAGATTTCTTTCTGTCACCACAATTTGATCTCCTTAACCCTGTCCCCCTTCCCTCTTCTCCCCTACCTTCTTGTAACCACTAGTCTATTGTCTATGTCCATGAATCTCTGTTTGTCTTGTTCATTCATTGTTTTTAGGTTTATATCCCACATATAAGTGATATAATGTGATTTTCAACTTTTTCTGTCTGGCTTATTTGTTTGAGCACGATTATCTCTAGTTCCACCCACGTTGTTGCAAATGGTAGTATTTCATCTCTTCTCAGGGCTGAGTAATATTCCACTGTATATTTTGGACCACAGCTACTTTATCCAAACATATATCATAGGGCACTTTGGTTGCTTCCGTGTCCAGGCCACTGTGTCAGTTCATCATTCTTAAAGGTAATTTCCTTTATAAAATAGCAAAGGTCAGAGTTTAAGTACAACTAGGTACACCTTAAATGGCTCTAAGTTTCAATATATAGCATTTAATTCTAAGTTGGTACTAGGACTAAGTCATAAGTTATACATCCTTTGGAGAGTTATATAACAGATTTTGGGTTAAAAATATTCTATACAGTGGATCAGGTTAATAGTGAATGTGGAAATCTCCCAGGTGCTGAATGGTAAGTAAATGTACAAATCTAGTGCTTTTAAAAAAATCAATCTACCCTTTTATGCTTTCTACTCTCCCTTCCACCAGTATATCTTTAATTTAATTCAAAATCAGTTATATTTTAGATTCATGATATGAAATATGAATTAGTTGCTGTTATAGGCTGAATTGTGTCTCCCCCCGCCAAAAAATTATATATTGAAGTCCTAACTCCCAGTACCTCAGAAAGTGACCATATTTGGAGATAATACCTTGACAGAAGTTACTAAGTTAAAATGAGGTAGGTAGGATGGCTCTTAATCCAATATGATTGTTATCTTTACATGAGGAGGAAATGTGGATACAGACATGGTCAGAGAGAATATAATGTAAAGACAAAAGAAAGAAAATAGCCATCTAATGAAAAGGAAAGATCCTTCATGACCCTTAGAAGAAACCAACCCCTCTGATACTTTGATCTTGAATTTCTAGTCTACAAAACTATGAGAAAATTTCATTGTTTATGCCAAACAGTCTGGCACTTTGTTATGGCCACCCTAGCAAACTTCTATAGTGGCCTAGTCTAATAAATCTCTTAATGTTTATAAATACTGGAAGAGTAATTTGAAAGCATATTTAATCTCAAATAAATTAAAATTTATCTTATATGTGTAACACATATGAAATCTAAAGTTGTAAAATTGAATTGTAAATATTGTAGATTATAGGGAATCATATGACCTTTGCCAATTTTAATGTAACAAGGATGGGAGCTACAGAGAGAAATAAAGCAGGAAATTGAAATATGAAATGTTATAGGGGAAGAGTTACATTTTAAAATTTATAGTAGGGAAGGCTCCATTGAGAAGGTAATTTGAAGAAGGTGAGAGCACTGGCCATGCTAAAATCTAGAGAAAGAGTGTTCTAAGAAGAATGAATCACATGAGTATTTACGGAGTGTACGTGCCTTAATAAAGTGTTTAATATGAGTTTGGGGAAGAATTGGATATATAACTGTGGTAGGGCAGGAGTGAAGAGACATATAAAGGTAAAGGATCTTTTGAGAGCCTTGTAGTTCTTTGCAAAAATTATAGATTGAAATCTATATAAGGTGAAATCCCACTGGAGTATTATAAGCAGAAGAGAGATATGATTGCACTTATATTTTAAATGGACCAATAACTCTTGCTGCATATTTGAAAATAGACTTAAAATTAGGAAGAGTGGGAGCAGAAGACCTAATGAGCAGTGAATGAGGCTAGGGGCAGGATTTTAGCAAAAATTATGGTGATAAATAGTCACATTCTGAATATCTTTTGAAGGACCCAACATTGTTTTATGGTGTGTGAGAAAGAGAGGAGTCAAGAATGACTTAGATTTTTGACCTGAGAAAGTGAAATGATGGAGTCAACATTACTGAAGATGGGTAATACTGTAGATGGAGAAGGTCTAGAGAGAAATTTAAGATCTCAGTTTTGATGGATCTGACAAGCAGAAAAATATAAATATGAACCTAAAGCTCAAACAAGAGAATGAATTAAAGAAGGACTATATATATGTATCTCCTTCTGGTATTCTTATCTTGTCTTAGGTTCTTGATTGGGTGTCATTCTCAATCCCATATAGTTTTACGTTTTCTTTTATCCCTAGGCCATTTTTCAGGACTAATTTTCCCACAACTGGATGATATATAAGTGAAAGGAAAAAATCAATAGAACAGCAAATCCAAAACATAACTAATACTTACATATTTAAATCTTAATTAGGAAATTCATAGAGTTGTAATCAATTAATTCTCTTTCAATAAATTGTATGACAGTTAAGCAATTCATATTCAATTACCTAAAGCAATTAAGAACCAACTTTTTCTAAGTTACTAAATAGATTGCAATAAAAAATAGAAAATAAAATCTATATACACTGTTAGCCGTGTATTTTTATGCATTTTAGTGGAATTCCATAAAGTGATGTTAAAATAAGTGCATTGATTTTATGCAGAATGAGAACCTAATAAAATGTTAATACTTAAAATTTTCTGTGATAATTTATGAGAGTACTTAATTAACATTTAATAAAAAATTTCTTAAGAAGAAAAATAAATGTATTATTGGGTCTCCAAATTATATGGGAAAACATATTTCCTATACTCCTTCCACAGAGTTTTTGTATCCTTGCTTTTTTTGTAATGGGCCTCTATGTTTCTTTAGAATTGTTCTTAAATATCATTTTTTTTCTTCACATTATGTGAACTGAGCTATGAAACACCTGTTTCTTTCAGACACCCCTCGAATTAATGTGTACTTTCTGCTCCAATAGCCAAGAAAGGGAATTAGCTTTCTCCTTATCACCTGCTACTACTTCTAACCAAATTTTCCATGTCATCTTTCAATAAATGTGCTCTTGTGCACTCTCTCTCTCTCTTTCTCTCTCCTCTCTCTCTCTTTCCTCTCTTTCTCTATTTTCTCTCTCTTTCTCTTTATCTCTCCTCTTTCCTCTCTCTCTTCCTTCTCTCCAGTTTATGCTGCAATTTATCCTTCTCAATGAAGGATGTAAAAAAAGATATTCATCATCTTCTAAAATTTATCACTTCTTCAACCTCTTGAATTTAGTAACATATTCCTTTTCTCTGTTTCTGCTACCCAATCCTTAAACAATTGTTCTCGAGTTCTCTATATAGTAAGGGTACATGGAAAACATCATAAAAATAAGAAAATGTAGGTTGGGACCAGATATCTTTCTTTTTTTAAAGCACCTAAAGTGATATTTTATGTTCATGCTATTTCTGTAAATCACTGTCAAAGATCTCATGCTTTGAGTCCTGTGTCTCCTCCAATAAACTCCTGCTGTTCTGCCATTCTTATTCATACTTCCCCAAATCCTCTTTCCTAACCTCACCATGACTTCAAGCCTTTTACCTAGTCTCTGTTTTCTCTAATTCTTACCTACTCTTCCACATGCATATTTTGGTTTTACTCTCTCTCATGGACCTTCTGGCTGATCACCTGAACTCCATGATTAATCATCTAATGATGACTATAATGCTATCTTAGAAACTTTCATCTATCAGAACTTTTTCTTGATTGTTATTTGCTAAGCCTCACCTCTGAGTTATTTTATTTTTTAGAGAAAAATAATGTATTATATATAAAAGTTATATTATAACTTTTCATAAAAACTTATAAAACATAATGAATAATACTTTTAAAAAACTGATTATAATCTAAGTAATTTCTTATTATTGATTTTCTAGTATAAAAATCAATGATAATTTTTTTAAACATTTTTGTTTCCTGAAAGGAAATGTATTCTAGAAAAATAGCAGGTCTTACTGTTATGGGCTGATTCATATGTTGAAATCTAACTCCCAAAGTGAGGGAGGTGATTAGGTCATGAGGGATGAGCCCTTATGAATGAGATTAGTGCCTCTATTAAAGAGACCCCAAAGAGCTTTCTTACTTTTTTTGCCATTTGAGGATACAGCAAGCCCTCTTTGGAACTGCTGATGCCTTGATCTTGGCCTTACCAGCCTCCATAGCTATCAGAAATGTTTATTTAATCCACCCAGTTCTATGGCATTCTTATTAAAACAGCCTAAACTAATGCAATTACAGAAGGTTGATCCGCAATTTGGTAACATGTGTAAGATCTTAAAAATGTACACACACTTTTTATTAATTCTTCATTACTCTCATTTTTATCTTTGTTTTTCAAAATTCCTGAAAAAAAATATAAGGAAAAAGCATCTTGACATTGGCCTTGGCAATGATTTCTTGAATGTGACACCAAAAGAGCAGGCAACAAAAGCAAAAATAAGAATAAAAAAGGCTCTTCATTTCAGTTTTGTAAATATTAAAAATTATTTAGCATGTAGTAAAGTTACCAAACTTGCAACTTACTGAAATAGATACACAAAGAAAATAAGAATAGTTTTTTAAACTACTAAAGATTGTAAAATTATAATTTAAAAATTTTGCCACAGTGAAAACTTCAGTTTTATGTGCCTTCAACAGTCATTCAATCAGTTAAGAAATAATGTCGATCTTACACAAATTCTTAGAAAGAATAAAAAACCTGAAAGACTTTCTAGCTCATTTTATGAAGCCAGAATAAACTTGATACCATAACATGTGTTACAAAAAAATTATAAGCCAAATTTACTCTTGAACATTGCAACAAAAATCATAAATCTGGAACTATGGATAAGATGTAGTGCTTTTCGTTAAAGATTGAGTATTTCTGAAAGCAGTGCTCGCTTAATATTATTAAACAAATTGCCCATGTAAAGATAAAAGAAAAAAATATAATTTTTTTACTATCTATAGAAAAATTAAATATAATATTAATAAATGTCAATTCTCAAATTAGTAGATTCAATGCAATCCCACCAACATTTTTAGTAATTTTTGTAGAACTTGACAAAAAAAAATTCTACAATTTTTATGAGAATGCAAAGGGCCAAGAATAGCCTAGACACTCTTGAAGATCATTGTTGGTGGAGTTACTACATTGTATGTCAGTATATCTGATATGTTGGAATTGGTATAAGGATAGACAAATAAAACAATGGAACAGATTAAAAGCACCTACAAACAATCCCATACATATGAGAACAATTCAATTTAAAATAAAGCTAGTATTGTAAAACAGTGGGGTAAAGATTGCTTTTAGAATCTTTAATGCTATATTAACTGGACATTTACATGAGGAAAAATATAATTTGATTTCTACCTCACAAGATACATAGTAAATCAAATCTAAGTGAAATGATTTCTAAATGTGATTTGTAAAATAAGGATATGAAAACTTCGCTTTCATAACAAATGTATTCCAAGACTTACAAAAAATACTTTGAACATGGCTGGTAGCAGAGTGAATGGCAAAATCAATACATGGTAGGTATATTCTCTCCACGTTTGCCCATTTTGCAATAAAAGATATGATATTTACCAATTGAACTAAAAGAGACTTTTTGATTGGGTCTAAAGTGATTAGTCAGTTGTCTCCTTAGATGTCATTTTCTTCTCACCTATTTATTTATTCATTCATTTATTCTTTCATTCATTTTTATTTTGCTTAACAGAACCCAGATTACTCCTTAGGATATTCACATATCATAGAGCATTTCTCTTTTTCTATGTAGCAGTCCTGTGATATGAACAAGCATAAGCTCTATGTCTGGCCCCATGTTTGCATATTGATTAATATGAACAAGCTAGCATAATCACAATCTTTGATGCTAAATCATGGGTTCAAGGATGAGCAAAAACCAAAACATAAGCCAATGACCATGTAATATTTGTTCCTGTTATAGTTATTGATCCACACTGATCCAATCAAGTAAAACTCAGAATTTTTATTTGCTGGTTATAGAAAGCTACATTCTTGCTACATCAGTATAAATAAGGAAATCTGCATCTGTAGTCTATATTTACTGGAAAACTTTTTTTAGTGAGAGAAACCAGCCTCAGAAAGAAACCAACATAAAGATAATTAAGCCAGGAGAATTACTGAAAATTAATTACCTTTCTTGTTAAAATAATAAAAAAGATCTTTTGTCTTCTAACTCAGCTCTGTAGATCTCCATATATTTCCCTCTGCTCTCAGTTTGCCCCACCTCATATCCTCCACTAACTCTAACTAGAGAGAGTTTTCTTCCATTTAGTTCAATTTTGCTCTCCTTGGAAACTCAAACAACAGTTTTTTCCTTGCATAATGAGTATGCCTTTTTCATTCAGGTCCTCTGCTTAGCTAGGGTAAAGTTACTGCAGTGTCTTTGCTAGTCCAGTGAAAGAAAACCAGAGGAAGCTGGCTATTTGCAGAATTGATTTGTAATTTCAGAGTACAACATAAATGACTGGGAAGGTCATTGATAAGAATAATGGATAAGATGTATTGATTCTTTATAATTTGCTCCCATGTTTAGAATTCAAATGGAAATCCTTACAACTCTTTTATGAAGGAGGTGTTTTTATTATTCCCAGTTTATATTTGAGATAACTTATTTAAAAAAATGTAAATAATTTGTGTAAGGTCTCACAGTGATGAGAAATAAAGCATCATAAAAATTAGTGATTTAGACTTAATAAAAAGTCTAAATTATTTGAAGATATTCAAAAGTTATAGCCTTTATTACTTCTCCAGAATTCAAATGATTCAGATAACTCTTTTCATTTATAATGAGAAGAGTAACAAAGAATAATTTTCTGCTACATAGCTATTTCCATTTTTGATTTTCTCTTAGATTCTAGGAATAGGTTATGCCTTTGAAACATGCTACTCACTCTAGACAGGAATTAAAAGAAAACATCTTTCAAAAATAGACTTGTCAATTCTCAGAATTAAAAAGAACTTCAGAAACTTGATCACAAGAAACTGTTGGGTGAGGAAGTTGAAGAAAAAAATTAGACCACTCCAAGGCTCCACCAGAATCATATCTCTATAATTTCTGGCTGAGGAATATCGTTTATACAGAACATTCTCGTTTATGTGGCTACTTTCTCTATGAACTAAACTGTGTGAAAACAGGGCCACAACTTATACAACTTTTCATTCCAACATTATTTTTGGGAGCCATTCTTGCTGAATGCCCTACAGACAAGGTTAAAATTGCCTGCAGGCTAAAAGTTTGCAGAGCAGGTGGGCTCTATGCAGAAGGAGGAAGTTTGGCTTAATGGAAAACAGGAACAAGGATGTTTTGAGAGAACTTATGTAAATGTCAGTAATTGTTAGCATATCTGTGGGTTTTGTTTCTCATGCATTTCCAAGGGTATAAATATGCTGTGCTTAATAAACTCAGGGTGCACTATTTACTGTTAGCCCTCCCAACTCTGTCTTTTGTCTCTCTCTCTCTCTCTCTCTCTCTTTCTCTCTCTCTTTCTTTTCTCAATCCTCACTCCCCCTCTCAGGAACTGTTTGATCTTAGCCAGCGGGCTCCGGCACATTATGCAAATTGGTAAACTTTATTCGAATATCCTCTTATTTAATTTTTAAAAGAAATCTGTGAGGTAGTTGAGACAGATTTTTATTTTCATTTATTTATTTTTATTTTTTTATGATTAAAAACACTAATTTTCTAAAATCACCCAGTTAATAAGTGAAAATATCCAGCTTTTTGGACCAACCCATTGCCACTTAAGGGTCAGAATTCTTTTACCTATACTAAATTTACTCAAAACTTAGGCAGATCTATAATTAGATAAATGTATGGAATAGATATTCTTAAGTCATATAAAAGTGACACATTATCTGTAGTAATGAAAAATGCATGGCTTCATTCCCCTACCCTGTTTTATTACAGTGAGATGTACTTTACTTATATTAACACTCAGTCAAAGATTTTAAAACAAGCTTTTTTTTTTTTTTTTTTTTTTTTTTTGCAAGAACTATTCTGGAATCAATGCAAAAAGAAAAGTCAAGCTTTATTTCATAATGGAAAATAATCATAATCAAACTGATCTTTATTCCTTAAATGCAATGACAATCCTTCAGTAGACTGCTTCTCCAGAAAAAGGTTATTTCGATTTCCAGTCTATAAAATAGCAAAAAACCTTGTTCTGAAACTACTACATTACCTGAATGGTTTTATTTTCTTTCAGAAACCTTTTAGGAAGAAGTGGTATGAAGAAACTGTCCACTGAAATAGATTTTGGGAGGGTATACAAGTGAAAGCACTTAAAATTCTGTAATGTTTCACCTTTAGAAATGGACAATATTTCATCAACAATAGTTATTGATTACCTTTTATCTTTAATAGTTGTGTGTTCCTGGAATGTTTTATGTTGTGAATGTGCAAAGGCATATCATGCAGTTTTCCCATACTGAAAACATTTATAAACTTGTTGGAAACTCTCTTTCCTTCTCGCCCCTTTCCCAAACTGTAGAAGAAAGATTGTATCCATTATTTCTAAATAGAACAAACTCATTACTATTTAGTTAAAAATTCCTACTGAGCATTCTCCTACGCGCCAGACACTTTTTTAGATTGTGGATTATAACAGCAAAAAAAAAAAAAACTAACAAACAAACAAAACTTTAAAACACCTCAATGCTGCTAAAACTTATATTCTTGGAATAAGAGAAAATTATTTGCCTAAAAAATATGAAGGAAAATAACCAGAAATACAAACATATCAAACATGTGAATAAAAGAATGAATAATTAATATCTACTTAGAAAACAAACAGTAACTAAGCATTAGACTTGAAATTAAAAGAGCCAAATCCATTCTGGTTTGCTCTTCCCTCTCTATTGCATATTATCTTCTCTAGACAGAAAGGCTCTGAAAGACTTTGCATGGAGATCATTTGCATAATAGCTTTTCTGTTTTCCTTTTTTACCTAGTAAACAGTTGGAGAATATTTCTATTATTTTCATCATTAGTCTGTTAGAAATCAATCTCTCTGATTTGAAACATATAGATTTCCTTAAATATTATAATTTGATTTATACAACCCTTGTTAACACAGGTTTCTGGAGTCCAAATTGAACCACGGCAACGACTGGTTCAGAGAAAAATACACAAACACAACAACAATAATAAACAAAACAACAAGAGCAACAAATCTCTCAGATTTTTTAAATACATGATGTTTGTTCCTTTAAGATATGCCAGGATTTTTACCTGTCTCTACAAACAAAAAAGTGAAAAATGGTCTTTGGTAGAACTTCCAGTGAGTATTTGAATGTCTGAAAACATTTGTTGTTTTTACAAAAGAATTCACTCTTAATTTTTATAATTTTTTCCTTTAGCATTTGAAACTGAATAAATGTAAATGTTACATTAATATATTAAGTTCTGTATCTTCCTGTGGTAAAAAGAAAAAATATTAGAATTTTTATTAGATAATAAATTTCTTAGAATTTTTATATTTCTCTTTTGTTAGAGTCTATTTAAAAAAAGTTTAAAACTTGGTAAAAAAAAAAAAACTATTTTGGTGAGGCAACTGATAACCACCATATACAAAGCAAATAGTATTTCGATGAAATTCATTAATAATTTCTGAGGAAAAATAATGGGACTGACACTTTATCTAGAAAAGTAGTAATATAGCAATCCAGAGTACTGCCAGTCAAGAGTCTAATGACCTTTAACCAGATATTTATTTTTTCTATAATTTCTAATATTTGTATCAACTCTATCAATAATTTTATTATTCTTTTCCCACCAATATTTTAACTAATAGATAAATATTCTTTCAATGAATAGTCTTGAGACAACTGGATATTCACATGCAAAAGAATGAAGTTGAACTCTTACCCAATATAAAAAAAATTAACTCAAAATCTATTATATGCCTAAATATAAGAGCTAAATCTATACAACTCTTAAAAGAAAATAGACATAAATCTTTGTAACCTTGGTTTAGGCAATGGTTTCTTAGCTATCAAATCAAAAGTACAATAACCAATCCAAAAATTAAATTGGATTTAATTGAAATTAAAAACTTTTGTGCTTCAAGAATACAAGAAAGAAACAGTAGGAAATATTTTCAAAATGTACATTTGATAAGAAACTTGTATCTGAAATACATCAGGAATTCATACAACTCAACAATAAAAAGGAAAATAAATCAATTAATAAGAGAGTAAAGAATCTGAAAAGACATTTCTCCAAAAAAGATATAAAAAGAAATGGCAAACAAGCAAACAAAAGTTGTTCAACATAATTAGCCATCAGGCAAATGAAAATCAAAACCACAACAGGATACACTTTATACTTATTAGGATTGCTATAATAAACAAAAAAAGGTGTGAAATAACAATATTAGTGAGGATGTGTAGAATTTAGAATCTTTATATATTATTGGTGGGGATACAAAACAGGGCAGCTGCTTAAGGAAAAGAGTTTGGCAATTGATACACAAGTTATAGTAGCACTATCATATGACCCCATGATTCTATAACTAGGTATATATCCAAGAAAATAAAAAACTTATGTTTACACAAAAATGTGTGCACAAATATTTATATCAATATTATTTAAATCAATATTATTCATAATATCCAAAGTAGAGATAACTAAACATCTGTCAATTGATGAATGAGTAAACGAAGTGTGATTATATCCTACAATGGGAAATTACTCAATGATGAAAAGAATTAATACATGTTGAAATTTAAAAAACATTACACTAAGTAAAAGAAACCAATATCAAAAGACTAGGTATTGTATAATTCCATTTATACGTAATTTCCAGAATAAACAAATCTATAGAGACATGAAGTAAATTAGTGGCTGCTTAGAACTGGATCCAAGAATGTGAAGATGGTGGGAGGTGTAACTGCTAATGATTACAAAATTTCTTTTGGGAGTAATGAAATGTCCTAAAAATACATATTGGTGATAGTTGCACAATTTTGAGAATATACTAAAACCCACCAAATTGTGAATTTTATGGTATGTGATTTATATATCAATAGAGTTGTTAAAAAATGAGAACTATTAAATTGGCTATTAGAGTTTCTTTAAGGAAAGATAATAAAACTCTGAAGTATAATTATAAACAAGTTATTTGTAAAGTATTTTTTAAATACTGATCCTGATATATATAGAAATAAGAACAATATTACTATTTCTTAGTTCAAGTGCTTTGGCAATTTGTTATTTGAAAGCAGCTCATTATCCTTTTAAAAAGCAATCCACAAGATGTTTTAAATAAAACAAGAAAAATAATTTTATGATTAAAAAAAGCTATAGTTTATTTTTATATCTTGCTAATTATTACTCTCTGAAACCTAGACAGTTAATTGAAAAACTAAGCTTTCCTTAAATGATACTTGTTTATTCCTAGTAAGATCTGCTGCATTTTTTTTTTTAAAGAGAGACGCATTTGTTTAGGTGACAAAAGCCATAATATTTCACCTTTGGGGTCTTCTCTCTTATAGTATTCCCAATTTACTTCTCCAACCTTGTTTTGTAGTAAGCACCTCTTTAGTCCATGATAATTGTTTTCTAAGAATTCTCATCTCACCTGGGTAATTTGACCCTATCCTCCTGACCATAGGTGTCATGGGATAGATACGTGATATAAACTAAACCAATTGCATTCCCCAATTAAGTTTCACGAAGAAGTCCAATAAAGTGTGTTATGTGATATTTCATGACTAATGCATAGTTCTATAAAAACACATAGCATAGATTCTTAACCCAGGCTCATGGGTGCATAATCAGGCCCCAAAAACAGTGAAGAAAGAAAAGAAATCTGCAGTCTTAGACTACCACAGGTACTCTTTGCTCCATAGTATTTGATATGCACAGATCCTTTTACTTCTAGAAGTTTCTATTCTCTAATACAGTGATACCTTGAGAGTGGTAAGAAGGTAAGTGTTCAGGAGTCCAGTATTTTTTCACTTTTTCCAAATCTTTTAATTTTCTCATGACTTTTCTTTACTCAGTAGGGTTTAATTTTACACCCCTGGAATCTAGAGCAGGCCAGAATGAGAGGAAAGGGAGAAAGTACGTACAGAGTACTGTAGAGGGTTTTCATTTTTGAGATACCAAAAAGGCTAAAAAAAGTGTAATGTGTGCTTATTTTGGACACATGAGAAGAAAAGCATTGTTGGAGCCAAAGTAAACATTACTCATATGATTTATAGTGCATTGATACTAACAAAGGGCAAAAAGCATCACACTTTCTTTTTGAAAATATAATCACAATTTTAAGAATGCATTACTTTAAGAATGCAAGAAGAAATATAACTTTTGGAGAAATAATATTTTGAGAATTAGAATACATTTGAAAACTTGTGTTACTCAAAATATTGATTCCTGTAATAAAATATGCCAATTTAATTACATACCGGTTCAGCTATTTTAGAAAGTATACTTTGTCAGTTGAGAGAATGAAAATTAGACATCATTAACCTCGAATACCTGAGGCTATTTCTGTTATTTATGTGTAGTATAAAATATTAAATCCTATTAAATCCAAGTCCAGACATTGGGGAACAATTGTAGAGCAAGATGTTTGTTTTCCATGTTCCGTGATATCTTTCAGAAAAGCCATGACTTCCCATTTTAAAAACAAAACAAAATTCTCTTTAGGTTTTTTTTTTGTATCCAGTTTCACTTTTTATCTCACCTCTCTTTCACTCTACCTCTACTTGTTTACCTCTATTCATTAGCTGAAACTAATATACTTTCTTCAGACATATTAGTTTCTCTGAAATATCTGATGCAGCCATTCTGTTGCCTTGATTCTATAAAACCAGTCTCTCATAGTTTTCAGTTTTTCATTTTTCCCAATCAAGGTACATTTGATATTATTTCACTTCAATTTACTTTAATTAAATTTATTTTCTGGACAACTACTATATTATATGCTAAGCAATGTTCCAAGTGTTGAGAATATTAAGATAAATAAAATAGGTCTTTTCCATCAAGAAACTCACTAATTGAACATGTATCAACAGGCATTTAGCATATTACAGGGATACTTCACCACAACTGATGGGGTTAGAAAACATCTTTTAGGGAAGATTGCATGTGTTGTGACGGCAGATACTTTTGGCGACATCTTTGGAAAATACAATCTTCCACATCTGCTTTTCTCACTTACAAGATTTGGGACTTAATTAATTTCCTTTTACATCTGCTTTTAAAATAGTTCCCTCTTATAATAATTCAGCCATAAAAGAAAATGAAATCTTGACATTTGCAACAACATAGATGGGCCTCAAAGGCATATTAAGTGAAACAACTCAGAAAAGATAAATGCCATACCATCTCACATGTGGAATCTAAAAACAAAAACAAAAACTACTCCCAAAATCAACCTTGAGGAGATTGGTAGTAACCAGAGGCTGGGAGTAGAGAGTGAAAGAAATGGATGAAGTTCAAAAGGTACAAACTTCCAGTTATAAAATAAGCTATGGAGATGTATATCTTGGTGGTTATAATTAATAATACTGTATCACATATTCACAAGTTACTAAGAAAGTAAATCTTAAAATTTCTCGTCACAAGAAAATAATTTTTTGTGACTATGTAAGATGACAGATGTTAACTACACTTACAGTGATCATTTTGTAATGTATGCAAATAATGATGTGATACACCTGAAATTAATGTTGTATGTCAATTATTCTTGGATATAAAAAATTAGATGCATGATTAAAAAGACCTGTGACAAACCAGAAAGATATATTTGCAACAGAAAAGGGTTTGTATATAAAATTTATTACATTTTAATTTATCAATGAAAGAGACTAGTAACTGAAAAAGTAAATGAGAAAACATGAAACTAGAGAAATTTCAGAAAAAATCTCAGAATATTCTATCTCATAAGAAAAAAATGATTTAAAAAAAAAATACCATTTAACACATATCTGAATAGAAATAAATAATGTGTGACAATATGAAGTGTTGGAAAGAATCTAAGATAAATGGAAAATTCTAAAATCTGGTGGAAATGTAAATATAACCACTATGAAGAACAATTTAATGAACTTCAGTGAAAATAAAAATATGTATTTATTAGATCCAAAATTTGTGTTATTAGACATGTATAAAATATTTTATTAATATTTACAATGATGAGCTTGTTTTGACAAAACAAAAAAACAAATAAAAGAAAATGTACCTCAAAAATAAAATGTGGAATAAAAAAAATTGTATTAAAACATAGAAAATAATCCCAAAAGCATAATTAAAGGATACATATACATATAGTAAAATAGCTGGGTTTGTATTCCAGTTCCAGAGCTTATAATCTGAATGTACTTGTGTGATTTATTTAAACTCTATGTTCCTTTGTTTCCTCATCTATAAAATCACTTATTTTGACAATTAAATGAGTTATTATATGCGAAGTACTTAGAAGCACTCAGAATAGTCTCTGTTTTATAGTGAATGTTCAACAAATATAGTCAATATTTATTTTATTTTCTTCCTTCTGCTCCCCCTTTTCCTTCTTCTTCTTAAAATATAAGCTAAAGGATGTATGCCAATTTATGATGGTGCTTATCTCTGGGGGTAGAGGTAAATAAGATCAGTAATGAAATATAAATGGACTTCACCTTTGTTAGTAATATTTTATTTCTTGTAATTAAAAATATAAAACAAGTATAGGAAATTTTTAATCTGTACCTATTTTATGTCCTGGGCACAAAGATATTCATATATTTGTTATTATTCTCTGAATTGTTTTGCAAGGAAAAACTCCTCAAAATATGATAAGGCATCTGAAATTTTAAATATTTCTTTTATCATAGACCCTATTCTACTATAGTGGCTAAATAGTTGAAAAAATTATAGTTAAAAAATTTTATAATAAAATATTTAAGTTTTTTTAAATGAATTTAAGCAAATAACTAGTCAGAGAATTTATAAATGGAGTATTTGCATTTCCTATCACCCAAGTGAGCACAGTGAACACAGTGAAATGAGTCTACAAATACAGTATTATATAAGATATTGTACCTGATCTGTTGAAGCCAGTATAGGAGTAAATAGCTAAGTTTGGAAATGGAAAGGGCCTGAAGTTAGCATTTTTTTTGTGGGGGGGGGAAAGTGCAACATTTGTTTACCACTATGCTTTTAATAATTAAAATTGCATAGCATTAGCAAGAAAGGAAGAACCCAGTCATCTGGGCCTGTTAGTCCTGCCAGAGATATTTGTTCACTCTACCAAGTGAGCTTTCTCTTTGGTGAGGGGCCTTTTCATTCTAGAATTTAAGACATAACTCTAATTTTAATGAATTTGTCCTCTGTATATACAATTTTGTCAGACTTGTTCCAAATTTTACTTTCAAAGCTACTTGAAACATATTGTCTATTGTAACTAAAGTTTGTAATAATGAAATGGTTTGTTACAATTATATAGTAAGCAGATTGATTCTGCAGGTCTTAGAAAACAAATCTGAATGTGATTATTCTTAGTTCAGTTGTTGAACTAACGGCCCCTCTTCTCTCCTTCTGTGTTATCTTACTTTATATATTAGGGAGACCCTGAGTCATTCTAAGTCTTTTCATTGTTTGACAGAATGGAAAATGAGTGTGTGGAATGAATGTTACCAGAGTTCATCAAATGGGGGTAGTGGTTGAGTTTGTTTTCATTATGCATTTCTTATAACCTTTATTATAAAACATTTGAGCAACTATAATTACACAGTGCATTTACTCCCTCAACCAGGAAGAAGTCTAGCTTACTAAATAAAATAAGAAATTAATGACAATATCCAATAATCTTACACAGCATCTAAATGAAGTAAACAGGAATATGTACATTCTGGAAAGGTAACATAAAACAAAAAATATTCTTGACTAAAGTGGAATTCCAAATCAACCAAGAGAGTACTTGGAAAGAAAACTAGGAGTAGAGAATACATCATATTTTATGAGTTAAATATTTCAAGGAAAAAATACAAATTATTTTTTTAAATAAAACTAAAAGCAACAATTGTAGCTATGAGAATTATATAGAATAAATAGGACTTTTACAATGATTTTAAGTAAAAGGAAATATTAGAGAGAAAATAAATGAGACATGAAAATAACATTGGTACTAAAATGTCTAACAGCTCCTATTTAATTACCTTTTCTACTTATCTTTAAAGACATATAAGATTTTAGCAAAAAGTAACTATGTTAAAATAATAAATATATATAAAAAATAAGATGATTCAAATGAAAATGCCTATAAATTTTGAAGTTTATCCAAATAAGATAAAAGTTTAGCAGTGAAAGGATCAATATACTTTTTAAAAAATGAATGTCTTGAAACATTTTGGAGTTATGAGTTATGAATTGAAGTAAGAAGAATTATAATGGTAGGAAAAAATAAAAACCTCAAGAAAATTGTGGAATAAATATATTGTGATGGGAAAAAATCCCAAATTCTGGAGACAAAAAAGGAATGTGATTATTTAGCACCTAGATGCGAGAGAGAGAGAGAGAGAGAGAGAGAGAGAGAGAGAGAGAGAGAGAAGCTAAACAAAACAAAATTCAAAAAGAAAAAAAGAAAGAAAAAGAAATCCAAATTTGTTAAACATTGTATAATTAACAGAGTAAAATCACTCAATGATTTAATTTAAAATGTATTTTGGTAGAGAAGTCATGATATTTTATTGTAGAGAAGTCATAATATTTTATTTTTTATTTTAAGGCAAATGAGGATTACAACATAGGCTATATCCTAAGCTGGAGGCTGTAAGTTTAAAATTAAAGTGAGTAATAAGAAAAGAGTCTAATTATGTTTTTAAGGTTCCAAATTGTTTAGAACTGATTAATTTATATGAGACTAAAAAGTCTTGGCAAAGTGATAAATAGGAATTGGTTCACAATTCTTGAGTAAATATTTGATAATGCAAAATTAAGGAGGTAAATCTCTTCTGCCCTAGATAATGAGGGAGAATAGCAAATTTACAGCCAGAGTTACTATGATAACTTTTTTTTTTAAAGATGAACCATATTCTGGTTTGAAAGACTGAATGCTCCTGGCTTTAGCATGAGACTTCAGAGGAAATTAAATCCTTGAAAGGGGACAGGAGACGACTACAGTAATTGTTAGGTTGAGGTGAGGGTAGGACATGGATAAAGGTACAACTTAATAAATTAGAGTTGTAAATGAAGGAAGAATAAATAGAAAGACACTAAATACTATAGCTAATAGAAATTGACATGTAAATCAATGTGGGTTATTTGATGAGACTTCAACTCTTTATACAATTCATTTCAGATCAAATAACTTTTATTATGGATTTGGCAGTGTGCTAAACACTGGGTTCACATTAAAAAGATTAAAGTCTAAATTAAGGGCCACAAACTAAATGACTACAGGAACTACAGTTGTTTAAAAAAATAAAAATAAAATGGTCCCGATTTTAAAGAATGAGATAAAGAGAGGGTTATAACAAAAGTAAACAATTCAGATACCTTCTAAGGAAACACCTGCTACTCAGAAGGAACCATTGCTACCAAGAGACAATGTGGGCTCAGTGGTACTAATATTCCTTCTCTTGTCTGCTCTCCTCTCCCCTCCTGTCCTCTCTCTTTCTCTCTTCTTTTTTTCTCTTTTCATCTTCCCTTTCATTTCCTCCTCTCTCCCCTTACTCTCTCCTACTTTCCCCTTTTTTTCTATTTTTTTGTTTTCATTTTTTAACAGAAGTCAGAAAGCCAAATTTTATGCTGTCTCCCAATTTTCAATGCTATCAATTAGCTATAAGAAAGGAAACACTAGAAGGACAAACAAAATATGCATATGGGAGTAGATAAAGTTCATGGGCTGTCATTTTCAAACCCTTGTCTAAATAATTTAGTTGCCACAATTTAAATTATGCAGTTAGTTCTGGATTGAGAATAACCCAAAACGCAGTTAGCGAGTTACTTGTTCCATTAAGACAAACAAATTTTAATTGGACTTAAGGTAATTCATAGGAATAAATTTCTCACTTTATTCTCTGATGACAGATTTAGAGAATGGTACTTATTAATGTTTCACTAGGCTATTAATGTTTCACTAGACTATTAACAAAAGAACATGGTCTTTTGTTATTAACATTATTTAATTTATGTATGGCTCTAAATTGGAAATTTTTCCAGATATATGATTAAGAGAATGAAGTAATTATTCAATATCTTCAAAGATTTTTCTGACAATAAGGTCAATTGGGTCAGGATGACCTTTTGCAAAAGACATTGTGGAAATCCTACTGCCAGAAGCATAGAAGATTAGTTTGCACAGAATCAAAGACCTTAAAATATAAAAAACAATCCAGCTGGTCCTCCAAGGTATGGCCTAGATAATACAATAGTTAGTTTTCATCTTTAATACAAGCTTTTCCAAAACAGGGTGAAATTCATTATTAAAATCTTTACTGTGGCTCAATGTGTTTTAAACTTTCAAGCAGGTTACTCTAAGTGCAAACATGTAATTCTTTCTATTGTTATGAATGCCCTTTGAAATATTTATTCTTTGATTCATCTCATATTATGAAAAATAATTAATAATATTCTCAATCATTAAATATCGCTTAATGCTTAGAATTGCAGAGTCTTTTAATCTAACTTAATAAGTTTACTTTTCACAGGCTGTTTTCATCTTTTGTGAGTCTCATAGTCTAGCATGAAACATAAAACATCTAGAAACTTTGTGAATCTTTATCCAATTGAATTAATTAAAACTTATAAAGCAGTCCAATGACACTAGGAGTCATGTGAGTCTGAGGGTAGATCAAAGATGAACTGTACACAAAGAATCTTATTTTTTGTTTAGATGAATATTTAAAGTAATTAAACAGTGACAAACATATTTAATTTCTCTTTAGAAGTTGAAATTTTATAGCTGCTATTTTTTAACTGCTGCATTACGTTATTTCTAATAATAAAGTAAAAATGTTTCATTTTATAGTTTTTGGGAAAGGGACATATCTGTCGTGATTGCTTACTTTGAATGGCTCTTCCATTATAAACTCAACTTAGTAAAGAGGCATAAGGTTACAGTAAAAAGTTTTTTAAAAAACTGGATCCTGATGCTTGTTTTATCATGTTCTAATGATGTGTCTGACCATGTCAATCATCTTTCTAAGAATTAATTTCTCAGCAGCCTAGAAAAATATTTACCATTTTTGTGTTTAAGCCACCCAGACTGTGACACTTTGTAATGGCAACCCTAGCAAACTAATTCAGGCCTTGTGTACTATGAGCATTAATTGCCAATCTGTCCAGTGTGCTTTTCCTTTGCCACAGTGGCAGTACTCCAGAATGCCAGGAATACTGGCATTATTCCAGGTAGTGGCTGCTACACATTGTGACTGCTACACATTTGTAGCAGATTATTAAAGTCAGTAAATATTCTTAAAAATTACACAAATATATTTATGATAAGGCTATGGAGGAAAAGTACAACCTTATATTTGCATAGTAAAAAACTTTTGAATAAATTTTTTATTTGATTTACATCTTAACGCTTTCAGACACAAAAATGTCATCATAAATAAAAAAATAAAAAAATAAAAGTAAAAAAATTATAAAAGTAAAAAAAAAATAAAGTTAAATAAAATAAAATACTTATGGTTTTATCCACATTTTACAGATTAGGAAGCTAAATACCAGCAAGTTTAAATGAGTCAGACAGACACATATAACAAGTAAGTAGGAAGGTTTTTTGTTTGATTGTTTGTTTGTTTGTTTTACTTAGAACCAGTTCTTTCCAACTCTAAATAATTTTGTTTTTATCTACTATTGCCATAGTCCTCCCAAGGAGAGAGAAATGAATTCCAGAAGATCAAGTTAAGTGTCCCACTCAGTTATAAAAATTAGAGAACTAGTTATTTCTGAAAATAATCGCACCTGGCACCAGCTAAACAAATAATTTATTTTTAATCCTTTTTATATGCTATTAATTTATGTCAATGGTATAATTATAATATTGATAGAATCTAAAAATTATGTTCTATAATATCATCATAGAAAATACAGTTTTATTTACTACTAACAAATTACATGTTTTTTTTCTAAATGGGATATAAGTTTATGTCTATTTTGTCAGATATTAGTATTGCTATCCAAGACTTTATTTTTTGTTTCTATTTTCATAAAATGTCTTTTTTCATCATTTCACTCCCAGTCTGTGTGTGTCTTTCAATCTGAAGTGAGTCTCTTACAGGCAGCATATAAAAGGGACTTGTTTTCTTTTCCTTTCAGCCACCCTATGTCTTTTGATTTGAGCATTTAACCCATTTACATTGAATGTAATTATTGCTAGATACGTAGTTATTGCCATTTTATTATTCATCTTTTTTATCTTTTTGTTTGTTTGTTTTTCTCATAAAAAGCCCCTTTAACAGTTCTTGTAATATTGGTTTGGTGTTAGTGAACATATTTAAATTTTTCTTTTTTTTTTTAATTCTAAGTAATATCCTTACTGGGTAGAATAATCTAGGTTCTAGGTCTTTGCTTTTCATCACTTTAAATATTACCTGCTAATTTCTTATTCTGTCCTGCAAAGTTTTGTTGAGAAATGATCTGACAATCTCAGTGTAGATAACTAACTACTTTTGTCTTGCTGCTTTTAAGATTCTCTTTTTGCCTTTAAACTTTTTTATTTTAATTATAATTTGTCTGGGTGTGGGCCTCTTTCAGTTCATCTTGTCTGGGACTCTTTCTGCTTCCTGAGTTTGTATGTCTATTTCTTTCACTAGATTAAAAAAGTGTTTCATCATTATTTCTTTAAAGAGATTAATTGTTCTTCTCTCTTCTCTTTCTGTAACTCAGTGATGCAAATGTTGATATGCTTGATGTCATCCCAGAGGCCCTTAAACTATCCTCTTATTTTTGGATTCTTTTTTTCTTTCTGCTGTTTTGATTGGGTGTTTTCTACTACATTTGTTGATTTCTTCTAATTTGTTGATTTGATCCTTTGTTTAATCTAATCTACTGTTGATTTCTTCTAGTGTATTTTTCATTTCAGTTGTATTCTTCATTTCTGACTAGTTCTTTTTTATGTTTTCTATCTCCATTTTTATGCTTCCTATCTCTTTGTTGAAAATCTCACTGAGATAATTAAGCATTTTTATAACCAGCATTTTGCACTCTGTATCTACTAGGTTGCTGTCTCCATCTCTTTTAGTTCTTTTGTGTCTACCATCTTTATTTGGTAACTGCAAGAATACAAAAATGAAGATGGTGGGAAGTTGGTTCCTGGTATCACATCAAGGGTTGATATGAGTATTAATGTTGGAATAAGATGTTAGTGCATTATTATTATTTTTTAGCTAAAGTTGAGGCAAATACAATCATATCAAAAATAAGGCACAAAAGATTTGTAGAGATATTGACAATGTAAAGATTCAACAAAACCCAACCACACATCTTAGAATTTGTCTAATTCTATGTATGATTTATGGTATTCTGAGGCTCTGACCAGTGACCATCAGATGCTCACTGGTTCTATTCAAAACATAGAGATGGGTTCTCTCTGGTCTATGAAAGAAACTAGTTTTAGATTTTTGGAGTGTCTATTTTTCAATAGCTAATCAGGGTGAGCTAATTCTGATAGTATTTGTCCTTCTCTTCATTCAAGTTTGTAGACCTCAGAACTGAGCACAGTGCATTTGACTTTGCTCAGTTAATATTTTTGAAATAAACTAATTTGAGTTGCTCATAAATTAATGTAATCTTAAGCATCACTGAATATTTATTACAATTCCATTATATTTATGACACAAGCTGTTTACTTGAAGTTTACTTCTTCATACTTACTTTCTATTGGCTGAATCATTTTCATAATGATATAGATTAGTGCTCAAAGAACTTTGGACGTTTGGTTTTTCTTTAGACAGTTTGATTTTATTGTCTCTTCTTGCCAATGAGCAGCTAACCACATGGAAAATTAGCATCTTTTTATTGTAGTTGAAAAATAATCACTATCATTTCTATAGTATTTTTCAGTTTATAAAGAATAGTTACAATATCATTTAATTTGTTCCTGACAGTACAACTTTAGGGTCATAGGTAATCTCTCCAAATAGCCTCTAAAGAAATCAGTCTCTGAAGCAGCTTTCTCATGGTTACACAGCAGAATCAAAGGTTTAAGTTCAGTTCAAAACTTTAAATCCCAAAATATCTTTCTGTAATAGTTTAGAAAAAACTCTACTAACTTATTTTTTCTGACCTGTTATCTCTCTGCTTGGGTCAGATTACAATGGGTTATTAATCTTTAAAATTATTTTTAAAAATTCTCAGAATAATTAAAATTGAGTTTTGAACCCTTGCTCATGGGAGTAGATAGTCAGAAAACAGTGTCTCAGAGAAATGTGTTTTTTTTTTTTTCTGCAGAAAGCCCTAACTAGGAGTATGAGTGAAAAGCCCAATATGTAGATTTGCATCTGATTATAAACTTTCCTGACAGATGCTTAACCAAGTTTCCCCTATACTACATTGAGCATTTGATACTCTTATTCATCATAGCAGTATTTTATTTTTTCAAAGTTATATTGGCTATGGTAATTTATCCATCACTAAATCAAAGAAAATAAGAAATAAAAAAAGATATTAAGGTAGTCCACAGACATTAATGTAAACTCCTATTCATATATATTTTAAAAGACAGAGATTAATTATAAAGCACAGTGTTTTTTCCATCAAACAACAACATGTGGGTTAAGGTTCTTTGACGTATCTGAACTTTAATCAGAGAAAATAATTAGAAATTGTTCACTGTAATAACTTATTTCTAGCAATTTAGAGTGTGTCATATATCAACAGGAACAGACCAAGAGAAGGGCAATGGAGATAAATTATGTTCATAAAATGTTCATAATGTTAGTAAAGGAATAAGGATTCTTTGAAGTACAGATGTAAATGCAAAATTCTAATTATGGCTTAAATTTTTCACATGTTTTAAGGTGCTAGAATTCTATAATCTCTGAATAATTTTCTAGTAAATGCTTCAATACACTAATTGGATTGTTTGAAGGTTTTTAAGACTCAAGGTTTTTACAGGTATAATTTTGAAGGCCAGAGGAGACTTTTTTGTAAAACTACATTATTTGTTCTCAGGGTTTAGCTTAAACAACTGAATGATAGCTGTTATTTATATTAGCTGTTATTTATAATCCCAGATGACTTTCTCATGATGGTATACTCCAAAGAACTCTCTCCTGAGTGGTGTGATGGATCTGGGGCACAGCCTAAACAACTCTGCATAATAAATAAGAAAAATCGTCAGTATTTGGGAGGGGAAGTTATGAGATAAATGATAGCAGGGGTTTGATAAAAGAGATTGTATGTGTATGATAATACTCCTCTGTGATCTCCTATAGAATACCTTCAGTAAAATGCTCTCTGTCACAGGAAATTGCTCTCTGTCACATAGTAGGCCATGGTCAAGGATGTTGCACTGAAATTATAAGTAGATCCAATCTTCAGTAAGAATTAAAGTAAAAAAATGTGTAACTGTTATAAAACAAGAATTTTTTCTGTGGTAATAGCATAAGCCTTTGAATGTTGTCATGTTCCAGCATCTTAGTTAAAGTAGCATAAAATTTCTGGGCTTTTCTGACTTAGCTGATTCCTTCTTCCATGACATATACTTAGTCCATTCATTTCAGGTGTGCATCCTTGAGGAGCAATGAGAGGCATTGAGGGACTATGTGTATTCTTTATATTTTTAATCATAAACACTTGGAACTGTTTTTCACAAAATAAAGATAATGAGTCTAATTGAAGTTATCTATATCCATGATCCTCAAACCTGCACCTGCCTTTGTGACCTGGCCTACTTGACCCTTAGATTGGACATTCTCTGGAGAAATATAAAAATGTGGGTCTTTGTTTATGTGTGGGTATGTAGGAAAAACAGATATAGATGATACCAGCCCAGAACTCAAGTGGAGATGCAAGTAAGGTGAGTAAAGCACATCGGTAGTGTTTTCAAAGCCCATTGTAGAAGTAATAAAAATAGAACCATAGGAAGGAAAATCTTGTTTACTAACGGCCATAAAGAAAGCTATAAAGAAATAAGGAAAAGTATATTTACAATTTCACTATTTCCTGTCTGATTGATGCGTTAAAGAAGATGAAGAAGGAGGAAGGGAGAAAGCAGATGGTGGGGTAAAGATAAGAGGACAAAGGAGAAAAAGGGAAGAATTGAGAAATCAGTGGCATTTAACCTTTTAATCTCACTGTAATCCATCAGACTTGCTATATGCTATACCATCTGTGGGCTGATGACTTCCACATTTTATCTCCAACTGAAATCCTTCTTTTGAATTCTAGACTCACATATCTAGCTGCCTACCTTATATCTCCTGTGGCAAGTCTAAGTGAGATCTCATACTTAACAGTTCAAAACTAAACCCTGGATATTCCCCCCCAAATATTCTGTCCCACATAGTCCATGAAGAATACAAGTCTCTCACTACCTTAGATGTCAAAAAATATAATGTAAATAATTGTGCTGACATGAACTGATATTGTATGCTTTCTTTTCTTTTATTTCCTCTTTTTTTCCATTATTTTTCTATTTCACTGAGAAATCGACTGACCTACATGTAGACTCTCCTAAAATATCAAATGATTCCAGTAAAATGTAAACTCTCAGAAGTCTGGAATTTGGTAAAATTTGTCCACTGTTATATTTCTGATACCTAGAATAGTGACTGAATGCTCAATAAACATTTATTGAATGTTAAATGTCTGCTGAATTCTGATATTTTTATAAATAGGTGTTACAAATTGCATTGTATTTCCATTGTGTTACATGTTTGAATCAGGACTGGATGAATACGTATAGGACTGGATGAATACGTATAATTTTCTAAAATGTCCTACATATGGCATGTTTTTATTGAAAAAATATTAAAAATTAAAATAGTGTTATGAATATAAATTTTTAATATTTTGATTAATTTGTTTTTCTGACTTTGTCAACTTTTTAATTATAATATCAAAATTATGACAATATACTCTTTGGGAGACAAGGCAGTGTAGAAAATAAGTTGAAAAAAACTTCACAGCTTTCTAAGATAAGAACACTGACACATTTTTAAAAATACCTTTTTAAAATAGCTTTTACTTGTGTGTTTTAAAGTCCCTAGTGGAGTAACAATAAATAAATATTAATTTAATTGCTTATCATTTCCATTTTTTTTTACAAAATAAGACAGAAAAGTATTTTAAACATCCATAGCCCTGAATAATGAGGAACCAAATTCATAAAAGTTTGTGGCTAACCTGATAAAAAGAGAAGTTATAGGAGATAAACCCAGAGTGAGTGATGCCCTTAGAGCAAGAATCAATTGGTATATTAGTTTTGTCTTGGGTTCCAACAAGTTTATTGAGGATTCCTCTGCACAGCATAGGAGAGTAGATTAGAACTCCAGTGAAGAATTAGACCCTGTGAGTTTTCCTGTGAATCATGATTACTTCATTTTAAGACAAATTTGAGTAAAGTGGATTCCAATTTCAGTGATTCATACACAGAAGCAGTTTTCACTGTGTGGGCCCAGGCCTGGCTGATTCCAGGCCTAGCTAAGAATATGACCTCAGATTTAGAATTTACATTAGTGTGGTAGGGTGCCTGTGCCCAGCTCATGTAAGCGTGATTCAGCTTAATGTATCATGCACGTGTGACAGAATGCCACGATTGTTCTCTGACATATATAAAGCCCATGCGGTCTCCTAACTCAGAAGAAGCTCCCCACAATAAACTTGGTGCCTGCCATTTCATTCTCATGTTGGCCCTTAGTGCGTTCTTTCAACTGGGCATCTCACCACTGAAATCTTTCCTTTGTTAAAGGTGGAAAATTTTCAAGTGAGCCAACTAGCTAAGTCAGCTACAAGGAAGAAATATCTTTAGATACCAGAAGTTATCCTATTTGCTCGGGTGTGGTTTAGGAGGTGTATTGTATAAGATATGAAGATGACCAATGTCTCCTTCTGTAATCCACTTACTTGTTAACCAGGGTGTTCTGTAATCCACTTACTTGTGAACCAAGGTATTCTGTTATCCACTTACTTGTTAACCAGGGGGTGGTACTAGGTGATGTATTGTGCTAATGGCCAACTTCTGCTTCTGTAATCTGCTTGCTTGTTCTAGGCTATATAACTGCCTCACTCTAAAACTCTAGGGCTGATCTCCTCTAACCCTGTGTGGTAGAGAGTCAGTCACCTGCCATCTAATAAAGGCTCATAATTCATCTTAATTGGCTCTGCGAGTCTTAGAATTGATCACACCACAACACCTTCTCTATCAGCTCAGCGCTAACACATTGCCACTTAACGCTAGCTGCACAAAGTTTTTTTTTTATGGTAATCAGTGAAAATAGAGATATTTCTTGGTATTTGAAAAATCAAAATTGGATTTTTTAATGATTTTTGAACAAAAAAAGATAAAATAGTCAATTTTATATTATTATGCCTGTGCAGAGAAAGAAAGATGGCCATAGTCAGGTTTTATCCTGACACCCTTAGCTAACTTCCAAGTAGAAGTGACTCAGCACTTCCCCTTATGTAACCATGTGCCTGGTACACATGTGCAGGCTTGTTATTTGGCAGTGTGCCACTATCGTTTAATCTGTGAGGCTGGCTGTGCCCTTGCTGGAATAAAGAGCTATGCTGAAGTTGCCCACGGATCCCCAGTTTCTTCCGACAGCCTAAGCTTCGTACCCCTTACTGTGGAACCTTGAATCTGCAGCACCACAATGCCTTATTCTTTCTCTGTCCCTATTTTTGTTAGCTTTTATTTATAGGCAAATTATAAATGCTATTAAGTATTATCAAATAGTTTCATAAAAGTTATTAACCAAGATAACAATCCTCCTCCCTTATCCCACTACTATTCTCCAGAGGCAATCGTTTTCAACTCACATCAGCCCTTTACTTCTTGACTTTTTAGTTACAGAGTTTATCAAATTCTCAGCCATGGAAGACATGGGGCAGGGTTTAGCTTCATTTTACCGATACTGCTCATCATTAATAGTGCAGCTCTCATACCTACATTCTTTTAATATAAATAACATAATTTTGATAAGATTAAGCTTTATTGTTTACATAAATATTGTGTTAAAGCTAATAAGAGTTTACCTTTATAATACAATACAAATATTTTTTTCTAACAACTTTTTTTATCCCCAGTATTTAACATCTATCTTGTTTTAGATATAAAAAATATTTATCATTTACTTATCCATAAACTGTTCTCTAATTAATTTTTTATACTCTCTCTCATGTAATACAATTATAAGCTTCAGACATTCTACCAACATTATCTCCTTTCTAGAATGACTCTGAACTGTGCCAGTTTGAAATGGTTGTTCTCCAGGAATGTCGCATGTAACTTACTCTCTTATTTCCCATCACCATCAACAAGGAAATCCTTCAACTCTGCTGTTAGGTAACTTATTTCCCGAATCCCATGTCTTTTACTTTATTGGGTTATAGCATTTTTTTCCCCCTAGAATACCTATTCCAGGAGATTACTGAGACAATGTCCAAGAGAGACAATTTTATAAAACTTGATGTCTAAAAATGCTCCTATTCTATCCTCACACTAAAAAGAAAACATGGTTATAGGTATAGAATTTTAGATCTCTCAAAATTAAGACATTTTATTAATTCATTATACCTTTTAATGTCATTATTAATAAATCCAATGTCTTTCTTATTTCTATTTCTTCAATAGTATCTGTCAATTTTTTTTTTACTCTTTTTTATCCTCTCAGGAAGCACATCTTTTCCACAATGTTCTGAAATTTCATGATTATTATTATAGTCACATAGCGTTGAGCACTTTAAAGAAATTTTTAACATGAAATACATTTACTTTATTTTTAGGATGATGTCTTGAAATATTTCTTTAAAGTTTTTTTTCTTTTCCATATTGTTGTCCTTCATATTTCTTTATCTTTTCTATTTTTTCAGATTTAAAAAAATTATAATTTTACTCCTTTTTTGATGCCTGTGGTGTATATGTGTGTATTTTTTAATGTATACATATATTTTTTTCCAAAAGCTTTTATATGTTTGCTGATAATTATTTTCTTCTATCCTATTAAATAATGAATATATTTATCCATTTTAGAGAATCAGCAATACAAAAAGATTTGCCATGAAAAACATTATTCCTTTACTTCTCACACATGTATTCAGTTTTCAGTCATCAAAATCTGCACTTTTATAAATTCTGGATATTTTTATGCAAGTTAACTTAAATTTATTTTTCTCCTTTTCTTTTTTTTCACACAAAAGGTAGAATATCACATTCTTTCTTGCTTTTCTCACTAGATAAAACTTGATATGATTCATAGAAAGCCTCTTCATTTTTTTTAATGTATAAGAATTTATTTAAATTCTTTCTTAATAGACAAATGAGTAATTCTCATGTCTGATTTTGACAGTAATGTCACAATGAATAACTTTTTTCACAAGCTATTTAATGTATGGGCAAATACAAATATACGTTTAATTCAAGGGAAAAGATAAATTGCCAAAAGTGCAATTTTTAGGTCAAATGTTATATGCATTTGTAATTTTGATAGATAGTTCCAAAGTTGCACACCATAGTCAGTTTGGGATTTTATCAATTTAACAGGTGAAGAAAAAGTATCCCAGTGTACAGTTCATAAACATATTTTTTTTTTATAATGAATGAAGACTTTTTTTTAATGTTTGAGAGGCATTTGTATTTCCTTTTCTGTGAGCTATGTGTTCATGCCTCTTGCCAAATTTAATTTTTGGTTATTGCTTATTTCTTATCAATTTCTAGTTTTTTATAAATATATAGTAAATAAATTACTTCTTTGTCTCTGATAGGAGTTGCAGTTTTTTTTTTTATTGTATTTATTTTTTTATTTTTCATAGTTCTGGAGTTTGGAAGTCTGAGATCACAGTGTCATTATGGTCAAAGCCCTCTTCCTGGCTTGCAGATGACTGCCTTGTCACTGTAATCTCACACGGTGAAAAGAGAGAGGATTCCCCGATTTTGATAGAGTCAGTCAGATTTTGCAGCTGTAAAGTTACTCTTTCACCCTCTTTGCATACTCTACTTATTGGAAGGATTTTGCTATGCACAGCTCCCACTTATGAAGTAGCGGGTAATCCTCTTTCCGTCTTAGTGAGCTCAGTTTAGTCTGCTATAACAAATTATCATAGACTGGGTAGCTTAAGCAACAAATGAAAACTGGAAGTCAGAGATCAGGGTACCAGCCTTGTCAGGTTCTGGCGAGAGCTTTCTTTTAAGCTGCAGACTGCCAACTTCTCATGGCAAAGAGAGCCAGCTACATGTCTGAGGGTACTAACTCCATTCATGAAGATTCTACCTCCATGATTTCATGATTTTATCACCATCCAAAGACCCACCACCAAATACCATCACTATCTCCTCATTGGTGTACGTCTACAAAAATTGTTAGAACTTTTTTTTGCATAAGAGACTTTTCATGATGATTTTATCCACCACACAGTCTGTTTTATCTGCTTTCTTCTATTTCTTTTAGTTGTCTCTGTTAAGTATAAAGGCTTTTCTCTTAAATAAAGTGATCCTTTGATGTCTACTAATAAGTTAGAGTTGGGAAGAAAAACTAATTATAAACTGTGTATGGAATGAGGCTTATTGACTATGGGCTTCACTATTTAATGTTTACCTGCATAGTACTGCATACTATATCAATATCATTAGTTCTTTTTTGTTTGCTTGTTTAGATGCTACTTTGAGATGGTCAGATTCTGCACTCAATAATACATTTATAATCTCCTAACTAGAAGATATAAGCTTAGCTATCAGTTTAGTGAGTTTCTGAGCTGAGTATCTGAAGAAAGTTAAGGATAGAGGTAGTGTTGGCTGTGGGGATTACTCAGCCTTTAGTGTACAACCAAGTTTTCATTGAACTTTATGAGACTCCAACTCTCAGTCCTCAACTGTACTATCTCCAATGCAGAGATCTCTTACTCTGCTTTGCAGCAAGAAATGAGATCTGGGTCAGGCTGCTTCTCCCCTACTTTTTTTTCCCCTTTTCTTATTTAGACCTCAGGTGCATGTAAATTTAACTATTAAGCAAATATCAACCAAACCTGTTTTACATCTTTTTTCACTCCTGCTTTCAGAAGCACATGGCTTTAGAAATCCTGAGTTCTTTGCTGTTTTTGAACTGGTTGCTTTGCTTTTTTCTCTCATTTCTCCCCAAATGGCTTAAGATTAAACATTATTAGCTATATCAACCAGTTTCTTTTGTCTCTAGATTCTAAAATGTTGTTGCTATATGTTGTTTATCTCTGTCTTAGGTGATTTATGGCTTTAAAATCCATTTACTCTTACTTCAGAGGAGCTTTGGGAACACATAAAGATAAATACATGTGTACTCTTACCTTTAATTAGCTATGTTTTATCTTTGTATTGATATAATGGGGTCAAGATTATTATTCTCCATTAATGTTTTATATATTTTTTAAATGCCATCAGTAATAGGGAAAAGAGGAACCATATAGATGTCTGGTTCTGTAGATATGTTGGAGTAAGGTAGTGCTGCCAATTACTGGAAACTGAAGGCTAAGAGCACTATATTCAGTAAGGAGTAAGTGGAGTCTGTCTGAGGCTGGAAACAGGCTAGGACTTAAATGAGAAGGGAGAGCAGCAGGACAAGAGAGAACACCAGGGAGTGAATAAACTTGAGGAATTAGAAAAAGTTGAGTAAAATGTAAACAGTTTTTATGAGTGGGGACAAAGTATAGATGAGTGTTTGTGAATAATTTCTGTGACTTTTTTTACATAAAAATTGTCAATTTAATATCCTCCAAATAGTCTTTTTAATTAATCAACAACAATTATTTTTATTGTTCTTCAGTATACTTAGAGTCAGGCTTATGTTTCTTTTTATGCTAATTTGTTGAGATTGAACTATGTGTTATCCTGTTTTTTAGTCAAGTAATGCATTCTTTCAAAATCATTCTAGATAACCTGTATTAAAAACAGATATATTTACATGCTATATCTGCAAATATACAGTAAAATTCAAAACAGATAATAAATAGGTGGGAAAATATCATGCTGACATTATAAAACTTCCTTTTGGGGAAACATGCTGTGTAGCAAGCTCTCATTTCCAGGTAAAAGAAACATTATGCTCAAGAAAATCTTGTGGCAAAGGGGGAGAAATAGACATGCTTCTGAAAAATATAAAAAGTTCATAGACACTACATTAGGTCAGAGATTCTAAAATCAAGATGTCAGCAATGCTGCCTTTCTTTTGGAGGGAGGCTTCAGGGGAGAATCCATTTTCTTGCCTATTTTAGCTTCTAGAGGCCACCTGCATTCCTTGGTTTGTGGCCTCATCATCTGCAAAGTAGCATCTTCAATCTAACTTTCTGACTCTGACCTCCTTCCACTTAGGTGGAAGGGTCTTTCTATAGAGACCCTTGTAATTACACTGGATCCCCAAATAATCTGGGACAATCTTCTTATCTGAAGATTACTAGTTTAATCATACTTGCAAAGTCCTTTTGCCATGTAAAGTAGTATATTGACAGGTTTCTGAGCTTAGGACATCTTTGGTAGAGGAAGGAGATTCTACACGTCATAAAAATAAAAAGTGAAAATACTAATTCAGGCTAGGGAGAAGGAAGAAATATTTTATATGAGTTCAGTAAAGAATTCAAGAAATAATATTCAATTTTATTCTTTTAGCCTTTTGCTCATTTATTCGTTTATTAGTAAAATTCTTAAATCAAAACAGACAAAGGATGAAGAAGGATATACCGGGATACAAAAGTGTATGAGAAAAGGAAACACCATAGTAGGAATGGACAGTACTTGGCTGAATGGGTTGTGTACACATGTGTTTTGTGTTGTGTGTGTGTATGTATGTGTCTGCTGTAAAACAGGCACATACAACAGATAATATTTTTAGAGATTTACAGAGTGTTATGATCCAGAATATAGCATTCTAAATAAATCTGGCTTTAAAAAAGATAAAATTCTGCTATTGTGGGGCATGATTATTTAATATTATGTCAAAACAATTTCCCTGTTCTAAATAAATAAGAATTTAAAAAAGTAAACAAATGAGAAAGTTTCAAAAAAAGCTTTCAAAATTGATGTAGAATGTTTTTAAGTTCAATAAAAACCCAATTGTTGAAATGATTCTAAGGATTGTTCTAATACTAACAGAGAAGTAGAAAATAATAGAAAAATGGTTACATTTTTTTCTGTTTACAATAGTATGTAGTTTTATAGGGAATATCTCCCTTATGTTTATAGGTAAATATGCATAAATATAGAATTTAGTCATGGGGCTGGATTACAACATGTGTGCTTATAAGAAGAGTAGAGGAGGAAGTCAGAAATTACATTTGATCTAACTTGGAAAACGTGCGTGCAGAAAACTTGTCACTTGTAGTCCTTAGTCACTGGCATCCTCATTTATACTGTAAGCAACCAAATAAATGCAGATGTTTTCCTTTGCACTTATAAATTATTTATGCCATTTATAATGGTTGCATAATCAAAACTAATTGTTAGTGTGAGACAGATATAAAATTCACTGCCACATTAATCCATAATGTTATATTTTTGGCATTGAGTATTCAGATATGACAATTGCATCCAAAATTGCTGTTGGTATAAGGAGTTAATGAATCTATATGTCCCATTGTTAGAACATTTTTCAAAGGGTTAGTAAATAATTGTATTACATAAAGCCGTTAAAAAATATTTTCTGTATATAATATTGTTTTCTCATTTTATTTTCTATTGCAGTAATTAGGATAATATTATAATTCATTTATCTAGAGAATATTGTTGTTTTCCTCTTTTTATTGTACTGTGTTTTATTGTTGTCTTTCATTATTTTCCTTTTTCCCTGCTCTTTATTTCTATTTCTCCAATAGTACGAGCTTAATATGCATTATGCATACTTGTAAAATATTTTCTTAAATATGTATGCAACCTTATAAAATATATGGTTTTCTTCATGTGTTTTCTGCTTTTCTACTATTTGAATTTAGTTAAGAACATTGGTCTGTTCAAAATTTGTACTTTTTTACTTTTGGTCTTTTTATAGTGGTCCCAGTTCATCCTATGGTCTGTGTTTTAAAATTTATTTATACATAATATTAATATATTATTTATTAATATTTTAATATCAATGATATAATTTTCTTGTTTTATTTGCTTTATTGGTATATTTTATTTTTTATTTCATCCTAGAAGATTTTCTGTTATATTTTTTCCAAAGGTTTGCCTTTTTAATCACCTTCTAAAAATATTTGTAATTAATTTCTGTTTATAATATTATAATTTTCTTTCATTTCTACTCTTTTGGCTTTCTATGTTGCTCTCTTGATGTCTTCTTAAATGGCACTTTCATTTGTTTTGTTATTTTTTTTTGATAAATAAGTTTAAAGCTACAAATATACCTTTGAGAATTACTGCAGCTATATTATATACATTGAGTTTGAGTACTTTCATTTTAATTCATTTCTGAGTATTTTGTAATTTTTTTGATTTTTTTATTTAGTATAAAGTTAATTATTGATTAATTTGCAAAGTATGTAGTTCTTTTTAGCTATTTTTTATTTCAAGTTTAATTACACAGGGTTGGAATATAAAGTCTGTGATCTGTTCAAATTTTAGAATTCATGAAGGTTTTTTTTTTTTCGGACCGCATTATTGCTGATTTTTGCTCATGTTACACATGTATTTGGAGTTCTCTGTTAACTTAGTGTAACATTTATTTATATATATATATAATATATATATATATAATATACACACACACACATATACATACACAAAATATGTGTATATATGTCATTTTATTAATTGTGATTTTGAAGTCTGGTATAATTTTATTTAATTTTTTTTGTATAATCTTTTAGCTTCTGAGAGGAATACGGTTTATTGTCATTTGTGACAACATGAATGGACCTTGAGATAATCATGCTAAGCAAAATAAGCCAGACAGAAAAAGTTGAAAACCACATGATATCACTTATATGTGAGTTATAAACCTAAAAACAACAAACAAAATGACAAACAAACAAAGACTCATGAGCATGTACATTAGACTTGCGGTTACCAGAGAGTAGTGGGGAGAGGGAAAAGGGAAGGTAGATGAGGTAAGATGAGTCAAATATGTAATGACAGAAAGAAATCTAACTATGGGTGGTGAACACACAATGCAATATATATATATATATATATATATATATATATATATATATATACACACTTACTGTTGAATTGTACACTTGAAACTTATTGGATTTCATTAACCAATATCACCATAATAAAAATATATAAATAGATTTAACATTTAAAAAATCTATATACAAATTTATTTATTTATTTTTCCCTAGGGTTTTATAAGTTGCTGTTTAATTCTTTTTGAACCTCTGTCATTATGTGCACATATCACTGCATTCTATTAACTTTTTATTCTTTTATTAGTATCTTTTTTTTTATATTTTGTGGTATTTTGCCTTAATTTTTATTTGGTATCAAGAGAAAGTTACATTAGCTCTTTCTTATGATTCATAATAGCCTGGTATAGCATTTTCTGTTCCTTTATTTTCATTCTTTCTTTACCATTTTATATCTTTCATAGCACACATTGCTGGATTTATTTTAAAATTTTTGTTCTAATATGAAAGTCTGTGTTTTGATAAGTGAATTTAATACAGTGACATATAGGAATATTCTTATTTCATTTCTATTTACTATATTTTTAAAAATCTTGTTTAGTTCTATCTTTCTTTCCATTGGTTAGATTAAATTTTTCTCTTTGATTTTAATGATAATACTGTCATTAATTAAAATATTTTGTGTGATTATTTGTCACTTACTAAAACACATAGTTATACTCACATTACCTTACATGTTTCTTGAAATTATCAATATCTTAACCTTCAGGCAAAATAAATACATGTTTTAGAACACTCTACTTTCTTTTGGTCCCTTGCTCTGGGCCATGTTTTCTTTTTGTAGTGTCTCTGGAGTCAGGCTAAATAATAGAATTAGCACACTGTGCTAGTTTGTCATCTTCTCAGCACTGGAAATCTATAAG
Organism: Macroglossus sobrinus; assembly: GCA_004027375.1. Classification (NCBI taxonomy): domain Eukaryota; kingdom Metazoa; phylum Chordata; class Mammalia; order Chiroptera; family Pteropodidae; genus Macroglossus; species Macroglossus sobrinus. The sequence goes on along the minus strand of PVKZ01000665.1, from coordinate 186,722 downwards.
ATTGTTCTAAAAAAAGTCATTTGAGAAGTTTTAGAAGCCTTTAAACAAATAGACAAAGAAACCAATAAGTAAGTAAAATAGTATTTCATTAAAATTTTTTATTAGAAGCATACTTTGGACTTGAGCAACAAATAAAGGGAAATATTTTTCAAAATAGTCATGTAAGAAATCACATGTGCTATTAGTGGAAGGAGGATAGATGCTTAGAACTTTGATTCACAAATTTATTTTAATTATAATTTCAGTTTACTTCCTTATGTCTTCTTTAACAAATTAAATGGTAAGAAATTAAAACTTGTACAAAATGTGATAGGTCTTTCCTAGAAAATCCATACCTACTAAACATGCATAGAGCATGCATGAATGGGTAAAATAGGGTGCACTAGAAGGCAAATTTTACCTACTATTCAACTGAGAGAGTATTTGCGTGAGATATTGAAAAATCATTATTCTATCACTGTTGTACCCACCACTGATTTTTTTTCATGCGACATGAATCTTTATTACTGTCAGAACTTCTTACAAAGTTTGTATATAATACAAATGCTGAATAAAGTTATTAACAATTAGACCATTTAGATAATTTATTGACTAGAATTAGCAAAGGGTTATTGTTAATGGTCCATAAAAATAGTGATTTATCATCTTGATTAACATAAAAATCCACTGTCCTATTATTTTTAAATAAACACATGACAAAACAAATGTTCATTTATCTTCTTACCATTTATTGTTTTGTAGCACAAAATTAGTTTTATTGCATTTATTTAGCTTCCATCTGACCAACATTACCTTACTTCTCTTGTTTTTCCGTCTCCCTTTTAATTTGGGGAAATGTTTTTTTTTTTTTTACTTTTTTAGCGCCTCCAGAGGAGTCTCAGGACATTAAATACTCACATAATCTACTCTCTGGTCATCGTTCACTTAGGCTAAGATGTATGGCTATGAATAACCAGTCATGGTTATTCACTGAGATTTTAAAACTGGGAGTTAGGAAAAAGAGTCAGCCTTCTGTGGGGGATATCATGGGATATGAGGTTCTCAAACTATCTGTGCCTATGTTTCCCACTATGTGAAGAAACTGTGGAGAAACAAAACTGATGTACTTTAAAGAGATATAAAGGAGGGATGGGGAAAAAGAGAGAATGGGAATGAAAGAGGAAAAATGTTTGTGAAAGAGAGGCTGACCTATCAACATTCTGGTCCCTGATCTTTGTTGTTCTGCAAGCCCAGCAATTTCTCTGCCACTCTTATTGTCCATACTCTCTGTTAAGCGATAAATTCCCATTATTCCCTAAGCTAGGTTGAGTTCAGTTTCTGCTCCTGGCAATCAACATTTTTCTGCCTAATATATGCTTAACTTTTATGCAGCAGAAATTTAAAATGTCTAATTATGTGACATTTCATAAAGGTAACAGATGGTCATAGCTAAGAAAAAAACAGAAAGTAAAGACTTTCTATTTAGTTAATTTGATAGCCAAACTAAGTGGTAAGCTATTTCATATAAGTGATCATCAATCTATAGGTCCAAAAGAAATCACAAGGAAGGTGGAAAAATAATTTTAAAATCCCATATATTTTCAAATAAATGAATAAGCATGCAAATAAACTGTGCCTGTGTGTGTATGTAGTCTATTTGAGGGGATTAATAACCTTCTAAATAATAATTGTTCAAAATTCGGATTCTGACTTAGAATCATTAACCAAATCTAGCTTTCCATTTAATGGGAGAAGAACTTAGGCATATTATTTACCCTTTCTGTGCCTCAATATCCTCACCTATCAAGTAGCAACAATTTCAGCATCTTTCTAGAATAGCTATGAGATTTAAATGATGAGATAGAGATATAAATATGAATATATATATTCATATATATATGTATATATATATGTATGTGTGTGTGTGTGTGTGTGTGTGTGTGTGTGTTAGAATAATACCTTGGAAGAGAAAGTGCTATACAATATTATTTAGTATTTTCAATAACTGCTAAATACTAGCTCCTGTATTTTTGTCCTATGACAGGAACTATATATATATATATTGAAAAATTCTGATTCTCTTTTCCTAAAGCACACTTAGAATTCCTATAATAATTCTTTACTGAACTACATTCTATCAGCACTGAGGTAAATCTTCTTCATAAAACAACAAAACAAAATTGTTAATAATCACCAAAATTATTTTTTTGGTGAAGGTTATTACAAGGTATTTATTAATTTTATTTTTAACTCAAGTTTTTTTTCATGATATTTTCTTATATCAGCACTTCAGTGACTTGTGTAATTTGCCCTTCTAAAATATATTAATAATGGGATATATAACTTATTTTGTAAAATTACAGAAGACAGAATCTACATGTTTAGCTTTTAGTATATGATCCCAGTATAAACAGAATTAATGAATATTTAATGGGTTGTACTGAACAATGAAAACAGGCTAATGCTGGTGATTACATTTGTTAAATTAAATTGAGAGTAGATAAATAGACCTGCAAATTTACTTAATATAAGGTTAATATATTTTGAATGCTCTAAGCTTAAGTAACTTTATTACACAATTTGAGAAGTTTGTCTTAGTCTCAAGACATTTATTTTGTATTCACATAAATCATTATATGTTACTTTCTATCTAGTCAAAATGTAACAATAGGAAAAGATTTATGCTTTATCATCATACAGAATTTCATTAATTTTACAAAGATTGAAATAGAATGAGAGTGTGTGTGTCAGTATATAAATGCATATATCCAAAATGTGATTCTATCATTCCATATAAACATTTATATATTAAAGATATGTATGTCTATAAACTCATTTTAAGAAATTAAACATAAATATGATTAAATTAAAGAAAGCATTAAATCATTTTTTCTTAAATGGAAGAACATAAAAACTAAACAGAGAAAAAGAAACCAGATAAAGAACAAGAATCTTTGGATGGGGGAAAAAGGAAATTAAAATCAAGGGAAACCTAACAAATTTATGATAAAATTTGTTATGATTAATGTTACAATGTTTAGAAAAAAGATTTATAGAATCAAAAAATTAGAACTTTAGAAATCAGGATATTGAATAATCTGATTTATGTCATTCTCAGTGTAAGATTTACAGTGAATTTTGAACATGGAAATATGTGGCTAGAAGAAAATTCATTAAAAGACTACACAGATGAGATCAGTGCCTCACAGATTTAAGCACAGAACTCTATTTGAGAGATGGAGTCTATTTTTAGCCCAAATATACACATCTCCTTACTTATGTCCTTGGAGTAAAATCCTCAAAGACCCTTTGATATTCTCCTGATAAGTTAGTAGTTTTCAGGTCTCCTCCTTGCTAACCCTATATTCCCCATTCATTTTCTTTAAAATTTCAAAACAAAATTTACTGTATAGAATCTGATCATTTTAACTTGAAGTGATATTAGTATATGAGAGAACTGTAAATTTCTCTTTTCCTGTTAAAATCATATTATCTTCAGTACATTTTAATACATTTAAGTTAGAATATCTTTACCCACTCAGATGTTTTTAATTTTTCCAATATACTTGACATATTTGTAACATCCTATGTGGTATAAAAATGGAAGAGGGTCCACAGACCTGCATTAAATACTGCCTGTCAACCTAATATTCAGTCTGGGATTGAGGATAATTAATGTGTGTAGGGCATTGAGAATAAAAAGCCCAAATACTAAATTAGGTATTTGTTGCTGCTATGCTGTTAAGTCCAAACTAGTTTGTATACTTATAAATTTTACATTCTACTTGCAGGGAAGATGTACTTCTAATAACTTTGGCTTCATGGTGAAATTAAGTTTTAGAAACAGGATTCCAATATGAAGATCATCTTTATGAATCCTGGGCTAAATATTTCTTGAGTATTAAGTTTTTAAAGAACTGGTTTTTTTGGTGACAAGAAAGGATAGAAAACTGCCAACAGTTCTAGCATAATTACATATGAATGTCTAGTCCTATTTTCATCATTAAATTAGAAACTGGCAATGGGTATTGAATGGTGCATTTAAAATTTAACTGGTGAAGAAATATACACAGGAACAAATGGCTGAAAGGGAAAAAGAGAAGATATGACTTTTGTGTCTTAGAGCTAACTCTACTTTTAGCATGTAAATTTTAATTAGAAATATGAGTAGAGGGTCGCTAGAGGGGTGAAGAAGGTAATATTTAATTAATTCATTCCTAACAGCCATTACTGAAATCTCAAAATGCATTACTGTCACCCTGCCTCTAACAAATCAACAGGTTAGATTATCAAAGTTCATTTTGTTATGGTTGGTTGTTTTGAAATGAAAAATATGTATTTTTTTTACAAAAGAATAATAATAGCATTATAATGTTAAAAGTGATAGTTTTTTTTTTTTTAAGCCAAGTAACAATCTTATTTTATCTGCTATATAGTTTAACAGTGGGACTAAACAATAGTACAGATTCTGAACCTGGATAAAAAAGTATAAAATTAAGTCTATGGAAAGTATTTTCAAATGCTAACATGATCTTTGAGAAATGTATCTGACCCTCTCACTTGGAGGTGAGACATCTAGAATTATTAGTTCTAATAGATGACCTATAGATTTGTATGATCTATAGAATTGTATGTTTAAAGTGATTTAGAACCAGAAGTAACCATGAATGAATAAACTCGAAGGCAGCTCATTATGTTTCCTCCTGTTCCTGTGTTTTCTCCTCAAAATAATGGCATTTTCATTTAGAACCATGTGTAACAGAAAACATAACCCACAGTTTACAGATGAAAAAACAAACTTAGAGTTATGTAGTGATTTGCCAAGGATTATATAGCTAGTATAGTGGTAGATCATGAAATCAGGGTCAGCTACATAATATGAAGACCTAGTAAAAAATGAAACTATAAGACTTCTTGTTCAAAAATCAGAAAAAAAAATTTTTTTCTTTCCTCTAGTCTGTCCCTCCAGATGTAAAGGTTTTGTTTGTTTGTTTGTTTGTTTTTTATTTGATGTCAAGCTCCTTCCTGCATGGGGAGATTGATGAGGTGAGTGCAGCAAACTCTTAAAGATGCCTAGACTTCTACCTGCACTGAACTGTGTCTGGGGGGTATATCCCTTGACTCATACTCTCACTATGCCCCGCCATGGCTTGAGGATGGCAGCACTTACTGTGTGAGAACAGGTGGTAGAGAACTCACCCAGGAGAGGAGGTAGGGAGGTGGGATGGGAGTGGGAGGCAGGATAAGTTTGAGCCAAGATCATAAGTTTCCAATGCATATGTGCTCCACTGTTCCATCAGATTTCGCTTAGAAGACACAAATTCAAAGATTGAATTATTAAGAATTTCAAGACAGTAAATGCAGAGCATTAACTCCCATGTCTGGGGTCTCCTTCTGAACTCAGTTCCCTGTGTTGAAGGTCACATGCACTTGAAGTTGATCCTATCCTGGACACTAACCCAGGTCATTTTACTTCAGAATTTTATATTTTCCTCCATATTAACTACCTTTCTAAGTATACTTGCTGAGTAACCTTCTTAAAGTGTAACATTTTCATGGAGAGGGCCTGAGATTGAGTTTTTAGGACAAATAATTTATAGATTTTGGCTTTTGAATTTACTCCAAAGGCATCCTCTTTATACCAAAGTACATGCACTTTACATTCTTGCTGTGAGCAACAATGGACCCCTCCTAGTAGAATAGCTCCTGTACTCTTGATATCATAAAACTTACTAGGCACAAAATACATTATTTCACTTAGGACTTCTTGACAATTATTAAGAGTATTAGAAATAAAAGTTAGTTTTCAGTTTCACATATGATTCTTTATTTCCTCCACCATGCAGCCCTTGTCTCATTTGAATGGAGCACTTACTGCCTGGTTTATTGAAATATAGTAGATCCATCAGGTACTCAGTAGATATTGTTGCTCTTAGTTATACTTTTATATGTAATGGGACTTAGGTAAAAATTAGTATGAATATGAAATGAAAATACTATTTATATAAATCTTAATAAATGAACCAATTAATATACTTTCACAAGAAGATATTGGTGAAGTTTATATTACTGTGTTTGTTTTATCACTTAGCATTCAAATTCTATCAGAAAGGATTTAAGATGAATGTGCTTAGTTCCATTAATGGAAACAGTTATTTATATTTTTTTCTAGGAAAGTTTTTGGCTTTTGAAATATTAATTATCTAAAAATACTGTCAATTTGCTTACTGATATTTTCACAGCTACAAAAGCAATTTGCACTCATCTTTGCTTTTATCATATGACAGGCATGTTAATGGTCCTGCTGGATCTGAATGAAAGTTATAGCCTTTTCCTCTCTCTCAAAAGCACTCTAAATCTTTGTAGGTAAAGGAAGGTAGTTAAGATTGACTTTGCAAAATTTGCTGAGTGAGGACTTTATGTGCTCAGGTACATGTGAAAAGTTGTAGGACTGCAGTATTTATTTTGGAATAAATTAAGGAGTCAGCTCCTGTGATTGATTCTAATTAATTTAATTTAACAGAGGTAATATGTAGGTGGTATTGCTTTTTTATCCTTCCATCATTTTTTGCCTACTAATTACCCAATTGAATTTAGCTGTATAAGAAAAAATGACTCCCCTTTGAATGTCCCTTTTGTATTATTTTTGCTAATTCACCAAAAAGTTAGGTAGAAATTAAGTGTAAATGACTCTTAGTTATTCAGATTTATTTAATCAGAATTTTCAAAAGTAGAAAAACAAAAATCTGCATAAGTAATTCATTCCCTTAACAATTATTATGTAGTCATCCTAAGTCTAGTATACCTTTTTATTCAAACCGTAAAATTTTTCTTCTCTATTCTTCTCCCGAAGATCACCACATTATTGATTTCTTATATCATTCAGGTCTCATATTATTATCTCTTCTACAGAATAACAGTTCCTGAACAATCTAGCTAGATGGGCACTTTCATTCAATATTCCATCTCAGTCAAAATTCATTACCTCGTTTACTTTCTTTTTTTTATTTTTGCATTAATTTAAAATCGTCTAATTTACTTATTTGTTAATGTGTTAATTATAAAAAATCTCACTGAAAAGTAAGTCTCATGGAAGATCTATCTATAGTTTATTACTGGATTGCCATAACTAGGAAGGATCCAATTTATGGTAATTATTTTAAAAAATATTTATTGAGAACTATTAAAAAATAGTCAGCATGATTGCATAAGATTCAACCTAAAAATGTTAAAACTGCTCAACAAATTCAGTAAAGTTGCAGGACATAAATTCAAAATATAGAAATCAGCTGCATTTCTATACAATAAGAACAAAATATGTGAAAAAGAAATAAAGAAAACAATCCCATTCACAATAACATCAAAATATCAAAATATTTAATAAATTTTACCAAGGAAGTAAAAGATCTGTACAAAAAGAATTACAAAAAATTGTAAAAACTAATTTCTGCTAATAAACATAATCAATTTTAAGAAGAGTTTCATTCATAACTATTATGATCAGTTTTTCACATTGCTTTTATAACTTCAGAACAATCACCTGGCCCAAATATGTTCATAGTATTTAAAAAAAAATTCCATGTGAAAAAAATCATTTTTTTTACCATCTTTTCCTGATAGACATCTATGCTTGATCTCTCTTAAAACCTTGCTCTGACTATAAGTAAAGCTGTCCTAACTATTTATAAGGGATTCAAATACTGCTTTTTTCTTTCAACTTTATCTCCAACAAGGGTTATGAAGTCTCCTTAATTCTCCACAGATAGTCAATTCTGGTAAGAATTTTCTAAAGGTTTATAATTCTAGAGAGGAAGAATCTAAACATAGCCATCTTTTAGAATCCAGAAAAAAAAATAACTCCAATACTTAAAGTTTCCTCACTTTAGATGAAGCCTGATCTCTCTAGTTTTAATTTCCTGGATTATTTCCCAGATAATTTACAATGGAAAAATTCGTTTTTTAGGGAATCCCATTCACAAGGCTGTAGTCAGGGCTTCTGTAAGTATATCCAGTGATGGGAGCCATTCTTGATGAATGCCCTGCAGACAGGGTTGGAGTTGCCTGCAAGCTAGAAGTTTGCAGAGCAGGTGGGCTCATTAATGGATAACTTGTTACTGAAGGAGGAAGTTTGGCTTAATGTTGAATGTTTCTTGCCCCAGGGAATTGGAGGCATTCCTTGCCCCAGGGAATAAGAGACAAAAACAGGAATAAGGATGTTTTGCGAGAATTTAGGTAAAGGTCAGCGATCATTTGCATATGTGTGGGCGTTGCTTCTCCAAGGGATTTTATAGGCTGTGCTAAATAAATTCCGGGTGCAGTATCTACTGTTAGCCCTCCCAACTCTATCTTTTGTCGCTTTTTGTCTCTCTTTTCTCTATCTATCTCAATCTTCACTCCCCCTCTCAGGAACTGTTGGAATTTAGCTGGCTGGCTCTGGCAATCCAGAGCCTAAATTTAAATTTGAAAAAGGCATCTTGTTTAGGCAAATAAAATGGTGGCACTCAGAGGACCAGACCCACAGGGTTCATAGCTCAGTGAGCAGATTCTATCCTGTACAAACAAAACAAACAAAACAAAACAAAACAAAACACAACACAACACAACACAACACAACACAACACAAAACAAAACGAGATGCTCCCTCTTTCATCTTTAGGAATCAGTCCTATGCCAAGCTGGATTTTAACTTCTCACTGTTCCCATATAGGCTGCTTTTTCATAGTGCACAAATTACACAGCTGTGCACAGCAGCATGGGTATGGTTTCGCAAAAGTTAACAGAACAATAATTTAACATAGTGCATTTTCCCATTACGTAAGAAACTCAGAAATAATAGCACAAGTGTCCTTTGAGCCTACTACATCATCATTCTGAGCCGAGTTGTGCTCTGCATCCCTAGTCCAGGTTGTTTTCATCAATTCTCCTGTGATAGAAGGTGAAAAGCATGTCGTGTCTGGAGATCCTACTGTTTTTACGGGTCTACATTCCAGATCCCCAGGAACAACTGTTTGAACAACAGCATGCCCAACTCTGAAAGAATAAGTCATAGGATAGTTTAATTTCTTTAGTGAAAAAAAAAAAAAAGCCATCATTCTAAGGGAGGCCTATGCAGGAATATAAATCTGTTATAGTAACAAGTAAATCTACCTTACTAAATGTAACATTTAACTGTTTGGACTATAAATTCTTTTTTCTTTCAGATGCTTCCTTGCATTAAGATCTTGCCTAACTCACAAGGTTCTCCTAATTTTTCTTTCCCTGTCAAAAGGGAAATGGCACAAAAATAAATCCAAGTTTTAACACTCAATAAATAGAAATTTTTTTCAACTTTTAAATGACAATTTTAATAACTTAAAACAATGGCCATTTAGGCTCAGTTCCTAACTAGGGAAATTTCTATATTGCTAGAGGTAATCTTGTTCAGAGAAGTATGGAAGGAACGGATTAATTAAGTTTTTAAAATGATTTGAGAACAACAGAGTTCCATTCTCTCTCTCTCTCTCTCTCTCTCTCTCTCTCTCTCTCTCTCTCTCTCAATTCCTTCTTCCCTCTCTTCTCCTCTCTCTCCTTCTACCTCCACTGCTCTCTTCCTTTTTCTCTTCTTTCTTCTGATACAATTAGCTATGGAATACTCTCTTCTAAAATTTTTCAGCTTCTATAAGTTGAACCTAAGGAAAACACACAGGACAACCTTTAATTTAATAAGAAATAAGAGGGTGATTCTAAGACATGGATTCTAATTATTTCATATTTAGAATATAATCAGAGCCCATCTCTGATTTATAATTTATAATTAATCTCTGGAGAACTAATGCTCCTAATGACTGTGACTTGGCGTTAATGGGAATAAATGATTTTTCCTAATGTAAATTTTGAACAATTCCTTTAGTGATAAAACCCATTTTTAACTTAGTCCTGTTTCGACTGAGCAGAATGCTAGAGTGTCCATGAAGAAAGTGTAATGGGTCATGAGAACTTATGTATTTAAGATGGCGATGTAAGATCTAAGATGGCGGAATGGAAAATTTTAAATTCCCCCAGCAAGGTAGACTGCAATCCCCTCCAACCAAGGGCCAGAATTCTCCACCCAGACATCCTGTTTGCTTGCATAAAGGTCAGGCCATAATCAGGCCATATGGTTAGCCAATAAGGAACTGCAACCTGTCCCGCGCGTGCCAAGTTAGCCCGCCATAAACCTAATATAAGGAACCCCATGCTAAGGATCGGGGCTCTTGTTCTCGCTGCTGCGTCAGTGGAGGCTTGAGCCCGGATTCGAATTCGTAATAAAATTTTCTTTTTGATTCTAATTCGGCTCTGAGGTCATCTCGCTGGGTGTGCTCCGTAACAGAAGGAATACCAGATTCTCTAGTACCTTGAGTTATATATGAACCTTGTTTGATCCTTAAAAAAAAAATCTATTGGGGAATTTTGAATTTCTCTTAACATTTAATTATTTCCTTTTTTTAAATAGATGAATCCTGCTAAGTACCAAATTTATGCAATTTTATTTAGAATTTAATATTTTCAGCCATATCTTTTAGACAGCAAAATCTTGGGTAACAGTTAGCTAATTCTATATTATGAGGCTAAGTTGCTAGTATATTAATTCACATTTCAATGATTGAAAATGGGTGAATTACCTCTATTGGTATAATAATAGAAGAGAAAAACATGCAAAATTTAAGAGACACTTGATGATTAAACTAACATTGCTGGTGGAGCCATATAAAATTATTAACCTACTTTTGTAAGAGAAGTCACTAGCTTGTTTTTAAATATTTATAAGGCAAAGTGAATTTGGTAGTAAAGCACACTATCAAATTATATTCCACAAGACCAATCATTGAGGATATGGTAGTTTCTGCAAATTTAATTGCAAGCAATTTTGATAAACGCTTACTTATTTATTCTTTGTTATAGTTAGTTTCCTTATGAAGAGAATAACAATAGTAAGGTTATTTTAAATCTGCTAAATGGAAATACAGAAATAGAGTATAAGTCTGATTATTTTCTTGTATCTTATCCATATTTGTTGCCTTAATAAATTTTTCATCAGCTGAATTTGTCTCATTTGTTAATTGCATATGTTTATATTGTGCTTTTACCACTGAAATATAAATTAACAGGTCATTTTTCTGCTCTGTTTAACAGTGTCTCTAGCACCTACTGAAACTTTGGCACATACTAGATACCTTATAAATATTTTTTAATTAAACAGCGGATAATGAAGTCTACCATATTCTTGGTACATAAGACATTTAAACACTTATTTTTACCTACTTGATGTAAAATAGTCTTACAAAACATTAAAAACAATCTTAATGGATATACAGAAAAAAATAGACATTCATAGGTTTAGTTTTCAACTACACTGAGATTTATTTTACTTGAGTTAGAGTTTTTAAGAATCAATAGAGGTCAGAAAAAAACCTGTTAGTGCTAGAAAATCTGGTATTAACTCGAATGAAGGAATGCAAACAGACTTATATATGTATGCATGTATACACACACACACACACACACACACACACACACACACACACACACACACTACAGAATGCTTTAAGATAAAATGATAAAAGCATTACTACTTTGAAATGCTAAAATGACTTGGAAACCTTTAAGAGAGGACTAAGAAGTTAGATCTGCTTTAAAAGTAAGAAAGACAAAATTGTTTGAACTGAGAAGCCTGGTTTACTTGAAATTCTTTTCAAACTGATCATTCAGTAAAACCGTAGATAATCATCATTCTCCTCATTAACCAACTAACTAATGAACTAACTCTCCTATCAGTAATTGCATGTGTATATACATATGTATGTGTGTGTATATATGTGTATTTATATGTACACACATATATATATGTATGTGTATATATGTATGTATATGTATATATGTGTACGTATATATACATATGTGTATGTATCCCCTTAATCTCTTAACAGTAAATATTGGTCCTTCTACTTACCAAACCTATAATAGCTAAAAGCTATTTCATGCTAACTTGATAGTATTATAAAACCAATGAACACATTTTAAAACATATGTAATTCAACTTTGTGTTCTCATTCTTTATTCAGTAACTTATTGTCATTATATTTATTGACTGCCTATTCTGTGTGAGTCATTGAAAGTTTGCTATAAACAACAAATATAATAACTATATCCTGCAATAAAAGCCCAAAACTTATACATTGATGATTAAAATAAAGCACTATACTCTGAAATAAAAATGATAATATCTATTTACAATTTACTGTGTTCTCCAATGTGTTAAATACAAATTGGCTTACTTGAATTAAATATTTTGGATGAGACTTGTCAGTGAAATAATTTTTATGATACTGAAAAGTTTACTACATATGAAAACAGTATTTTTAAAACATTAGATTTAAATTTTTTTTTCTCAATTAAGGAATGTTTATTTGAAAGCCAGCAAAAACTACCTATCAGTACAACACAGATTTATATCAGTTATAGTTACTCCATTGAGTGTAAATAAGAACTCTCTTTTATTGAGGTTTCTGCTTTGCAGTGGGTAACTGAAAGGTATTACAAAATTGATGTCATTACATAGCATTATAAATCTCAGGAGATATAGTTTATTGTGATGTTCTGTGAAAGAGGGAGACATCCATGTTATTTTGCAAGGTCACGTCTACCATCTGTAGGGCCAGCAAGTTTGTAATACACCATAACTCTAAAAAGTGCTGGATCAAGGTTTTAGCAGGTCACAATTTCATCATCCGAAGTCAATGGCTGCTGTCTAAAGATTTGCAACTACAGCAGAGACATTAAAATTTGTTACAAATGTCTAACAGTTTTTATCTCAACTTCTGCCATATAAAAGGATTAATGCTGTGCCATTTAAAAAAAAAAGTGTTTTATCTTGCATTAACTTTCTCAATGATTAATAGAACTTTAATCAAGTGGGTAGAAAGGCCAGCTATTCAAACTACTGAATACTGAAAAGGTCACAGTATTACAGCACACTCCTAAAATTTAGTGTCTCCTATTACATTTTCTAAATGATCACATTCCCTTCTCAAAGGCAAAACACTATTTGACATAAGGTCACCATACTCACTAAATTCAGATTCAATTTAGTTTGAAGTTGATAACACTATGTTACCTGTATAAAAGCATTACTCTGAAGAATAAAGCATAATAGAATTATTTCAGAACATAGCAAATTCAATTGAAAACCATGTATTATTAGGAATGAGAAATTAAAAATATCATGTTTTTATAAATAATATAAAAATGCATATTTTTAAAACCTAGATAGCACATGTATAATGTCTAGAAACTTTTGCCATGCTGATGCAACAGTCATCCAAAAAAATCCCCACAGTTGATTTTTTTTTACTCTTCACAAGAGGATTTAATGTTTCACCTGTCCACTTTCCAAGTATAAACTCTGATTGTGGCTGTATTCTCTGCCACTTCATAGACCCAAGACCAGAAGTTTGTTGCTTCTGTTGGTGCTTTTCAGAAACTTCTCATTTTACCTCTTTGAGAAATTATCATTGAGAAAATTATTTTTATATTTCAAATAATTTAAGAAAAATGTTTCAAGAGAATAATAGGAAATCATTTTACATTGTAAACAGATTTTTGTTAGAGATAGATCTTTTAAAATAATTTTGTTTTGAATTGTATAAGAGGGTCACAGAAAGTTTATGAAAAAAGTTTCAGACTTCTTCCTTATGCTATATTTCACTACTGCAAACAAATACCTTTTTCCACCTTTATTGAAATATAATAGACAATTAGTTGCTAGCATTTACATTGTACAATTCAATGAGTTTTTTTCAATTATAGTTGGCATACAATAATATACCAGTTTCAGTTGTACAGACTAGTGATCAGAGATTCACATAACTCACACAGCGATCAACCAACTAAATGTAGTACCTCTCTTCCCCCTTACATATTTATTATGTTATTGACCATCTTCTCCATGCTGCACTCTACATCTCCATGTCTATTCTGCAGCTATCCATTTGTATCTCTTAATCCCTGTCCCGTCCCACGGGACGACTAACGGGAGCTCCGACCAGAAGAGAATGGGGGACAGGAGACGTGAAAAATGGAGGCAAGACAAAGTTCTGATCAAGCCTCGTTTATTGTAGGTAGGGATAAAGAGGAGGATTTGCATAAGCACGGTTGCCTTGGATACCGAACCGCAGAACATTCCATTTCCTTATATGACCCAAAAATGCAGAAGGGTCCCGGGAGAGGAGGGGGCTGCAAGGTTAGATTAGTTTAAGCAAATGGCTCAATGGGCCCAGGGCATGTCAGGACATGTCAGGGCAACTGACTTTATGCTGTCTATCCTATCAGATAGCACAGGGCGAGGCAGACCCTGTCCCAAGGCGAAGTTGCCTAGATCTCAGCTATCAGAGCCTTGATAAGAATGGCTCCCGACAATCCCTTTGCTTTTTTTTTCATGTTCCCAACTCCCTCCCATCTAGTAGTCCTCAAAATATTATATGATTTTATTACTGCTTTTGCTGATGTTGCTGTTTATTTTGTTCTTTATATTCCACATGTATGTAAAATCATGTGATATTTGTCTTTATCTGACTTACTTCATTCAGCACAATAACCAGTAGATCCATCAAGGCAATATTTGTTTCCATCCCCTTTTAATCTGTATGTGTCTTTTAGTCTGAAGTGAGTCTCTTGTAGACAGAATATGGAAGGGTCTTAATTTCTTATTCATTTAGCCACTCTATCTTTTGGTTGGAGCACTTAATTCTTTTCCATTTGAGGTATTTGTTAATAGAAATGTAGTTATCACCATTCTTTATTCTTGTTTTTTTTTTTTTTTTTGTATATGTTTTTTCTTCTTAAAGAAGTTCCACCAACATTTTTTGTAATGTTGGCTTGGAGTTCATAAATTCCTTTAACTTATTTTTTCTGGGGAGTTTTTTATCTGTCTTTCAGTGCTAAATGATAGCTTTACTGGATAAAGTATTCTTAGTTGTAGATCCTGGGTTTTCATCATGTCAAATATGTTGTGCCAAGCTCTTCTGTCTTGCATAATTTCTTTTGAGAAATCAGCTGCAAGTCTTTGGGGAGCTTCTTTGTAGGTAACTAACTGCTTTTCTCTTGCTGCATTTAAGATTCTCTCTTTGTATTTAATTTTTGGCATTTTAATTATGATGTGTCTTGGTGTAGGCCTCTGGGTTCTGGTTTTTGAACCTCTCTGAGCTTCCTGGGGTTGTATGTCTAGGGAAGTTTTCCATCATTATTTCTTTAAATAGCTCTTCAATATCTTGTTTGTTTTTTTTTTTTTTCAGGTACCTCTATGACACGAATATGTTACATTTAACAGTGTCTCATAGGCTTCTTAAATTATTATTATAGTCTTGGTTTCTTTTTTCTTGCCATTCTGATTGAGTGTCCTTTGTTCTTAATCCTCTATATAGGTCATCTGATCTTCTTCTTTATTCACTGTTTATTCGTTTAATATACTTTTCAAATTAAATAATGTGTTTCTGAGATGTGTTTCATTTCTGACTGGTTCCCTTTTATAATTTCCATTTTCATTTTTATGGTTTTTCTTTATCTCTTTGTTAAAGTTCTCACTGAGTTCATCTACACTTCTCTTAATTCCATTGAGCATCTTTATATCCAATATTTTGAACTCTGCATCTGTTAGACTGCATATCTCTGTTCTGTTTTCTCATATGGTTTCTCCTTCTTTGTTTTCCTATTTTGGCTGCCTTTCTATGTCTAAATACCTAGAAGTGGGGATGACTGGATCCTTCTTTGTCTCTTGTTATAGCCTTTTTTTTTTTTTAAACTCTATTTTGCCTGGCATACATATTGTTATTCCAGCTTTTTTTCGTTTATTTCTTTCTATTTTCAGAAAATATTTTTTTTATTCCTTTACTTTTAGTATGTATGTGTCTTTTAATATTAAGCGAATCTCTTGTAGCTAGAATATGTAATGGTCTTATTTTCTTATCCATTCAGCTACCCTTTTTGTTTTACTTGAAGCATATAATTAATTTACATTTAAATTTTGATATATAGTTTTTGCCGTTTGTTCATATTTAAAAATTTTTTTTTCTTAAAGAAGACCCTCTAATATTTCTTGTAATTCTAGTTTTGTGTTAATATAATCCTTTAGCTTTTTCTTGTCTAGGAAGTTGTTTATATGTCTTTTGATTCTAAATGATACCTTTTCTGGATAGAGCAATCTTGGTTGTAGGTTCTTGCTTTTCATCACTTTGAATATTTTGTGTCAACCGCTCTGGCCAGCAAAGTTTCTGTTGAGAAATCAGCCTACAGTCTTAGGGGAGCTCCTTTGTAAGTAACTAATTGCTTTTCTCTTGCTGCTCTTGATTCACTTTAATCTTTGTCATTTTAATTATGATGTGTCTTGATGTGGATCTCTTTGGATTTGTCTTGTTTGGGACTCTGAGGTTCTTGGGCTTATATGTCTACTTCTTATACCAGATCAGAGAAGTTTTCCATTATTTTTTCAAAGAGGTTTTTAATTTCTTGCAGTCCCTCTTCTCCTCCTGGTACCCCTATGATGCAAATGTTGTTAAAAAGATGCCTATTTGAATATGCTTTCTTGAAAGTCTTTACTGAAACCCCTTCTTAACTTATAGCTTAGCTGAACATTGATCTGGCTCATTAAGTTTCCATGGTATGAATGGAAACCCCATATATTTTTAGAATGCATCTAGTTGTCTTTTTGAATCAGTTATCAGGGAGTGGTGGGAGTAAATCAAATTGAACTCTTGTATACTTTTTTAAAATGTATTTTTGTATTTTTACGTACTTTATTGATTAATTATATATTATATGTAAACTCTTAACATGCCTTATTATATTTCTTCTGTTTAGGTGTGCCTTTTATAAATAGCCTATAGCTGGGTTTTCATTTAATGCAATTTTAATTTTCAAACATTAACAGAAAATCTTAAATCATATGCATTTATAGAAATTACTAATGTATTTTTACTTGTTGCAATCTTTTTATATTTTGTTTTTGCTTATGTAGATAATTTTGTCTCACATGCATAGATGAAAAAATATGACATGTGTATTATTAGTCTTCTAGGGCTGCTGTAACAGAATACCATACACTGAGGGGCTTAAAAAACAAAAAAAAAATATATATTTTTCACAGTTTTGGAAGCCTGAAATACAAAATTAAGCTTTCAGTGGGGTTAGACCTCTGGTGAGACCTCTCTTCCTAGTTGGCATATGGCTGCCTTTTTGCTATATTCTCACATGGCTTTTCTTGTGTGCACAGACATTCTTTATGTCTTTCTTCTTTCTATTAGATTAGGACCCACTCTTATGACCGCTTTTAACATTAAAAACCCCATTGAAGGTCCTATCCCCAAATATAGTTACACTTAGACTAGGGGCTACATAAAAATTTGGGGAGAGACACAATTCAGTTCTTAATAGCATATATTATTTTTTATTTGTATCTGAGAGTCCATGAGGATTTTCTAATATTCTTGGAACCATCAGCCCAAGTTTGCACTCAGAATTGGGTTCTTCCTTGTCATGTTTATGGCTACCTTAGAAGTGTACTACTCAGATACTCTGCAAAGAATAAATTAATGGGTATCATCCATCTGCAATACCTTAGGATATATTTCAATGTATATGAAATATATACTTTCTCAGGAGAACTTGTCTTTGTTCTATTGTACGAGCTTCTTTACACATATGTTGTTTGGCTAGAAACCATCAGTAAATATTTATTTTTCTTGTACTTTTCTTTCTTTCCTTTTGCTTCTTTTTTGTTTGGTTTTATAATTTTCAAGTATTCATTTTTCAAGTTTGAAAAAGTCTATTAACTTTAAATGATAATGTATTTGAGTAAAAAAATTTGCATACTTTCTTTTTTCTTAAAACTTGTCTTCCAAGTTTGAATAATTCTGTTCTATTAACATTCTTTTATCAACAGTATTTAAATTTTTTTTTCTGAAATTCATGTCGCTTTAAATTTGGGAATTAATGTTTTCCTTTTTGCTGTGGTGGAATCATGGAATTTAATCTAAAATTCTTTATAGTATGTGTGCTACCGGTTTAAGTAAAAAACTTTATTTTTTAAATATGATGATTGCTTTTGAAGAAGAAATTTTGAGAGCAGTTCCTCTAAAACTGATTATATAACTTGCTGTGTAAATATTATTAAGAATTTCAGAAGCATACGGTTAAAATAAAACATAAAGTTAAGATAAAATCTAAGACAGCATTCATGTTTAAATCTGTACTTTCGGATTAAATTGAGGCAGAAAGACCCAAATGAGACTTACTTTTAGGATCTAAAGGATGTGGGAGAAAATTTGTTAATAATATTTTCACAGGTTTTGCCTATAAGTTTCCCATTTCTGTACACAGGCTATTATAGTTAATTATTCTGACTTTTGTGTTTTATCCCTTTGTATCCTCTTTGTGCCTTTTCAAAATCACATTGAATATTTTCTTTCTCTCTTAAACCCTTTGAGAATGTGATAAATGACAAATATTCTAATAAGCAAAAATGTTATTGAGAAAAAATCCAAACATATAATTATTTCAAATACAAAAAAAAAAATTCTACCATTTATTGATTATCCATTTATCCAGTAAGGACAGTCCCTGTGCTAGAAAGTTGACATGCTTTGTTTTATTTAATATTTATACAAATCTTTGAGCTATTTATATCTCCACTCTAAGAATAAAATTGGCTCAGATAATTAAGTAACTTAAAAAGTCTCTTGCATTTAATAAATAACTGGCTTTGTATTAAAAATCAGATTTACTTGGTTGCAAATAGTATGCTTTTTCCATTATACATTTCCAAAGAGAAATCAACATGGTTCTTATCTTCAAAGAGGTTTCAGTCCATTGAAACATTATTTTTTTAAATTTTTAAAAATATTTTACTTGAGGCAACCCTTGGTTGACCTCATAGATTGCAAGAACCTTGTCAGCTTACAATCTCTTATGTTTTATTTTTACACCCATAGCACCTGGTATTCCTAGGTGATCTCCCATCTAAGTACTAACCAGGTCTGACCCTGTTCTGAGATCAGACAGGATCAGGTTTGTTCAGGGTGGCATAGCCGTAGACTCATTGAAGCAATAAAAATGGTTATAATTTAAAATATATAAAGGCATAAAATATTAGCATTAAGTACTTCACCTGTCAATATGCTGACCTCTGATTCTGAATCTTGTTGTTTCACATTCTATTGCTAAAGTTCTTAATAAACATTTTATAACATGACTTATTTCTAATGTTTTTATCACTTTGAAGCATCACATCATTTTCTTGAGATTATTTTTTGTAATATCTATAAATGAATAAATTTTTTTGTCATTTTATATATTAATTGATAGAAAATAAATCATTTTTCCCAGAACAACTGAAAAAGCATAAGGAATAATTGCCTGATGAAAACTTTTTCTTTATATTCTATTTTTTAAACATTTAAATCAGTGCTATAAAAGCATAGGGAGTTTAGAAAAAAAGAAAAAGAAAAAAAAAACCTACCAGGGAATCAATAAAACTTTTAAAAATGGGAGTGACTTACTTGGATTTGAATTTTTGAAAGATAAATAGAAAGAAGAAGAGAGAAGAGACTGGAGGAGAGGAGGCTGTAGGCAGAGAAGATATTCTAGCAACAATTATTATGTTATTGAGAGAGATGAAGAATGCCCAGGGTAAAGCAATAGTGAGTATTAAAAGAGGGAAAGAGGGAAACAGATGGGATACATAAAAAGAAAGTAGAAATGATAATACTTGGTAACAACAGATCAGCTGTTCTGAACATGTGTTTGTGTGTGTGTGTGTGTGTGTGTGTGTGTGTGTTTGGTGTTTGTTAAAAAAACTGTTCAAGAAGCTAGTAAAACTGTACGTTGTACATAATGTGCATCCAACTTTTTTTCTATTTTGACAGCTTTAAAAATTTTGAACTGTCCATGGGAGTACTAGCACACTATTTAACAGGTGTGTCTAAGGTATAAAGGGGAGAAAAGGTTGATCATGTCTAGTGGTAGATGAAAAGTCGGATATCCGGATGATTCTGTAGTTTCCAACTCCAGTGTTTGGATTAAATAGCTAAAATCTACCAGAAAAGGAAGAATAAAGGAAAAAATAGGTTGGTTGGGTGATAACTGAATCTCCTCTTCTAAGATTACAACTTGAATAAAAGCAAATAATCAATTCTTAGAGAACCCTTTCAGATGTTAGATACGTATTATTTCCTTGATGCTCACTTTTACACAAAAGAAGAGGCTTCTGAGGACACAATGTTTTAAAATTTTTGTGATTCCTTCTTAAGCCTTTTATTATCAGGCTTGTAGAGCTATTCTATGATGTCATTTTTCTTTGAAATATGTGCTACTTGTCAATTACATTATATATGACATTTCTACATTGATCTTTCAGCAGTATAATGCTATAATTATTAAATTACAATCGCAAATTACCCATTTTTTCATTATTTTTTAAAGTAATCTTTTCTATCCCATATTGTGTATTAAAGTAGTTACTCTTGTGGGTATAAGAAACAAAAAGTTTGTCTCTGGAACTTTGCAAAATTTAGAAATATGTGCCATTAGGACTGAGTTCTGGTTTAATATGAATTTCCAAAATATACAATGAAGGAAATAGACAATAACAGCTAATGGATGAATTAACATTCATTATGTGAGTTGTATATTATTTCTTGACTTGATTAGCCAGGGTTGACTCCCTTCCAAGTGCACCCTTACATTTTTTACCATCTCAACTGTCAGGATACAAAAAAAGCATTCAGATTTTTAAAACATAATGCATATTATATCTAAGGAAATATAGATGAATCAAAAGTCTAACTATGAAGTGCGTGTTTTGATTACTGAAGAGGAGACAAAGGAAAAATTACAACATGCCTTTCTTATTGAAGCCATATCAACTATAGTTCTCAGAATTAAAAGACATCTTAGATGTAGCCCAGTCTTTTTCCATTTACAAGAACAGAAAATTTAGAGATAGGGAAATATATGCTGAAAAGTAATCATTTTTAACTAAAATGTTTTACTCAAGGCAGTATCGTATCTGCTTATAGAAGATGTACTAGAACTATATAGATCTGGGTCAAAAATACTTGGTCCCCAGAACAAAGATCCTAGTACTCTGTTCCAAATTTATAATTCTTTTAAAGTATTGTTTTGTTTTGTTTCCTGAGGAGTAGGTAAAAAATATTCACAGAGAACCTATAAACTAGAGTATAGTAAGATCTTAGTTCATTAGAACTATAACTATTATTACTCATTCCCCTCCGCTCCCCCTGAATTTGGGAAAGTTAGAATTTAAAAGAAAGTGGTTTTGAAGTAAAATCTATAACTGGATCAAAGAAAGATGAACTTTTGCAGATGAAAAACTTGCCTATGTCTGGATCATCTGGAGACTTTCAGGAAGGGTTATAAAGATGGTGTTTGATATTTACATAGATTTTAAATTATCATTAACATTTTTATCGATTTATTTGTTGCTTCAATTAACTAAAACTTTCTTGAAGATAGGGATTACGTCCTAATCTTCTTTAGAAAGTAATATATATAACATGGAATTTGCAAGTAGTTCAAAAAGGTAAGGCTTCCTTTCCTTTTTGATAGAGGCAAACTTTATTTTAAAAAATACATTTTCGGACACATATTTTAAAATTTTTGTTTTTCTTTATCATCTCTGTATCTATATATAAAAATTTATATTTTTTCTGACTTTCTTTTTGTATCAACTGTTTTTGAAATGATTTAGCAAAATTTCATCACTGCCTTTATGTATACTAACATGGATTTGAGGATATCTCCCCATCACCAAGAATTTAACTAATTTACTAATTCTCCTACTTACACAGGAAGTAAGAATGGAAAAGAATGTTGGAGAGTAGATTCAGGACAACTTTTATCCATAAAGCCATTTATAGAAAAATTATAGCCGCTGTTAAAATTTCCTTTAGAGTAGATTTATGTCTTTTCAGAGGGTGAGAGATACAGCAATGACTATAGCTAAAAACACTGAAAAATGGCACAGAATAGTAAAAATTAATAGCAATAGTTTATTGATATGGCAAACAATATAAATAGTTAAGTCTGACAATTTCTGTACATCAGAAATTTCATATTCCACTGAGGACTGGCAGATTAATTACACAGAAACTTTAGTCAGCAGATTTTCCTTTCATAAAAATTATCAAAGAGAGAAACACTTCTTAAATGACCTCTTTTTGTTGATTACTTTTAAAATTAAGTTGTTGATAAAACGTCAATATAAAAGCATTATTATGTCATATTTTATGTATTTTTGTGAATATGTTTTTCAAAATCTCCTTATGGGTTGCATATTTTCATACTTATATTTCTACCTCTTAGGCAACATCATTTCACTAAAGTATATTTTCAGTTAATTTTCAAATCTCTATTTGCCCATTGGGTGCACTTTATTCAGTTTACTCTTTAAAAAAGTAAGTCACATGTTTGGAGAGAGGGGAGGGGTTTGGGATTCTGGGAGAATGGGGTGAAGGGTTAAAGAAGTACAAGTTAATAGTTGATAATTGGGCACGGGGGAGCATGGAAGAGGGAATGCAGTTAGCATTAATATGATGGCTAAGTGAGGGCCACGGGAGGGAAGGAGCAATTGGGGGGATTGTTTTATGAACATTATAAATGTCTAGCCAATGTATTGTATACTTGAAACTACTTTAAATAAATAAATTTAGTTTTTTAAAAAAGTAAGTCACATGTTAAATGAAGCTGTAAACATCTTCAAAGTATAAATTATATTGGAATGTAAATAAAACAGAACACTTGCAAGTAAAATATGGGACATCTAAGAGATTAAAAGATGGAAATGAGATTATTGATTACTATTGCCCTGGTTAATTCCCATTTTAGAAATATCAAGTTCTTGTTACCATTTGGCCCTGCAAAAAAAAAGAAAAGATTTCCCTGGTTTTATGTAGTCTGTAGACATATCATTATCAAAACCTGAAAGCACTGAAAGCAATTACGGCACTAAGTAACTACCTTTCAGATCACACACACACACACACACACACACACACACACACACACACACAAAGATGGAATTCTACTTAGCATCTAGACTTCATCTGCTTCATTTTAGAAGATCTTATTTCAGGGTTACCAGAGAAATATGCATCTACTTACATCAAGTATACTCCATACCATATGAATGATTCTAAAGGTATTTGACTCTATTTGTTTAATGCTCTGCTCATTTTCAACAAACAATTGTTTATGTAAGTCACTTTTAGCTCATGGTGATGGTTTATAAAGATTTACATCATTTCCATTTAATTGTGTTGATATTTACATATACTCTTTGGTTTCAGGTATTTTCATTTTGTTATCAAGATTTCGGTATGCATATGCGGAGAAATAATGACTATTCACTGACTTACTTATTGCTCAGAGATATGATGGTGCATCATAAGCCTAGATATTAAAACAAACAGCTAGAAGAGTTTATTATTTAAGACTTGATTACAGAACGTTTTTCTTAGCTGCAGATGATATCAGCAGAAGACTTTTAGATTAATAACCTTTTTACACATCATGTTTACTTGTACCTTTATTATGCCATCAAGTGGAACAAAAATCAGTACAATTGTTTATATTATTGAGTGCTCACTCTGTACCAGAGTCCTCTAAATGCTTTGTGTGAAACAATGCATTTAATCTTCAACATCACCCTACAAAGGAAACCCTAATAATATCCTGATTTTGCTTGTGAGGTGGCTGAAGCACACAGAGTATAATAATTTGCTCAACATCACACAATTGGTAAGTGGTAGAGCTGAGATTCATATCGAAAATGTTTGGCTCTAGGATCCATATAGTTTACTATCATGTTATACTGTCTCTCAACATTAGTTGACACCTGAAAGTATAGAATGATTTAATTTTAAAGAGATTAATGCTCAGCTTAAAGAAATTTGAGGGCATTGTCCACCTGTATCAATTACTACAAACTTCATCTGATTTATAAAACATTATAAAATATAGAACTGGTTCTGGGAAAAAAATTGAGAAAAAGAGTCATATAAATTAAAATAAAATGCTATAAAAATTGATAACAAATACTACAATCATAGATATTAATTGAGAATAATTGTTTTCCTAAAAAATTTAATGCTAAATTTATAAAACAGAATTATAAAAAGCAGTAGACAATAAATCATGGAAAAAATTTCAAATATATAAAAATACATTAAAAGCCACAAAATCTTTACATGTTCACTGGAGAAATCTTTTAAGAGCAATACAATTATAAAGTTGCATTATCTGTTCTAGGTCACAAAAATAATGTGAAATTAGAAAATTCATTATATTAAGTTAGTGTCATTTAATCCCAAACTTGATGATAATTTAATTAAAATAAAAAAAACTCTCTGTGAATTTCACACATGTACATAACAAAAATAATCTAAACAGAAATACTAACAACTACAGTTAAACATAATTCAATATTATCTGAAAAAATTTTGGTCCAAGAATGCAAATAAAGGTGATTTGATGAAATATATTAGTTACTAAGTAAAAAAAAAAAATCTTCTCAATTTAGCATATGTCCAAACTAATACTTAAATGACTCATCTCATTTTAAAATGGAATTTAATAGGTATAGAGAATAATTATTTTTTAATAAAATATTTTAAATAAAAAATTTTAAACTTTATATTCAGGAAAAAGTAATTGCTGCTTCAGCATTTTATCATTTTTTAAAAATTTTAAATGGTGTATTCAGTAATATACAATATGCATTCAGCAATATGCATTCAGTAAAAACCATACCTTGATTTTTGTATTTTAATCTTTTCCCAGCCTAGAGGTATATGGTAAGATACTGTTTTGTGATGCTGGGGAGTGGCAGAGAGCCAAGCTCCCAGTCAGCCACGTGATCATAAGGGTAAACAACTGGTACTCTACAATGTAGTATTAAATGCATTTTTGCATTTTCAACTTACTGTCTCTTTAACTTAAGATTAATTTATTGAACGTAACCCTATTAAGTAGAAGAACATCTGTAGTATTTTTTAGAAATTTTGATCTGGTCAATGATATATCAGAAAATAAAATCAAGAATAATAAATAGTGGAAGATAAAAAATAATTATATTATATAGAAATGAGATTATTTTAGGAACTCCAAAAAGCATCATATTAAAATTAACTTGAATTTAGTAACAGTGGGTAATTTTATCAAAATTAGTATGCCAAAAACTATCATGGATAGTGGGTAAGCAATGATGGGAGAAATTTATATCATATTGCAATGGTTAAAGAAAGCTTTTTGCAGATTCCTTAGAATTTAACTTTTTAACCTGGCATTTATTTGGAGCTCTCACTCTCTCCCCCTGTTAAGGTTTTTGTAATACTGCTGTTCTTTTTTTGACTTTCCTGTAGTATTCTCTCCTGTTTAATTAACCAAGTTCTGTACACAACTCCTATTCCAGTACTGTTAAATTACATATCAAATAACTTAGAATTAGTAAATATGTTTATTTTGTAATTAAGTACTTTGAGGCACTGTAAATTTTTCCAAATCTCAGTTCAATTAAGGTTTTAAATTTTCTTCACTTTCATCAGAGTGAATGAACCCTGAATGAATGGATAACAATCTTAGCTATGAAAGGATAAGGGCAACTCAGTTATTTTTAGAATGATTTTCATTTAATTCTGTTATTCATGGGTAAAATTTCTTCATTTTATTTCCTGTCTGTGACAAGGTTTGGAGTGAATACATTGAAGACATCTAAATTGTTCTTTTTTTCATTTTCCCACTTTATGGAATTGAACCATATTTTGACCCTCACATCACAAAGTTCTGACTCTACAGAAGTTCTGAAGAGCATATTTGAATAAGTAGTGGATTATTTCATATGAATTTTCTAATAAGGCTTTATTTGATATTTATAATTATTATTAGTAGTAATTTTGAAAAAAATGTTTTTGTCTTTTTCACTTTTAGAAAGGGAATATTTCATTTAGTTAAGCAGAATAAAAATTAATATTGATTGCATTGTTTATGGGTACCAAAATTTTTGTTTGTATTATGTATAGAACTGAAAATACACTAGAAATGCAAGCATTCTAAAAACAAGATACCTATAGTCTGTCTTTCATTCATGATATATACTCATGGCATCTTAGTTTATCTTAAGGTCTGCTTATAATTTCTGCTTCTTCACAACATTGACTCTCTATAATCCAACATAGTCCACATTGTACTCTAATACACTCAAAGCATCTCTTCTGCTTTATTCCTTAATACTAATTTCATTATTACCTTGATATTTGCTAAGTCAATTTCAAAAACTAGAAAGAATATGATCAGTCTATTTGAGAAATGTGTGTGTGTGCTATGTCTTATTATAGGACTCTATCTTATAGATAAGTCGCTTTTGAATTAGATAGCTTGTAGTCTAATTAATGGTGATCAGAGAAAAAAGGGTTAGTGGGAAAATGCCAATAATGGGTATTTTAAGCTGAGTTTGTGTCTATTTATTTGCTTATTTGTCCAGTGCTACTTATTAAATTTCTACTGTATATCAGTCATTATCTTAGGCTCTGAGTTGCAGGTCCTCTGAAAAGGTAAAAAGTAAAGCAGAATACAGGTATGTGAAGTGATGGAGTTGCCATTATTGTTAAGGTAATAAGAAAAATTCTCTGATAAAGTGATATTTGAAAAGAGGCATTTAGGATGGGATGAAGGAGTTCATACAACTATCTAAGGAAATGGTATTTTAGGTACTATGTGATGTGAGCATACTTGGAAAGTTTGAGGATCAGCCATGGATGTCGGTGTCATAAACAACAGAGAATGACAGGAAAATTATAAAATAATGATATCTGAAAGGTAGCCAGGTCTTTGGGCCTTGGAAAGGTCTTTGATTCTTGTTATTTTTATATAGAAACCCATTGGAGCATTTGAGCAAAGAAGAGGCATCAACTTATTTATGTTTTTCTCTAGAAAATTATGGTGGCTAGCTGTGAAAATATTTCATAGAATGGCAGGAATGAGAAGATGGAATTTTTCCTTAATGTAGTTGTGAATGATGCAGGCACCATGATTGGTATATATCTATTTTGATTACACTGAAAGTTTGACAGATCAAACCTAACATACCTAGTGAAACACCCTATTACACTTCATATTTGTAGAGTAAATAAAAGGGTTCTTAATTTCTATAAGTGTGTATTTTAGGGGATATTGACAATATCAGGGAACCTCCATATTCATAAATAGGCTTCTGGATATCATAAAGTTCAAATTTTACTTATGCTATTTTTGGTTAGTTCCTTTTACAAAACGTTCTGTGTACACTAAAAATTTTATACTCATTAAGAAATCAATGTTTTAGAGCAAATGTTACGAATGAATATTTAATTTAGTTGCAATTTAGAATGTATATTTACAGAACACTTCTTATTAACACAAACTAGAATGCCTAAACATAGAAAAATTTGACTTTCTGTGATAACCATTCACTTGGCTTGCCATTTTCAAAAGTACCAGAACTTAATCTAACCTGGTTATTTCTTTCTGTAAACACATATCTTCCTAATGAAGTTCTATTCCCCAGTTGGCAGCAAGTTGAGTATTTTTGCATTTCTCTGCAAAGTCAAATAACTAAGTTTCCAGTTGATACTGAGGAAGGTTTAATATCCAGAAGCCATTCTGATAAGCTGCTATTATAAAGTACCTTCATATTCTTACTCAGAATGAGCAAAAATGAATAACTTTAGTCAAAACGAGGTCTTCACAAATATAAACACAATATTTTTAGATATACACTTGAGCCCTACCCTAGAGACTACAAATCAGGAAAAACTACATCCTTATGTAACTAAACCTTTATCATTTTTTTCTCCTTGGGCTTTTCTTTTTATTAAAAGCCAAGGTTGATGTCAAGTGCTTGTATACTATGTTGTAAAAACTTTATTAAGCCAATAAATTAATTTCGGAATGCTTGTGTTCACTGAAGCCAGGTGAATAAAGAACAGGTCACACCATGCTCCTAGAAGCTTAAGAAAATCACCTGTGTTCTTCCTGATCATAATTTCCCAAAGAAGAGATTATAAATATAGTCTTCCCATCTTACAGGTCATCAAACAAAACTAAGCTGCCAAGTTCCAAGTGTAGACTGTGATGGTTTCACAGTTGACTTAAACCCTTTAGAAATAAATAACCTGCCAATTAAGCCACTAGCATTGCTTACACTTTTGTTAAAATTATAGTCATTTTGCTAAATATAGGCTCATGAAGAAATAAGAGACAGTTTCATCTATCGTTTTATCACCACTGAGCAATGTTTTCTGGCATTTAGAAATTGATCTTTGTCTGCTATACATAGGCTTGTATAAGAGAATTAATATAGCCATGGTTATCTTATTATTATTATACATGAATCTTTTGTAAAGTTTAGCAGAGGATTGGTACTTAACATTGTTAGAGCTAGTAATTATTCATTGCAGATTTATGCCTTTATGTACTTAAGCAACAAAAAGATGCTTTCTTAAATGCCAATTAAGGATCTTTTTAATTTATGTTGTTTCTGTGCAGTATTTAACTAGACCACTCTTGTTGCTAACAAAGTTCCTCTGAATAACTCAGGTCTCAATATGATCCTTTGCAATTTTGTAATTGCAAGATATTATAGGGAACCCTATGCCTGAAGACACTGCATAGACTAGATGGACAACAATAGATCTCTTTTAACCTTATAATTATTGAGAAGATTTAGTAATATTGTCTCTGGGTAAAAAGAAACTTCTATTTCTGCTGGCAATTATTTTTCATCAGAATCAACAATAATTAATATTTTTCATTATATTCATTCTCCAGAGTATAACATTTTCACATATATGAATTAATCATATAGAAGATCTT
Organism: Macroglossus sobrinus; assembly: GCA_004027375.1. Classification (NCBI taxonomy): domain Eukaryota; kingdom Metazoa; phylum Chordata; class Mammalia; order Chiroptera; family Pteropodidae; genus Macroglossus; species Macroglossus sobrinus. The sequence goes on along the minus strand of PVKZ01000665.1, from coordinate 157,811 downwards.
TTTAGAATGTTGCATAAGCATTTTATGATATATGTTTTCTTGGTGGGCACTAAATAAATCTTTAGGGAGAAGTAAAGAGTATAATCAAATATCTAACTTTGGAAAGCCCTAACAGGAACAATTATTTATTATTTCCTGTAGAATTCTGACTTAAATTGCAATAGGAAACACTTTTCTAATGTCACAATATACAAAGCATTATCTGCCTGGTGTGTGGTGTGTATGTTTGTGTGTGGGACACAAACAGATTCAATGATATATCTTTGATCTTAGTTTTAACCCTCATATAGATGTTATGATGATTACACGTAGAACAAATGGAACTGTTATTACATTTCACAACTTAAAAATGTTTTATACTATTATGTTATGTGATCTATCAGATTTAAGATAGTTGCATTTTCTTTTATTCATATATTACTTTGTTAGTCAAAAGACTCTGGGGTTTCATTTGGCATTCTTCTAATTATAGATACAAGTCTTCTGTCACACAGCTTTGATAACCAGCAAAGACAGTCTGTGATTCTTCATTTTAATCAATATGTAATAGAGACTAGAAAATAATTAATTGTACCTTAAAACAAGACTTGATTTTCCTTGGTTCCAAATTAGTCCATTTTCAATCATTTGTGAATATTTTGATGGTCTCTTTGAATTGCCCTTGCAATTTTGGAAATTATTTTTATTTTAATTTATTTTATTATTTTTTATTAAAAATTATTTGGGTGACATTAATTAATGTCATATAAATTAATAAAGTCATATAAGTTTTAAGTGCCTCATATATATCTTGCATTGTGTGTTCACCATCCAAAGTTAGATTTCCTCTGTCACCTCATATTTGACCCCTTTTACTCCTATCTATCTCTCCACTCCCTACTTTCCCTCTGGTAACCACTAATCCACTACCTGTGTCCATAAGTCATATTTTTTTTTTGTCGCTTTCAGTTTTAATTCCACATATGAGTGAAATCATATAGTTTTCAACTTTTTTGGTCTTACTTATTTTGCTTAGCATATTTATCTTAGGGTACATCCATGTTGTCACAAATGGCAGATTTCATCTTTTTTATAGCTGAGTTATATCCCTTTATATATATGGACCACAGCTTCTTTATCCAATCATCTATTGCTTCCATGTCCTGACCAAGTCCTGACCACTGTAAGTATTATAAAGTACCTACTATGACTATCGGGTCACATATATTTTTATGGATACATGTTTTTAAATCTTTTGGGTAAATGCCCAGAATAGGAATTACTGGGCCATCTGATATTTTAATTCTTAGTTTTTTTTGAGCAACCTGTTTTTGAGCAATACTGTTTTCCATAGTGGCTGTACCAATTTATATTCCTACCAGCAGTGTGTAAAGAGTCCTTTCTTGCCACAACTTCTCCAACACTTATTATTACTTTTCTTGTTGATGATATCCACTCGAATAGGTGTGAGATGGTATCTCATTGTGGTCTTCATTTGCATTTTCCTAATAGCTAGTGAAGTTGAACATTTTTCATAGGTCTTTTGGCCATTTGTATGTCTTCTTGAGAGAAGTGTCTGTTCAGGTTCTCTGTCTATTTTTTTAAATTGGATTATATGTTGTTTTTTATTGTTGAATTGTCTGATGTTTTTGTATATTTTGAATATTAGCCCCTTATCAAAGGTAATTTTTGCACATATATTCTTTTATTTGTATGGTTGCCTTTTTGTCTTATGGATGACTTCTTTGGCTCTGCAGAAGTTTATTAGTTTGATATAATCCCATTCATTTATTTTTGCTTTTACTTCCTTGCCTTTGAGGTCGAATTAATAAAAACCTCTCTAAATTCAAAGTTCATAAGTTTAGTAACTATGTTTTCTTCAATGCAATATACTGTTTCAGGTCTTTTATTCAGGTCTTTGATCTAGTTTCAGTTAATTTTGGTGTGTGGTGATAGACAACAGTCTAGTTCCATTCTTTTGCAGGTGGCTTTCCAGTTTTCCAAGCACCATTTATTGAAGAGGCTTTCCTTTCTTCATTATATATTTTGGGCTCCTTTGTTGAAAATTATTTGCCCATAAATACAGGAGTTCCATTGGTCTGTGTGTCTGCTTTTCTGCCAACACCATGGTGTTTTGATTATTGTACTTTTATAGTATAATTTGAAGTTAGGCAGTGTGACACCTCCAGCCTTGCTTTTTTTTCTCAGCATTGCTTTGGCTATTAAGAAGCTTTTGTGCTTCTGTAGAAATCTGATATTTTTTGTTCCATTTCTTTAAAAACTGTCATTGGGATTTTGATGGGGATTACATTAAATCTATATAATGCTATAGCTAATAAGGTCTTTTTAACTATGTTGATTCTTTCAATCCATGAAAATAGAATATCTTTCCTTCTTTGTGCTTTTTTAATTTCTTTTAATAATGTCATATAGTTTTCAGTATATAGATCCTTCACATGCTTCATTAAGTTTATTCTTAGGTATTTTATTCTTTTTGTTGCAATTGCAAAAATTTTTTTCATTTTTTTTTCTGAAATTTCATTCTTAGAATATGGGGACATTGTGGATTTTGTATACTGAAACTTTATTGTATTATTTTAAATAATTTTTTAGTGGAGTTTTAGGATTTTTTATATAGAGAAACTTGTCATCTGCAAAAAGTGACAATTTCATCCCCTATTTGGATTTCTTTTATTTTTTTCTCTTGCCTGATTGCCCTAGCTATGACTTTCAATACTGTATTGAATAATAGTGATGATAGTGAACAGCCTTGTCTTGTTCCTGATCTTGAAGAATTTTTAATTTTGCACCATTAAGTATGATATTAGCTGAGGGTTTGACATATATGGCACTTATGTTAAGGTACTTTCCCTTTATGTTCATTTTATCAAATGTTTTAATCATAAATGGGTATTATATGTTGGCAAATGCTTTTTCTGCATCTATTGATATGATCATGTGGTTTTTATTCTTTATTTTGTTTATGTAGTGTGTCACATTCATTGATTTATGTATCTTAAACAATCTATGTGCCTCTGAGATGAATGAAGTCACTTGATCATGGTGTTTACTCTTTTTAATGTGTTGTATTCGATTTGCTAGTATTTTATTTAGATTTTTGCATCTGTGTTCCTGAGAGATATGAACTAGAGTTTTCTTTTTAGTGTTATCTTTACTGGGTTTTAGTATAAGGATAATGTTGACCTAATAAAGTGAGTTAAGAAAAATTGCCTCTTCTTCAATTTTTAGAACTTTTTGAGAAGAATAAGTCTTAACTCTTCTTGAATGTTAGGTAGAATTCACTGTTAAAGCCTTCAGGTCCTGGACTTTTACTTTTTTGGTAGGTTTTTGATGATTGTTTTGATTTCCATACTGATGATCAGTCTATTTTAGATTTCCAGTTCTTCATGATTCAGTCTAGGAAGGTTGTATCTTTCCAAGAACTTGTCTATTTCTTCTAAGTAATTAAATTTGATGTTTTATTATTTTTCATAGAATTCTTGTGTGGTCCTTAGCATTTCTGTGGTATCCGTTGTAACTTCTCTGTTTATTTGTGTCCTTTCTTTTTTTTCCTTAGTGAGTCCACACCAGGGGCTTATCAATTTTAAATTTCTAAATTTTATTTAATTCTGTTCTAATTTTTATTATTTTCTTTCTTCTGCTGACTTTGGGCTTCATTTGTTTTTCTTCTAATTTTTCAAGATATAATGTTAGATTATTTATTTGAGATCTTTCTTGTTTCTTGAGATAAACCTGTAATATTATGAACAAGTTTTATCAAATGCACTAATTATTTCCTCTTATTACCACTTTTGCTGTGTTTTGGTATGTTGTACTTTCATTCTTGTTTGTTTCTATGTATCTCTTGATCTCTCCTTTTATTTCTTCTCTGACCCAGTAAGTGTTCAGTAGCATGTTTTTTAATTTTCATGTATTTGTTATTCTTCCCACTTTCTTTTTACAAATGATCTCCAGTTTCAAAGCATTACATTTAGAGAATATGCTTAGTACAATTACCTTTTTAAATATGTTGAGGCTAGTTTTGTGTCCCAACATATGGTCTATTCTTTAGAATGTTCCATGTGCACTAAAGAGAATGTACAAGCTGCTATTTTAGACTACAAGGCTCTGTAAATGTTCATTTTGTCCAACTAGTCTAATGTGTCATTTAAGGATGTTATTTCCTTATTGATTTTCTGTTTAGATGAGCTGTTCATATCTTACAGTGGAATATTTAGTTCCCTTACTATGATACTGTTTTTGTCTGTTTCTCCATTGAGTTCTGTTAGTAATTGCTTTACATATTTTGGGAGCATAGATTTTAGTACATAGATATTAGTAAGTGTTATGTCTTCTTGGTGTATGATTCTCTTTATCATTATGAAGTGTCCTTCAGTATCTTTCTTTGCTTTTTTTATTTTGAAGTCTATTTTATATATGATATTAATATTGCTACTCCCACTTCCCTCTGAATGCCATTTGCTTGAAATATCATTTTCCACTCTTTCACTTTGAGTCTATAGTTGTCTTTGGAGCTGAGATGTGTCTTCTGGAGGCAGCATATAGTTGGGTTTTGTTTTTTGATCCAATCCGCTACTCTGTGCCTTTTTATTGGTGAGTTTAGTCCATATATATTTAAGGTGATTATTGAGATATGATGTTTTCCTATAGCCATTTTATCTTTTCTTTTTCAGTAGCTTAGTTTCTCCATTTTTTTGGTCCTATTGTTTCTGTGTGATTTTTTAATTTGGTAGTGTTTTATGTGTCACAGTTCATAATTTTATATATTAAGTTTATATAAAGGTAAATTTTATATATACAGTAGATAATTTTCTTCTGTATGCACCTTATCACTATTCCTTTTTGCAGATTTGAATCTTTACTTCCTCCCCTTTTTTGCTTTTGTTGTCTCAAATTATTCTTATCTATCCTGTACATTTAGTCTAAGTTGCAGTAACTGTTGTCTTCTTTTAATTTTTTTTTGTTTGTTTCTTGGACTTTAACCATTATGTAATATTTAAGCTCATAATACTCTGTATTTAATAAGGGTCACATTTTCCTGTTTCATCTGTTAATCATCTCAGTCATAGTTATGTAATTTTTTAATCCTTTTGTTTCAAGTAAAATAACTCCCTTCATTATTTCCTGTAATGCTGTGGTAGAAAATTCCCTCAGCTTTTTTATGTCTTTATTTCTCCTTCATATCTAAAGAGGAGCTTTGCTGTATATATTACTCTTGGCTGGTAATTTCTTTCTTTAAATAGTTTGAATATTTGGTTCCATTCCCTCCTTGCTTGTAAAGTTTGTGCCAAGAAGTCCAATGATAGTCTAATGGGTTTTCCTTTACAAGTTACTGTCTTCTTTACCCTGGCTGCCTTGGGAATTCTTTCTTTGTTGTTAATTTTTGACAATTTTAATATAATGTGTTTTGGAGAAGGCCTTTATGGATTGAGATAATTAGATGTTCTGTTGCTTTTTGGATTTGAAGATCAAGTTCTTTCCATAGGTTTGGGAAAGTCTTGTCAAATATTTGTTTGAATATACTCTCTGTTCCCTTCTTCCTTTCTTCTCTTTCTGGTATACCCATTATTTTCATATTTTTTTTATGATGGCAGATAGTTATTATATAATACCTTTTTTTCCCATTCTCAAGTTTTTCTCTTCTTCCTTCTGCATCATTTCAGATTTGTGTCTTCAGTATCAGTAATGCTTTTCTCCATCTGATAAGCTCTATTTCCTAAGCTTCCTATTTCATTCTTCATCTTTCATAATAAAATCTTCATCTCCAGAAGTTCTAATTGATTCTGTTTGGAAATTTCAGTATTTCTGTTGTTCATTGATTTTATTTCTAAGTACTTTGATCTGTTAGTCAGAATTTCCCTGCATCTACTTTTGCACGGAAAGTGCAATCTTGAACTAGTTTCTTTTTGCTGCCATTATTATATTATTATTATTATTATTATTATTATTATTATTATTATTGTTAATGTTATTGTTAATATGGTAAAAACACTTAAGATCCTAGCAAATTTTAAATGTACAATATGTTGTTGGTAGTTACAGGCATTATACTGTTTAATAGTTCTCTTAAGTATAAAAGATTTAAAATTATTTTTGTCATTTAGATATTTTAGGGGTAATTTTTACATAATTGATGAGGAAAATGAGTTTTATTTCTATCATAATGTATGAAAATTAAACAAACATATAACTGCTCTGTTTTCCTATTTTTGGATATATCGGGTCATTCTGGGGGGCAAATTCTGTTTATTTGGTTGTACCTTTTGTATTAAAATTTGGTTACACAATATAATACTTAAAATAGAATGTGGTCAGGGAGAAGATTTGATAAACAAGATGATAATAAATAGTTTGGTTTGAATATGTTTAAACTACTGCAACAACAGCAGTAACAATGTCAACTAGCTTTTATTGATAGATTACTGGTAATGGTGCTAAGTACATTATAATTATGAACATTTACTTCTTATATTCCTATGAAATGAAAGTGTAGTTATAATAGCAGTTTCACAAATGCAATTATTAAGAGGTTAAATGATGACTCAACTGACTCACCAAGTAGTAAAACATGATCCAAACCACAACCCATTTTTGCACTGGAACATTATAGAATGTTCTCTCCCACTTGATTTTAAACTTCTGGGTTGTCATGTTATTTTATACAACAGGAATATAGAGAATCAAAATTTTTATTTTTTTCAAAGAAAAGACAATAAAAACAAATGAAAAACACTGCTACCTTTACAAACAGCCAGATACAGTGTAGTAACCACGTCCTGGACTTGGAGTTAAAGACTTAACTTAAATGCTAATTATATTCTTTATTAAAACACAGTTTGAAATTTCTGAGAATTTTATTTTTTTCTGTAAAGAAGGATTAATGACTGCTACTTTATGAGGGTGTTTTTTTTTGGGTAAATATTCAATATGTACTTTAAGCGCAAGCTTTTTATAAATGTGAGAATCCATAATATTTTTATAAACATATCATTACCTTATGTTATCAGTCTTCTCTAAGATTGTTATTAGATAATTGACTTTTCTTTGATGTTCTCCTATCACACATGGGCACTTAAGTGATGTACATGTTAGGTTAGATATATTATCTGGGTGATTTTGCTAGAATAGTTACATTCTCTGTCCCCTAATTTTAGTGAAATGCATTTAGAAAATCTGTAGCATATTTTAGTAAAAATCTGGTTAAAACCTTTTTTTTTTGATACGTAAAGAAATAGACAAAAAATTTACTTGCACATATTTGAATAGTGGCGGAATGAAGTTTAAGTTCTGGTCCTGACAAACAGTCCAAGGATTCTCTCTAAAAGCATACTTCCTAGATGGAGCATTGTCAGGCTATGAATAAGAAAGGCATTAATTGGCCTATAAAAGGTAATAATAATGAGTTACTTGACAGAGCTTTTACAAAAGAAAGCAATTATCATTTATGAGTTAAAAAGTGGCTTTTGATTATTGAAAATGTCATAAAATTCCTTCTATGGGTAGACTTGCTTGAATACCATTTATCAACTGGTGTGGCAGAATCATTTATTTATTTTGAAACATTATTTTATAAAGGCATTTAACAAATATAATTGTGTAAGGCATAATTTTAGGTGCTTAACTATGTGAAGGAAGAATGACTGGATATGGCATTAATTCAACATGAACTTTCAATTTATAAATAGATCTGAATTTTAGGTCTATTTCTACCAACTACCTAAGAAAACATAAGAATTATAATTAATTTCTTTAAATGGATCCAAATTATTATATCTGTAAATAGTTTATTGAAAGTCTATTATATATCAGGCATGTTTTCAGCATTCTTTATGTGAAAATTCATTTAATCCTATAATTTCTCAACATAATAAATATTTTTATCTCTGTTTTTAGATGAGAAATCTGAAAAAAAGATAGTTTTATAATAACTTGCTTAAAATCACACAGGCAATACATAGAAGACCTGGGATTTTAACTCATATATCTATCTCTAGGATAGATTTTTCATTATCACATTATACTCTATCCTTCCTACTTACATAGATCTTTGCTATTTGAAGATTGATAAAGATAATGAATGCAAAGAATGTAACACCTGTATTATTTTGAGGGTTGTATAGACTTGTTTATTATTATTATTATATACTAAGTAAGGCAATCCCACTGTCTTTTTTTCCAATTATAGTTAGCATATATTAGTTTCACTTATACAGTATAGCGATTAGAAATCTATATACTCATGAAGTAGTTGCCCCACTAAATCAAGTGCCCCTCTTCCCTTATACATATTTTTACAACATTGTTGACTATGTTCCTTATGCTATATTTTATATCTCCATGACTATTTTGTAACTATCCATTTGTACTTCTTAATTCCTTTGCCTTTTTTCACAGTCTCCCCAACTCCTTCCCATCTAGTAGCCCTCAAAATATTCTGTCTATGAGTTTGTTTTCATTTTTATTGTTGTTATTTATTTTGTTCTTTAGATTCCACATTTACGTGAAATCATGTAATATTTGTCTTTATCTGACTAACTTTATTCAGCACAATATCCATCAAGGCAATATTTTTTTTCATCCTCTTTCTTTTAATCTGTATATATCTTTTAGTCTGAAGTGAGTCTCTTGTAGGCAGCATATGGAAGGTTCTTGTTTTTTTATCCATTCAACTTCCTTATCTTTTGGTTGGAGCCGTTAATTCTTTTCCATTTAAGTTCTTGTTGATAAATATACAGTTATTACCAATCTTTATTCCTGTTTTTGATACATGTTTTTTCCTTCTTGAAGAAGTCCCTCAAACAATTCTTGTAATATTGGCTTTGTGTTGCTGAATTCCTTTAGTTTATTTTTGTCTGGGAAGCTTTTATCTGTCCTTTAACTCTAAATAATAATTCTGCTGGATAAAGTAATATTGGTTGTAGATTCTGGGTTTCATCATGGAGAATACTTTTTGCCAAGCCTGTTTGTCCTATAAAGTTTCTTTTAAGAAATTGTCTGCCGGTCTTATGGGAACTCCCTTGTAGGTAACTAATAGCTTTTCTCCTGATGCTTTTAAGATTTTCTTTTTGTATTTAATCTTTGGTATTTTAATTACGATGTGTCTTTGGGTTCATTTTTTGAGAACTCTCTGAGCTTCTTAGGGTTGTATGTTCATTACCTTCACAAGGTGAGGGATTTTTCCATCATTATTTCTTCAACTATATATTCAACTTCTTGTTCTTCCTCTTCAGGTACCCCATGACACAGATGTTGTTATCCTTAATTTTGTCCCATAGGCTCCTTAAATTATTATTATATTCTTGGTTACTTTTTTCTTGCCATTCTGGTTGGGTGTCTTGGGCTTCCCCATCATCTATATCAGTGTTTCAATCCTCTTTTTCTTTCATTCTATTGATTCTCTCTAATATACATTTCATCTCAGTTTTGTTCTTCATCTCTGACTGATTCCCTTTAATAATTTCCATTTCCATTTTCATGTTTTTTAACTTTGTTAAAGTTCTCACTGAATTCGTCTACCCTTTCCTTAATTTCATTGAGCATCTTTATAACCAGTGTTTTGAACTCTGCATCTGTTAGATTGCTTGACTTCCTTATTCTTTGACCTATGTTCTGTTCTTTCATATGGTTTCTGCTTCTTTGTCTTCCCATTTTGGCTGCCTTTCTGTGTCTGTTTCAATGTACTAATCAAAGCTTCTAAATCTCCTGGTCTTATTAGCATGGCTTTGTGGAGTAGGTGTCCAACAGCAGTCTTGAGAGGGGTTCAGCTGCAAACCAAGTATAGACCCAGCCTGTGCCCCTATAGGGCCACCTGTTAAGATTCATAAAGCAATCCATGGATGCTGTGCTTATAGTTGCCTCAAGAAGCCATACCTGAAACCAAGATCAGCTACCACTAGTGTGAGTCTTGGCATTGCTCAGCAAGTGGCACAGGACTTGAGGACACAACTGAATGTGGCTTTGGTGGGATGAGTTGGCGGAGGCAGAGCTTCAGGGAATCTTCTGTTATCCAGTTTGATGATGTCTCAGCTATGGCGGCAATGTGTTCACACACAGGGAGGGTGGAGGGCTTCACAGAGGAAAAGTCGATACCACCAACACTTCTGCCTGGTAGAAAGCCTCTCCTCCAGCCCTCGCTCCAGCAACACAGTGATCCCTATAAGTCCCTCATGTCCCCTGAGCAGCTGACCAGGTTCTGGTGCTTAGAGCAAGCAGGTCTGTCACCTCAAAGGTCCAGTTGAGGACATGGCCCCTTTGAGAGGCATCTGCAGCTGCCAGCTGCAGCTGCTGTAGCCTCTGTTTCACTCAGCCGCTCTGGACTGGCGGCCTCACATCTATGCCCCTTCCTACCTTCTACCATTGAGGAGTGATTAATTATTTTTCTCCCTAGTTGTAGTGCTTCTGTTCATCTAGATCCCAGGTGACTCTGCTTGCTGTTTGATCCATGTTTCCGTCTCAACATTCTTTTGGACACAAGAGGTGATGAGCAAAGCTTCTATCTTGTATGCCATTTTTTTCTAGTCTCACTAAATCATATGCATCATTGATAGCCATATGAAAAACACATAGAACCAGATGTATTGTATGCTTTAGTTTTTATTATGACATTGTCAATAATCTAAGTAGAGTAAACAAAAATATGGTCTTTTGCCCCAATCAGTTTCTTTCTTCTCTCTACTGCCTTTTCTGTCACCTTTTCACTGTTATTAACATTTTCACTTTTCACAACATGGTGAGCTAAATCAGGGAAACTGTGGAAACCAATCATATAATTTGGCAGCACTTATAAAAGACATAGATTTTAAAGGAAAACATGAACATGAAATGTATTACTTCAAATTAGCCTCAGGAGTTTAAAGATTCTGACTAGTTATGCTACTCATTTCCCTGAGGCCATATATAATAGAATCATCATCTCTCCCCATTCCATTTTATTATTCTCAGCCAACTTTGTGACTATAACCTGTCAAAGAGATTATATTAATTTGATGGTTTCATAAATAAAGAATTCAGATTCAGAAGATACAAAAATTACTAAACTTACCTTAGCATTTTAGAAGCTCAGAAAACATTTATCTTCCAGTTTGTTTTATAGGCTTTCATCTTTTCTATTGTAGTTCTTTATATATATTGAATACAATTGCTACAGAATGTTAATCTTCCTAGTTTGTGGTGCATCAAAGAAATGCCATAATGTCCAAATTATGGGGTAGAAATATATATCTTAATTTTGCTGATAATTCTAGCCTGCTATATTCCAAGTGAATAATGGTACTATTTTAGGGTTTCAGTGGTTTGTTTATTAAATATCAGTCTGTTTGGAATGGGAGAATACCTGAGTTAAATCCATCTTTTGTATTTTATTCCCCATTTTAAATATTTGTCAAAAAAGACTTATCTTACTAACAGGAAAGCCATTTTCATCTCTCTATATGTGCATTTGCAAATAAATGAATGAATAAATAAAGTTTTATAATATTCTCAACAGGCATTCTATTGAAAACATTAGCTGAATTTAGATTTTCAATTAATGCTGGAATAGAACTATGCAGGAAGGCACAACACATTTTTTAAATTACATGATATTCATATATAGTTATTTTTTTATGTTGGTTTCTGGGGTAAACTTGCTATAATACGGTTCTGAAAATTATGTTTAGTGAAAAAATCAATTACTGCATTCTGCAGTGGTTTCGGGGAAAGAGAAGAACCTCTTCTGTTATAGTGTTCTAATTTTTATATATTCGTAAAAATTACAGGTAAAGCAGAAAATAGATATCAATTTGTGCATTTAAATCTTGGGGCCAATATGCTCAGATATACCTGTTGAAATATGACTAAGTCCGGGAATTGTTTTCTCTTACCCAAATAGTTACATGACAAAAGATTTCAGGCCTGATGTACATATCCATTTATAAGTAAAAGACAGTGATTGTGTGGATCTTTCTGTTAGGAAGAGTGAAGAAGTCAGATTCGGATATGCCTCCCCGAAGGGAGAGAATTCAAAAAAGTTAGAGAATTGACCAGAAGAGAACTTTAAAAAAAAATAAATTGGAGGACTTATGAAACTTGCTTTTAAGACTTACTAGATAGAATTCTATAGTTAATAGTATTATTGGCTTAAATGTAGACAAAAAGATCCATGAAAGAAAATCAAGGGTGCAGAATACACCCCCTGTTACATGATCAATTTATTTTTTTTACAAAAGTTGTTAAAGCTATTTAATGAGAATAGGAAAGTCTTTTAAACATATGATAGAGAAAAAAATATCTGCATAAAATAAAATGAACAAATTACACAAAATTTAAACTGAGATAAATTATATACCTAAATGTAAAAGATAAAGAAATAAGTTTCTAGAAGAAAAAAAAGAAATCTCTTTACGATCTTGGAATAGGCAAAGTTTTTTTGACAGAATATGGCTGCAGTACATATATCCTACAATGCAATGATTAAAAAAAACAACAGCTGGATAAAAAAAGAAATATAAATAGATACTATACAAAGAAATACAAATAATTCAAAAGCATATGCAAAATGCTCAACATGATTAGTCATTAGAGAAATGCAAATTAAAGCCACAATGAGTTACTCCTTTCCACCCACAAAAATAGCTAAAATTTAAAGGTTTGACAAAACTAAGTGTTTATGTACGTGGAGCAACTGGAATTCTCATACAATGCTAGTAAATGACAAATTACACAATTGCTTGTGAAATTACTGTGGTAGTTTCTTATATAGTTAAATATGTCTGCCCTATGATTTACCAATTCCATATCTAGGTTTTCACAAAAGAAAAACATATCCAAGAAAAAACTTACACAATATGTTTATAACATCTTTATTCATAAAAACCCCAAACTAGAAAGTACTCAAATATTTATCAAGTAAACAAAGAATAAACACATTATTTTCAATTCATACAATGTACTTAATATTCAGTGTCTTCTTAGTCAGCCCCAGTTGCTATAACAGAATATCATAGACAGGGTAGTTTAAACAGCAGACATTGATTTCTCACAGTTCTGGAGGCCCAAGATCAAGGTGGCAGCAGATTCAGTTTTTGGCGAGGGTTCTTTTCTTAACTTGCAGATGGCCAATTTCTCGCTGTGTCCTCATGTAGCAAAGAGAGGAAATTCTCCTGTTTCCTCCTCTTCTTATAAGTACAATAATCCCTTCACACAGTCTTAACCGTCATGACCTCATCTAATATTTATAAAACACCCAACCTCCAAACACTATAACATGGGTTCTTAGGGTTTCAGTATATGACTTTGGGGATATGCAAACATTCAGTTCATAACACTTAGCAATCAATCAACATATGCTACTAAAATAGACAACAACATGGATGAATCTCAAAAATATTATGCTGAGTAAAGAGAAACATGTACAAAGTGTATGTACTTTATGATTCAATTTATATGAAGTTCTAGAACCTGCAGAGCTAATCTATGGTAAAAAAAAAAATTTGAACAGTGGCTATCTATTTTGTTGGGGAGTCTGGGAAGCAAAGGAGCACAAAGTAATATTCAAGGTAATAGAAAAGTTATATTGCTAAGAGTGTAGGTTATGATTCTATTTATTTGTTAACACTCATCAAATTGTACTCTTAAGATCTGTGTATTTTATTACATGCAAATTATATTTTAATAAAAAATTTAAAATATTCATTTACCGAAAAATTTCTATGGACAATAAAAATAATTTAAATAAGTAAAAACACTAACATTCTTGATCCAATCTATTATTCGTGGTAACCACAATTTTACCCTTAAAATATACCATTTCTTGCCACTTGTCCTATTATAATTCAGCCAATACAATATCTTTCTTAAACTACTTCATTAATTACTTGATTTATTTCACTATTTTAGTTCTTACTCTCCTAGTTATTTTATTTTTTAATCAATGTCAAAGATAAGCAAAGGCAGATACTAGTTAAAGCTGTAAGGACATTTATTCAGTAATAACTATTGCAATAGGGTGGAGGGTCCAGTGGGCATGGAACTCAATTTTAATTTGTTTAGAGGTGATTGGGTGATTTTAAAGAGAAAATGAGGGAATAAGGAAAGAGATTATCTGCAGGAGCTTGAGCAGAATCAGGGAAGAGGACATTTTCAAAAAGAGAGAAGGGAGATTGGTTAATGTAATTTAGCCATTTGGGTTTGCTAACTGACACTTACTAAAGTAAGGCACCCTCACATAGAGACTGGAAGACAGAAGCCCATCTTCAGATGTTCACTAGAATGAATAGTAAATTCTTTGATGGACTTGAGCTTTCCCAGGCAGGAAATTAAGGAGGCTGGAATCATGCTTCTAGGAAATCAGTTTTGAGCTTTTAGAAACTATGCCGTTTGTTCCAGTCTCTTAGTGTTTAGTGTTTGTGTGAGTGTGGGAGGGGGAGGGGAGAGGTGAATGGATCATTTGTGCTAAGAATCTGTTGATTTTATAGCCAAGGTTGAGTTCTAGTTGAGAACATAGTTCAGAGGAGTCTGACTAGAGTTTGGTTAAGGCAACAGTCTTTGTTAGCAGCCAGAGAAATCATTTTTAAAAAAGTAAATCAGTTTCTGTTATCCTTTACAAAAAATTCTCCAGTGGCTTTCCATAATCAAACTCCTTCATGGAGTTTGTAAAAATTTAAACAACCTTTCCTAGTCTGTTCATCTGAAATCATCTTAAATATTCTCCTGTTGATTATTCTCTTCCAGCCAGCTGACCTTCTTTATTTTTTATTGAATAAACCAAACATTTTATTATCTTAGAGCTTTTGTACTTGTTGCTCCCTTTTCCTGCAACCTTTCCAATCTAAGTCTTTACAAGGCTTGTTCATTTACCTTCCGTCAGAATACTGAAATATCTCAGAGAGCCTTCCCCGAACTCCCTATCTAAAATTGCACACCAACTTAAATCATTGTCTCTTTAACTTTATACATGGTACTTTTCACTCTCTGGCTCTGTTTCACATATTATTTATGTTTATTATTTAATTCATGTTTCCTCACAATAATATACACTTTTAAGGTCAGGAATATGTCTTACTTTTTCACTACTCTATTCTCTGTATTTAGAAGGGTGTTAACACTTGAAGGTATTCAGTAGACGCATGTTGAACAAAGGAAAAAATGAATTAATTTTCTGTATGTGTTTTTATACTTTCACCTCTGCATTTAGTGTTACTACATAATAGTTTGAGTTTACTTTGAATTTTAGGACAACAACTTGCTAGTTATTCAGAAAAAAAAGGTTATTATTAGAGAATTGTCTTAAATTTATTTGCAAAGTTTACATTGTCAATTAAAAAACATTATGGATAGCACATTTTGAATCTGATAAAATCTAATAAAGAATTAAAGCTCTTTTTGATGAACAGCACAATGATTATTAGGAACATAAGCAATGATCCAGACACAGAAGAATGTCAGGTGATAGACAACATTTAACTTACCCTTGCTCAACATTGTACTTTACCAAATTTAAAATTCCTTTTCGTTGAATCAAGTTTATACCATTACTTGACCAGGATATTTTTTTCTTCTCTGATATTTCCTTATTTAGTAAATTAATAGAGTTATTCTACCTACAGAATGCTCATCTTGGACTTTTCATCATCTTGAAATAAAGTAAGCACTTACTTGGAAAAAAAAAAAGAAACTGCCATTTGATGGTGGTGATAATGACTTTCATACATTATGTTTCTGTAGGATTAATGATTAAATATTTGTCCCAGAGACATGGACATCTCCTGAATGATCATTAATCACTAGAAAAACACCTACACTTTATCGTTACCTTTAAATTAAACTTCAGAGAAACACAGAGGACAAGGCAACTGATCACAATTGTCTTAAATTCAGTACTGGATTGTGTTCCCATAAATATGTTTAGTCTTAGGGAACCTCATAATAAATGACTGAAGGAAATAAATGGTTGTGTGTTTTTTTACAGCCCTAGGCCAAATAATTGAGAGGTCTTGGTACACCTAAATATAAGTAGTAAATGATGTATTTAGGTATTTTTAAAACTTTTATAAGAATTACTGGATTATATTTTTCTCTTTAGTTTACTTAATTTCAGGCTTTAATAAATTCCCATCTTTAATAAAAAATGCTTTAATATTGAATATAACAGTGGAATTTTAGGAAAGATAAAATGGGGGAAAACGTGGCAGAAAGAAGATAAAGTAATGGTCATCTTTTTCTAAGTTCTTTAGGTAATAATCAGCAGGAAGGAAAGGCCATTTCTCTTTATAACAAATAGTGTTAAGTTCACCTACAAAAATTATACTAATGAACCTCGTATGCATGCCATAGATGAGCAGTGAGGCAATGAAGTCTCATTAAATCCAAAGTGATGTTATTAAACTTTATTAAGGCAAAGTATAGAGGCAATGCTTTGATTAATGCTAATGAAAAAATATCTTTAGTAAATCTAAACCTGTAGAATAAAAGCAATTTATGCCTACCATTTGCAACGACATGAATGGACCTAGAGATTATTATTCTGAGTGAAATAAGTCAGACAGTGAAAGATAAATACCATATGATTTCACTTATACGTAGAATTTAAGGAATAAAAAAAAGCTAATCAAAAACTGACACAAATATAGAGGATAATTTGGTGATGAACAGAGAGGGTTGGAGGGTTGAGAGGCTGGGAGAATGGGGTGAAGGGTTAAAGAACTACAAATTTGTAACTGATAGATTGTCACAGGAATAGGGAGCACGGCATAGGGAATACGGTTAGCATTAATATATTGGTTAGGTGGAAAACCAGAAGAGAGAAGGAGGAATTAGGGGATTGTTTTATAAACTATATAAATGTCTAACCAATGTACTATATACTTGAAACCAATAAAAATTATTAAAAAATAACAAATAAATTTAAAAAATAAAAAAAGAAACAAAAGTAATTTATGAAGTGAAACGTGTATTTCTGTATTCTTACAGAAATTGAAATGATATAACTGGAGATAAATGTGTGTGTAAAGGTATAAAATTTGACACTATACAAGCTAATAAATAAAAGCAAATGGAAGAGTATTCTAGAGTTGGAAAGAAAGGCATGGACAAAAGATGAAAAGGAATCACTTTACCGCATAGAGAGGGAGGAAGTATAGAAGAATAAAGTAGAAGAGAAGCAAGTACAAGTAATTAAGTAAGAGAAAGATATCTAAAGGCGGGAAAAACTCTTTTGGAACCTTAAGATAAGAATATACTTGTGATTCAGAAAGCAACCAAAATCAGATCATTTTAATCATGCATACTATTTGACTTGTCAGTAATCTTAAAAATCTCAGTGAATTTTAATAAATATTTTATTACCTCATTGGTCATTGAATCTTTGTTTTCTTTCTTGGTTCCTCTTCATTTCTTGAACCTCTTAAAGTGCTCCAAGGTGGAAACCTTGGACCTCTATTTCATTCTCTCTATTGATAGTGCCTTAAAAATCAGATGCATACAACTAACTTTCTAGGATATCTTTACCTAAATATCTAACAGACATTTTAAACATAATATATAAAAACAAACTCATAATATTTTTATCTAATGAATTCTTTCCATTTTTCTTTTGTTCATTATAAGTAATTTTGTTGTTATATTTTCTCAGGCTTAAATACCTACAATCATACTTTAGTTTCTACTTATCATACCTCATGTTCAATCTATGATTATATTTCCACAATATACTCATAATTTGAGTACTTTTCAATACCTTTGTTTTTACTTCTAGTCTAAACTAACATCTCTGTATTATTTTAATATTCTTTTAGATTTTTTTTGCTTCTGTTCTTATACTCCTATAGCATGTTTCAATAGCCAAAAATATATTGCTAAAATATAAGTCAAATCAAATGACTCCTCTGCTTAAAAAATTTCAGTCTCACTGGAGTGAAAATAACCAACTTATTTTCAATGACTTATAACATTCTATTAAAATTTGAACATCATTATTTCTTTAACTTCATTATCTACTATTTTTTCTTTTTTCCAATCTTGTTTGTCCTTAACCACACCAGGGATATTCATGCCTAAGGGTTTTTGCACATTCTGTCTCCACTTTTAGAAAGTTCTTCCTTCATAATTTCAAATTGTTCACCTCTTTTCTTCTTCAGCAGTTTCACTGAATCAGTCATATTTTCCTAGAGAGCCTATTTAATTTGTAAATCTCTATTTCCACCTCTACCCTCAGATCTTTATATCTTTTTTTATTTACTTTTTTCCCCATAATGCATGTTATTATCTCCATACTATACATTTTATTATTTATTTTGTTTTAAATGGTATTGGTATTTGTTCCTTGCCGTTTTTTGTTTATTTGTTTGTTTTTTTTTTGTTTTTTTTTTTTTTTTTTTTTTTTTTTTTTTTTTTTTTTTTTTTTTTTTTTTTTTTTTTTTTTTTTTTTTTTTTTTTTTTTTTTTTTTTTTTTTTTTTTTTTTTTTTTTTTTTTTTTTTTTTTTTTTTTTTAGGAACTGACAGGTACATGGGAACTCAGTAAATAATTTTGGATGAATTAACAAGAGATGAGATTTGTCAACTACTACAGGGCAATAATCAAACTCTGTGCCATAGTTTTTCCTTAAAATAACATAAACAAACCACTCAGAGACTTTTTTCTTTCAATATTAGACAGGGTCCGATTATTTACAAAATTTACAAAATTAAATGAAAACAATATTATTATTTGGTTATTTAAAAATACCTTACTAGGAGGAGAAAAAAAATGATGTAGATGATAGAGGCGCTGTTCATTCCTCAGGTGACCAAATCAAAGTTGTGACAGAAACAAGGAGCAAACAGCAAGGAAACATCTCGTGGGATCTAGATGAACAAGCCATACAAGATCGTTACCAACAAGGAAACACCAGCTGATTTCTCAAAAGAAACCATGTAGGACAAAAGGGGTCGGCCCACAATATTCGATGTGACGAAGATCTAGTATCTACAACCAAGAATATTTTAAATTGTAGAATACGCACCTGTTGTCACAGAGAATTGTTTTATTGGGGAAGGTTATCACACATTTGGAGATGAGAAGTTTCAGAAGTCAAGTGTTCTATGTGAAAATAAAGGAGAAAGACACAGAAGGAAGATGGAGCTTTTTTCTAACTCAAGAGGAAACTACTGAATTTTTCCAACACAAGGAAGCATATTGGTTTTCTATTGCTGCTGTAACAAATTACCCTACATTAGTGTCATACAGCATACAAATTGATTATCTTACAGTTCTGCAGGTTAGAAATCTAACATAGGTCTCACTGGACTAAAGTCAATGTATTAGCAAGGCTGCATGTCTTTTCATAGTTTCTGGATAGGATTTATTTCCTTGTCTTTCCCAGTGTCTAGAGAGCACTCATACTCCTTGGCCCATTCATCTTCAAATCCAACAACTTCAGGTCAAGTTTTTCTCACATAATATCACTCTGATTGCCTCTTCTGATACCTTCTTCAGTTTTAATAATCTTTGTGATTAAATTGGGCCCAAACAAATAATTCAGGATAATCTCTCTAAGGTAAACTGTTTAGAAAACTTAATTCCATCAGCAAACTTATTTTCCATTTTGCATAGGATGCAATATATTTATAAATTCTAGGAATTAGAACATGGACATAACTGGAGGGCCATTATTCTCTATATCACAGGTAAGATGGTTTTATTTTGTGTGTCTTGTTTCTTCTGTTCATATCATTTACTTTAAAATGTTTTCCTTTTTTTATTGATTCGTCATTGAAATTACGATATGATTTTTTCATACAAAATAATTTTAAATTTTGAAATCTATTATGAAAATAATTCATGATAAATAAAATGCAAACTAAACAATTTGAAATAATATCAGTGCTGCTAAAACAGAAATACCTTTTCAACACTAACTACTCACTGTGTGTGTGTGTGTGTTGTGTGTGTGTGTGTGTGTGTGTGTGTGCGCGCAGTATTGATTGAATATCACCCTATATGCTCAGAAGAGGATATAACGGTAAAGTTTAGAATTTTTTCAGCTTTCATTTAGCATGTGATTAGCAGTATTTGTAGATTTTTTTTCATGCACATGTACCACATTATAGTTCCTCTTTTAATCCTTACTTTATTTACAATAGTTAGTTGGTCGATATGTATTTTCTCAATGTCAAGTATTTATTTGATTCTGTCACTGTAGTAGTCAGCTATAAATTGGCCCCCATTATCTTAGTCTCCTGGGATTTAATCCTTGGGTAGTCCCTTCCCAGATTTTGTGAGGGTTTGATTATGTGATCAATAGAATGTGGTGGAAGTGATGGTATGTCACTCTTGAGATTAGGTTGTAAATGCCACTTCAGCTTTCATATTTTCTCTGTTTCTGTCATTCTTTCATATTTTCTTCAAACTGCTTGCTCTAGAGGAAACGAGCTGCCATATCTTGAGGACACTCAGGCTTCACTGTAGAGAAAACTGCATGGTAAATAACTAAGGCTTCCAGCCAAAAGTAAGCAAGGAACTGAAGAGACTTAAACAATTATGTGCGAGAACCTTCTTGCAAGCAGATTCTTAAACCTTAATCAAGAATTTAGGTGATACAGCCCAGCCAAAAGATTGACTGTCATCTCATGAGATCCTCTCAAAAAGTACCACTCATGTAAGTTGTTCCAGGATTCCTGGCCTCAAACACTTTTAGATAATAAATGATTATTATTTTAAGTCATTAAGTATTAGATTAATTTTCATGCAACAATATATAACTAATAAAATCACTGTAGTTCCAAATACAAATAGCCATGAACCTTGCATTTCTATCTTTAATATGAAGATGATAAGAACAGGCAACACAGCATTTAAGATGACTAGATAAGAAAACTTTTTAATTAGAATATATTTATTTTAATTTTAGCTCACACTACTTTTTTACAGTATAGACTATTTAAAATATTTTAAAGGAAGAACTTAAACCAAAAGTTAATGACTAAGTGGTCAATAATATTCATAAAATTCAACTCCAAAAATTAATCTTGAAAAATTGGCCAAAAAAACCCATGTTGGGCAATAGTAATAGTAACTGAGTCCTAAACATATTCGTTTTGATTTTTTTTTAATCAGATACAGACGCATGCTGCTTAATACCAGCCATATATTCTGAGAAATTCATCATTGGGTCATTTTGTTGCTATGCAAATATCATAACGCGTACTCATCCAAATCTAGCTGGTATAGACTACAATACATCTAGGCTATATGGTATGCCACTCTCATATGTGCCATTTGTCTTGACCAAAACATCATATGAGGCACATGACTGTATTTAGAATGCATAGCACTTTAAAAAATGACAAGATATAATTATTGAATGTGAAAATAGAGAAAAGGCATATCAACGAAGAGTTGGAAACTCTGAGTGAGTCCTACAAGCAAATCTTACCTATATTACCATTTTAGCTGGAAATAGTAAGGGGTCAGAATTTAGAAGCTTAGTGCATTTTAATTTATTCTAATTCTTGATCTATGATTCATAGACATTATAAATGAAGAAAGAGGATGCCAGAGCCATAAAAACAGAAGACAATGGCCACCTGCTGCTCTGAAGTTCTTGGTTTTACATAGAGCTTTCTGAATCTCTTACCTCCAAAGGCTTAAATGACAAAAAGAAAATGAGCTAGTGAACAGACTTCAAAGCAGTTCCACAGTTCCCAGTTTCTGTATTTCTTCATCATTTGTCTCCTGCCCTATTTAACTTTCATATGGAGATCAAATCACACTAATTTTGATAGCTTTCTTAATTTAGTGAGTATGTTGGTTTAGATCATGAGTAAGCATTCATCTCTTGTCATCCATTAGCAGTATATTGCTATTAGAAATGAGCAATCTGTTTTATTAAGCAGAAATGTACTTGATTAGCTTGAGATTCTTTTTGTTTGAATGTGGAAAAGATTAATCAACTAAAGCACAGGTTTGTGTGTGTTTGCGTGTTATTTTTTCTTCCATGGTTGATAGCTCATTATCTGCATCATTTTGGTTTAGATTAAAATTCTGTTGGAAGATAGTTGTAGTAATACATTACCAACATGTTGCTGTTATACACAATTCTCTATCTGTATTATTTTTTAAAGACATTTCAAGATGTGTGTATAGGCACTTTCTTGATTAAAAAATCAAATAATCAATTCAAGTTTAAAACCCCATCATCTGTTAGGCTTTTTCTTTGTTTTTATAAAGAAATTAAACTTTTCATTCTTAACATTAAATGGTATGAGAAATACTTAAATTGAAGTTTAGATTCTTGGTTTTTGTTTTTTCGTAAAGGAAAAATAGGTCTGTGTTGTTAATTTGATGTATTAATATTATAGTCCATTTCAGGTCTATTATATGGTTTTAGATAATTTTACTTTAAGCATTTTCTCATAAACATCTTTTCCACAAACATTTTTGCCATACAACTAATTGACCATGAGCAATTTTGTTGTAAAAGATAAAATAACTGCTTGATAGTTTGGTTTCATTTAGCAGACTTAATGTATTTAAACATTGTGAATTTGTGTTTATTTCTTCATTGAAGTTCTCTTAGTACTTAAATTTTTTATATTACATAAATCTTAGCCCTTGTTATGGTTTATACAGTGATGTGTAGATTAGATGTGGTGGTCTTAAAATAGTAGATGATAACAACTACATAAAAAGCCAGATTGCAAATGTACTTGTAAAGCCAGATTGCATACTGATATGTTAGAAATAGTAACATATCAGTTTGCAAATTTTTCCTGAGCACAGACATCTCTCCCATGTGTTAAGACCAAAAGTTTACCAAACTATGGCAAATATAAAAGAGGTGGCTACTAATTCACAGCAGGCTTTCAGAGTATTAATTATTGATTCTTTAGTTGGAAAATGATAACTGTCTTAATAAAGGAAGAAATTATAGTGAAAAAAGAGAAAGTGTGATGCTGAATGAGGAGATGAATCAATAAGCAAAAACAAATGCATGTTATGAACAAAAGACTTTGAAGACAAAGTAGCTTTATTATTCACAATAAAATCTTCCTAATTTTGTTATTAATTTTTCATGCTTCATTATATCCTTTTAAATGCTCCATTTTAATTTCGTATTTTATCTTTTACAGTGAAATTGCCTTATGGCCAATTAGTTGTGCATTGAAAATGTTTGCAGCAAAATGCTTGCTTGCAAAGATGTCGGTGGTAGACAGGCTTATAGAGAAAGTACCAGGAATACTCTTATAAATCTGCTAGTACAAATACTTATATCTATATATACATTTTTAAACAAGTTATGTCCAAAAATAGACACTTCAATCTTTAGTTTTGAGTTCTAAAACTACTGTTTCAGTCTGTTCTTTCTTTCTCATTGTATGGTTCTTAAATCTCTCTGTAAGTGTTGTGCTTTTTGTTTCATATATATATACACATATATATGTGTATGTATATATATATGTATATATATATACATATATACATATATACATATATATGTATATATATATATGTATATATATACATATACATATGTATGTATGTATATATATATGTATGTATATACATATACATACTTCCTATATATATATATACATACACATATATATACATACATACATATATATATGTATATATATACATACATATATATATATGTGTATATATATATGTGTATATATATATATATATATAGGGAGAGAGAGAGAGAGAGAGAGAGAGAGTAGGCATTATTTCTTCAATATTTGTTATATTCAGTTACCTCTCAGATATTCTAATGATAATATTCTAATATCATTTTTGTATCAGTTATCTATTGTCATTACAGTGATGCATAACAAACTATCATAAAGACAGTGTAGAGTAAATATAATAATAAATGTTTATGTGTACAATGGATTGTCTGGTCAGTTTTTATCTGAGTTGGGCGCAGTTTAGTTCACTCATGCAATTGCTGTCAGCTGTGGCTTGGCTGGGTAGTTTTTCAGGTATTAATTGGGCTCTATCATTTGTGTGGAGCCTTAGCTGGGGCTTTTGGATTGACTTGGTTCTGCGCTCTATGTCTCATCTTCCAGCAAAACTAGCCTGAGGATGTTCTAGTGATAAGGCAGTTGAGCAAGATGGGAGTATGCAAGAAATTTTATGATATTTGCTTATATCAGGTGAGATGCTATCCTATCAGCTATATCTATTCGCATGGCCAAGCCCAGAGTCTGTTTGGGATGCCAACCATCAAAGGGAGGAGATATAAGAAAGCATAAAGAATTAGTGCCATTAATGAAAACAATCTTCCACAATCTTATTACTATTTTCTCACAGAATTTTGATTTTTTTCTCAATAGTATCTTTTTACTGGAAAAATAACTTATTAAAATTTATTCATTTAATCAACACATATTCATTAAGTACATAAAATGTGTCATCACAGAGCATACATTCTGACAAAATATTAGACATAAGTATAATATACAGTTTGTTAAGTATAGATGTGTGCTAAGGACAAAAATAAAGAAGGTAGTGGATGGACTATTTTAAATATATGGTCATGGAAATCCTCATAGTTAAGAAAAAAAAAGAGGGGCGAGCCATATGAATTTTCTTTCAAAAATAGGGAACAGAAAATTGAAAGGTGAAAGTATAAATTATACCTTCCAAAAATAGCAAGGAGGCCTTTGTGGGCTCATGACTGCTCAAAGGATCCAAGAGGAGGGAATAAGAATAAAGAGATAATAACATGAGCTCACATTAGTTAGGTCATTAGAGGTCATCATGAGAGTTTTACTTTTCTCTGAGTAAAATGGTAAAGAATTGGGGGAGTTTAAACAGAAGAGATCACACATTTAAAAAGAAATTTTTCTAGTTGCTATATTAAGACAGACATGTAAAATAAAAAAAAAATTTAGATTTAACTCATTGTAGACTATAAAGACAGCAGTTCCTTAGACAGGTGTGAAAAAGCCCTGATTAGAAGAGTTTTATAAGAAAAAAAGAAAGGAAAAAGTGAAGATGATAATATAGACATCTCTTTTGAAGACTTTTGTGTGAAGAGAACAGTAGTAATACAGAATGTGGTGTCAGGAGAAGGGTTTTTGCTTGTTTAATTTTTAAGATTGTGGAAATTATAGTATGTTTCCATGTTTGTAAGAATGATCCACTAAAAAGCAATTAAAAAGTAATAGAATATTGATGCATGCTTCAATGTGGATAAACCTCAAAACTATATGCTAAGTGAAAGAAGCTAGACACGAAAGAACACATTTATAAGAAATAGCCAGAATATACAAATTGATGGAGACAGAAATCAAATTACCAATTGCCAGAAACCTGGATTGGGAGTGAGAATCAACTGTAAAAGAGCTCATAGAAATTTTGTGCAGATGATGAAAATGTTCTAAAACTGGATTGTAGTGATGGTTGCATAACTATAAATTTACTTTAGAAAAACAGTCAATTGTACACTTAAAATGGATGAATTTTATGGTATGTAAATAATACTTCAACAAAGCTTTAAAAATTAAACAAACTATATTGCTTCCTATTATACATTACCAAAGAACTGTAGTTAAGATATCTCTTTTCTGTTGACCTTGCATAATTTAGTATGCATATGGGAGTTGAAAATATCATGTACTAATAACCAAATTTTGCAAGAGTTTGTTAACTTTGTTTCCTTTGTCTGGAAAATACACTTGAATTTTTCCCCAAGGAAATGAAACATTAAGAAAAGCAAGATGATACAACTGTCAGTTGTTGATGGATATAATAAATGTTTTTGGGAGAGGGGTCCTCCTCTTTCTACTGCCTTGAGACAAACTTGCCCACCCACTCTACACTCACCTTGCCTGTGCATTGAACATATATGATGCTGCAATCAGCAACAAAGATACCACAAGAATATGTGGTAGGACTTGCAACATGGAAAAGGCTTTGTTGGATTCTGCTCAAGTAGGATAGCAACATACTTTAATATGACCCTAAAGAAATTAATCTAAAAAAAAACTGTTAGAATCTTGAATTTTGCCTTTCTAGTATAACAAAAAATTAAAAATGAAACTTTAAAGATTGTGTTATGAAAACAAATATAAAAACATTTAGAAACAATTTTACAGAAATGTGGTATAGAATTCTACATATCTAGATCAATACTTTAATCAGCAGATTATATAAAAAAATTTGGACTTTGTTTTTCAGATGTATTCTATATTTATTCAAAGAATACAGTAAAATTTCCTGTACCTTCAGGAAACAGAATTCTCATACTAGCCTAAAATTCTTCAAGTTCACAGATGACAGTTGTTTAACCTTGTTTTGTTGATGTACATTCATCCCTCCTTATCTGTAGGAGATTAATTCTCTGTAATCAATGAAATCTGGACATGGCTAAAAAAAAAAATAAGCATGCTTAGGACAACAGTAATGTCTTCCCAAATTTTGTGTCAGCCAATGTGCTTATTTATGAATACTTTCTAATTCTCATAGTAAAAATTTACCTAAACACATATAAAATAGATTTTTTTAACTCATCAAAATACTTTTAAGTAGTGAGATAAAATAATGTGTACATTTATATGAAATCGCCAATTCAGAGCCTCAAAAGCTGAGATCTTGAATTCAAAAGAGCCATTGAAAAAATAGATTGCCTCTTAGGTGTTGGAAACACCATTAGAAATTGCTTTTATATGCCATTTTAGAGTTCCACTAGTTCACCAAGAATCAAAATGTCAGAAAATAATAAATCAACATCATACATATTGAAGTTGCAAGATGGGAAATAGGATTCAGATCACAGGTCTTGGAGAGACAAAACTTACAAACAAATGAATTTCTGACATTGAAGGGTGCACTGCAGCCTGTTTTTAAATTCTTATATATAGCCACTATATATAAGTGGCTTTATATAAGAATGCTAAATGCTTTTGTGTTTCTAAATTTCTCTCTCTCTCTTTTTTTCCTCAAAAATCTTCTCTAACATAATTAGGTACTTGCACAGAGATGTTGATAAATTTATGGAAGTGCATTTTCTTGAATATGAACATAAATAGTAGTAAATAAATTTCTACAAATTTAGAATCACCTCAAAGATAACTTCTAAATTTTGCAGATCTGTGGTAATGTAAATGAATGGCAAAGTTTGACAACTAGCTTGGCTTCACAGCTTCAGTGAAACGTTACAACCTACAGAACACAAAATTTAAAGATTGTCAGTAAACATTTTGGTGAGGGGTAAACACTTTGTGGCTGAGATGTGTTTTCATCCGTAATCAGAATGGTAGCTCTTTTAGATGTAATTCTAGGCCATAGCCTAGAGAATATGACTTGATCCCAGTAAATAATGCAATGACTTACATGGAGGATGTGCTGTAGAAGTAAGAATAACACTTTTTTAATAACAGTGTTATTACAATACTCTTGGAAAACAACAAATAATATTTAAAGTTGTCTTCCTTTCCTTGTTTACATTTCAATTTTTTCTCCACATTAAATTATAACAAAAGTTTTATTTATTAATTTGTATTATTTTGCTTAGTAGAAAAGTATTAAATGGAAAACCTAGAGTTGCCATTAATTTTTATGAAACTAATTGTTGTTTTATTTGCAAAGTAAATTCATTTCCAATATACCTCATTTATTTAATAATAAGCCGTCAGAATAAATGAAATCTATAAAAAGTAAAATAAATAAATAAATAAATAAACAAAACTAATGAATAAGAATGTATGTTTGAATCAATTAAAGAGTAAAATTTGTAATTTGCCTACTTTTACAAAATGAACAGTGATTCGGTTATCTAAGAAATGTATGGTAGTTTATAAATACAAATTGTGAATTGTAAATATATTGAAATTTAGTTCTGGATTTCTACATAATAAAGTCAAATCATTTTTTTTTATTATTAAATGCAATGTGCTTAAGTAGATTCTTAAAGTGAATAATGTCTTACCAATAAAACAAAGATGTTCACATTATAAAAAGTTGTTTTACAGTACCTCCATTACCTTCTGGAAGATAATATATTTTCTTATCACTTCTTTAAAACTTTCTCCTAACATTTTATTTTTAATATATAAACTTTTATATTTTAAAGTCTTAAAATACATGAGTTTGTGTGTGAATGTATACTTAAGAAGTCAGAAATATGTCCCCAAATCAGCAACTTTAGAAATATAGTAACTTCTATAATTATTTCAGACTAAGTCCACAGTTATTTAAACTCACCTTTGAAATATTACAGGACAGAATATATGTGAATTGGAATAAAAAAATATATTCTAATTGGAAAATATGAAAGAAAAGATTTCTTTTGTCAAGGTAAAGTAATATGTCAACACTTTTAAAAAACTTTGTATTGGGAAATACTTTCAAACTTAAAAGTTGGAAGAATAGGAATATTGATATACTCTACCTAGATCACTACTGCAAACATTGCTACTGGGTTTTACTTGAGCCCTATTTTCTTATTTTCACTCGTCTAATGTTTGGTTGTGATTAAATTTAGTTTTTGTATTCCTTGCCAGAGTATTGCATCAGAAAGCTGTGTCCTTTTTGTGTATTATATCCAGAGACATCTGTGTTTATCTGGCCTTTACTGTGAGGTTAATTGATCAAAGTATTGCCTGATCTTTCCATGGTATAGGTACAAATATGCTTCTCCTCATCAAAATTACAGCCTAAATGTATCATCTATCCATAATTCTTTTCTAAACAATTTTTTAAATGACAGTTACAAAATGATTTATCAAATCTATTTCTTTCTTTTTAATGAGTTAACCCTCAGTTCCCTTTTTCTTTCTTTCTTTCCTTCTTTCCTTCTTTCTCTCTTTCTCTCTTTCTTTCTTTCTCTCTTTCTTTCTTTCTCTCTCTCTCTCTCTCTCTTTCTTTCTTTCTTTTTTCTTTCTTCCTATATCATCTATCTATCTATCTATCTATCTATCTATCTATCTATCTATCTATCATCATCATCATCATCTATCATCTATCATCTATCTCATCTATCAATCAATAATCTAATATAAATATAAACTCATGGAAATCTATTTTTTCCAATGGCTTATAATTTGTTTCTTTATTAGTGAGTTTGGTGTTTAATCTGGTGTCCCAGATTTGGCCATATCAGAGACCTAAATCTGTGTGCTAGATTTTCATATTATACTTTAAGAATTTTCGCATTCAGTGGACAGTATGAGGAAATAAATGCATGAATATTAATATAAACTATGTATATAATATACTTGTGCACATTGTTAAATGATGAGTTTTTTCAAAAGGGAAATTTGTTTCCCATCAAATATAAAATGAACACATGCCAAAGATTTTATCTAATCTATTAATGAGGATATATGTAATATATTACAATTGATTCAAAAGTGAATTCAAAGAGCAGAGACATTTAAGAAAATAAAGACTTTTTAAGTCATTTTGCAAAGAGATGCAAAAAACATCCATCAATAGGGCAATTAGCAATTGCATTCCTTTGGGCACAATGAATTTGCATTTCGATTGATAAGAATCTATTAACATTTTTATCAGTTGTCAACAGATTACAGATTTGTGAACTAGCTCAAAAATGAAGGCAGGATACCCTAGATGAGCCAATTAGACAAGATACCTACTAATATATATTTTTTGCCAATGATATGCATATACACAAGCCATGCATGCACAGATTTTCACACTCATACACAAATTTTCTTTGCTTTATCTTATATCATATTTAAAATAGTTTCAGAATTGCTTGGTTCTAACACTACAAAAGAAGAATTTAGAGTAACCAGAATTTCTCCTCTTTAAACCAGTTATCCTCAAATATTCAAATTCCCAGAAAACAAACCAAATAAAGATATGCAGAAGCCCAGCAACACAATACCTCCACTCAAAATAGTGCATAGTATTCATAAATTACTATGTTTATAAATTATTTTGATTAATTCCTTTTATTCCTCTTTCATGAAAAACAATTGCATATTTTTTGTTCAGTTTTACATATTTTCCCTTTTTTTCTTTTTTCTTTTACTGATTTAATTTTAGTTTTGAATATGTAGAACATTAGCGTGCTTCCAAAATTCAAAACTAAACTAAAAGGTATACTCAGAGATGCGATGGTCTTTCCTTTTTCATATC
The DNA here is from genome assembly GCA_004027375.1 of Macroglossus sobrinus. Taxonomy (NCBI): domain Eukaryota; kingdom Metazoa; phylum Chordata; class Mammalia; order Chiroptera; family Pteropodidae; genus Macroglossus; species Macroglossus sobrinus. Next base: position 127,741 of record PVKZ01000665.1, on the reverse strand, counting down.
CTGTTTTCTCACCACTTGTCAGTAACCAACCTTATTGTTTTCTAATCGTTTTGTAAAGATTAGCAGAAATATTAATCTTCTTTTTTCCTATTTTTTACGCACTATTTATGCTTTTTTGACTTTGCTTTTTAAAAATTTAATAATACCATTCTGTGTTTCATAGATACCTTCCTTGTTTATTTTTTAAACAGCTGAATAATACTCCATTGAGTACATGTTTCACAGTTTATCCAAAAAACTTCCATAGTTAGGCATTAAGGTAGATAACAAAATTTTATAATTATAAATAATGCCTCCATTAAGAACTTTAAGTATTTGCACTTCTGTACTATTAAATATACCACAGAGAAAAATCTTGGAAAAAAAATTGCTGGATCCAGTTTAAATTACCACACCAAATTTGTTAGATATTGTCAAATTCACTTCCACAAAGGTTAGGTCATTTTGTAATTCTACCAGCAGTGTATGCAATGGCCTGTTTTTGTACAACCAAGCAACATAGTGAATTACAAAGTTAAAAAAAAAATTTCTCCAATCTGATAACTAGGAAGTGATAGTTCTCCATAGTTTAATTTGTATTTCTCTTATTATGATTAAAATCAAACGCTGTGCCATATTTAAAGACAATTTTCAAATCTTTTTATTTTTTTATGTATTTTGTCTATTTCTATAGAAATTTTGGTCATTACTTTATGAATTTTAAAAGTTTCTATAGGTTAGGGATGTTAATGCTTTATCTAATAAATGTTGCATATATATTCTCACAGTTCATCATTTCTTTTTACTTTTTTCATATAATTTGTCATTAAATTTTTTTGTAGTCAAATTTATTATTTTTAAAAAATTGAATTTGGTATTTGAGTCATAATTAGAAAGGTTTTTCACACCCAAATTGCTTTTAAATTGTTTGTCTTCTGTCATTCTGAAAAGCAGATGTCATCAATTTATAAATTTGGGATCTGAAAGCAAGAATTATTAATATTAAGAAAAAATACTTATTTGGAAGAATGGACAAAAGAAGAATTTCAGCTATTCTCAAGTTCTTTTTTATAGAATATATAATCTCAAAATGTTAAAATTCTCAGTTCTTAGAGGGTCATATTAGTTCTGAGTTGCAACTTAGAATAAGTTAGAAAATCTCTATTATATTAAGCATAATTTCCTAATTTCTGTTTTCTGTTACTCTATCCTCCAATTAAAGAAAATTCTTTGGCATATAATAACACTAAAATTGAATCTCAATCTATTTTCTCTCCTTAACAATTAGTATGCTCAGATTATCAACTCATACTCAAGTAGAATTAGTTATCACTTTCTCCTCTGCACAATCTTTATTCTTGCTAAATTTGCACTTGCAATTTTCTTCCTTCTGTTTTTTTTTATCAAACTAAATGTCCTATGAAAATCATATCATCTCTATCTTTATCTATAAATGCTTTCTTAATAAAACAGAGTGAAAACTAGGTTTTCTCATTTAATTTAGTAGGTATAATTGCTATGAATTCATAGAATATTCAGCATAGTACTATCGTTAGGTAGTTAAATAGACATGATCTACAGGGGAACAAAGGAATGAAGTCCCTTCCAAAGACCCCTTAGAACCTCCCTAAAACACCCATTTTATGGTTATAAACTACCCTTATATCCTAAGATACAAAGGAGTAAAAAACCATAAACTAGTGGTAGTTTAATCTAGCCACCATCACATGCACAATCAGTCCTACACTAACCTCCCTGTTACCCAGCCTTATTACATCATCATAATATTATGCCTATGCATGAAAGTTCATGAATCTAATTATAACAGACAGAATTCTGGGTAACTGCATGTGCAGTAGACAAAAATTTTTATAACAACAGAATGCCAATCAAAATAATCTCACAAGCCAATCACTTAGCACTACCCTTGTTATCTCCCATTATGGCCCTAATACAGATTTCCTCACTTCCACGCTGTTACAGCTGTTTACAGCCCTCTTCTCTGTAACCTGGTCCTCCCTTGGAGTGTATTTTAATCATACCTCTTTTTTTCAGGGTGCTACAGCCCTCTTTAACATAGCCCATTTCTCTTTTGAAGAGTACTTTAATAAATCTTACTTTTTAAAAATCTCACTGATCTGTAATTCTTTATCGTGTTGGCCAAAAAAAATAAAAAATAAAAATTAAAAAATAAATAAATAAATAAAAATAAAAACCAAGGACCCTTTAGTGCTACCAGAGTAATGATGGATTTTAGATCATTCCAATGGTAACAGCTTTTGGCACCCTGACCTGGATGGTCCTGGTAAGACCCAAGCCTCGCTACTCAACTGGGGGCCTTTTTGCCTCTTCTTTGTTCTCTCCTCTCATTGGAACACAAGCATCCCTTTTCTTAGCACTCCCCTTCCAACCCATCACCTAAAGGTTGTTTTCTACTTCCACTCTAATTGATTTAATTTCTTCAATTAATTTCTTCAATTAATTTCTGTGGTCTTAATTTCTTCTCTCACACTAGAGAGAGCAGCTTCTCCTATGCGGGGGGTGTGGGGTTCCCCCAAACTGGAGAGCTGCAGGGTGAGGTAAGCATTCCATTAGCTTCTCCCATGCTGGGAAGGGGTTTCCCATGCTTTTCATTTCTCATGCCCCACCAGGACCACTGCTGCTGCATGTTGCCTGGCAGAGGCATCTGCCACTGGCCCCCAGACTCGTACTGCATTTGCTTCCTCTAGCGGCAGTGGCAGGCCTAGAATCCACCCCACACATATGTTTTTCTGTTCTGGGTGGAGGAAAAGTCTTCCAGCACACATTTTCTACTAGTGAGACTGTTACCATTTGGGGTGATTTGAACTCTGGCATCACCCCAGTGCCATGGGGAGGTGGGGTAACAACACAGAAGTGAAATTCAATTTTTCCTCAGTTCTTCCCTGCTGATGCAGCAAAAAATTATAGGTCAGCAAGATGTAGAAAAAAATAAGATTTATTAAAAGTACCTTTTAGAAGGAGACAGGCCACAAGTAGGAAGGCTATCACCCTGTGGAATTTGGGAGGTAAAAAGATAAAAGAGGAGCAGGTTCTCAGTGAAGAGTGCTGTAAAGATGCAGAAATGGGAAGGTCTGTATTATATTTGGGCTGTGATAGGTGGTTACAAAGGTGTTCCTAGGTGATTGGCATGTGAGATCATTCTGATTAACACTTGGCTGCTCTATAACTCTTTGCCTAGTGTTCATGTGCTTACCCAGAATTCAGTGTGTTATAATTAGTTTCATGAACTTCCAGGTATAAACTTGGTATTGTAATGATTGTATGAGGCTGAGGTTGTGGGCAGGTTAGAGTACTACCTTCTACCTTCTGTGCAAGCTGTCTGTAGTAGGATTAAACCAGCTCTAGGTATGGCCCTCCTGTCCTTTGTCTCCTGGGATGCAGGAGGGATTCTTCAACTATCAATGAGGTGTTCTTTGGGCAGGTCTCTGGGTTGAGCCTCTGTTCCTTTGTTCCCTTGTCACTCATGTCTGACCAGCCACTTAAACAAATGAATCCTGCTAGTTTCTCCTGCAGGTGCTGAACTTGCACACAGGTATATTTTGTGCACCTGTCTCTCCCTCAGCACTGCCCCTAGTTTCTCTGGAGAGCGCATGTTTCCCCTCACTGGTTAGACCGGTGGCACTTTCTCCCACATCCTCCTACTTTCCCAGGCAGGGCACACATACAACACTAGCTGAGAAGAAGACATGAGAATGTTCTTTGCCCAGTTCTTTCTTCCTCCTTTTTCCCCAGTGACATACGCACTCACTGCCTCTCATCCCTGGCAGGCACCCTCCAGGAAGGCAGGAATTGTGGCCCCTGGCCTAGCTGTCAGCAAAGCAGGCACAGCAATTCCTAGTAGCAGGGACCAGGAAGGGCCCCAACTCCTCTCAAGTCAATGATATGAGGTGGGTACCAAGAAGTTCTCTATAATACTACCCCACAATTAGATATTTTTCCACAAAAGTCTGAAAAATTGGGATGAAATTTTTTGTGGGCTTCTATGAACCTTTACCAAGACCCAGATTTATTAGATAACCCAATGATAGGAGCACTTCCCTGGAGAGCTAAAAATAATCGGGAGTTTTCTCCTCCCCTTTCACTCTCGCACTCTAAGAGAGGACCCAGTTCTCCATGCATCAATCTATTTCACTGCTCCCTAAGGAAACTAGATTTACCCCCTCAGAGGAGTGTCAAATGATGGGGAAAGAATAAGAGTATATGCTCCATTTTCTATACCAGACTTAGCTTTATACAAAGAAAATTCTAGCACATTCTCTGAAGATCCTAGCAAATTTGCTAATGAATTGAAAAAACTTACTATGACTTATATCTTAACTGAGCAAAATTAAAGGTCTTATGAGGTTTTTCTAACTCTAGGTAACTTTCAAGATCTTGTGGATAGTCAGAAATGTAAATGCAGCCACTACCGCTTAAAGATGAGGTAATTACAGAAAAAAAAGAAGGGCACTTTAAAGACAAGTGGTTAGTTTCACAAACCTCACTGGCCCCCCACCTTTTTCCCAGCTTCCTTAAAACTCAAAGGCGAATGAAAAATCTCAAATTCTCTACCATTATTGGTAATTCTATTTATGTATATGATCTTTGATATAGAAAGAAAAATGTATGTTTTTGGTAATAGAAGGTATAAGGTATGGAAATACATTTTTTAAAAAATTGAAATAAAATAGTTGGTCCTAAAATAAAGTTTGTTATTTCTGAATGAACAAGAAGAGACAAACTAAGAGGGACTAGGAAAGTTGTAGAAGGCTTGTGGAAAAGAAACTCTGAGAAAGGAAATTTTATGTAGTGTAAAGCTGAAATTTAAATATCAAAAGTAATCTGATACAAAATTAAAGTTGTGTTTTTTCCTCTACTACATAAGACAGTGTTTCTTGAACTATTGGTTTACTACTAATATTATAGAAGTTTTCTAAGTAAAAATCAAGGATTCTATACTTCTTCAAGATGATTTTCTGTGTTTTATGTTACCTTAACCAGTTTTCTGAGACTTTAGAAAATATGCTACCATTGACCCAGAGTCAGATTCTCCTAGCTATGCACTTCATAATTAAGGCTATATCAGATTTCAAAATAAACTCTAAAAGTTGGAGCCTGGACTCCAACTCCATAGTTGCTTTGGTGCCAAAGGTCTTTATGGTATCCAACAACCAGGACCGGGCAGAGTAGGGAAAAAAAAAAGCACAAATCTTACTGCCATAGTACAGGGACCATCTCAAGGTGACTGCAGACAATAAAAATCTTTCAGGCCTGGAGGGCCTCAAGCTTAGTCAGCATCAGCACATTGCATAATCAATGTGCAAACTATAAGAAGAAAGGACAAACTACAAGAAGTAAGTCGAGTATCTATCCATCTCTGGGAAGCTGGGAATGGGTAGATCTCCTAAGCTCTCTCCCCTCATAGATAACCTCTCAAATGAGAGACCTGCTTCCTCTTCCAACAAAGGATGCTCAAGCACTTGCCAGCTCCAGTCCTAGAGATATTTACTGCAATTACAACAGTGGAGCCTCAGGTCACCCTTGACACTGGAGGGAGAAAAACTGAATTTTCACCAGACACTATAGCTACTACTTTATCCTGACCCATTCCATGGGCCTCTCACCAATACTAACTGTACAGTGACAGGAATAAATAGCCTGCCTAAGATAAGATAACTTACTTTTCCCATTGTAAGATCGGGATTGTCCTAATTTCTTGGGCTAAGGCTTAGCTCATAATTTACAAAATTTATAACTTGAGGGGGAATCCTTTTTTAGTTTGTAGATAATCTTCTTCTCTGTTCTACTACATTGACTCTGTCACCCTGGGCTCTTATGCCAGGTCATTTAATAAATTTCAACGGGATCTTAAGGACCATGGAATAACAATCGAACCCCAAGAGATGAAGATGAAGAATTCCTCTTTATGTCCTCCTGGCACCAAAGTATTAACCAAGGTATACAAAAATAATTCTCCAGTATCTCAGTAACAGCTAACTTTGAAGGGACCAACTGCAGTAAAGATCTCCAAAATTTCTAGTAGGATCCACCACTCTTGAGTTAAACCTTATCATGAGACTCCAAAGCCCCCTACAGCAAACTCTATTTGTGAATCAATAGAAAACTTGAGGTTTCTCTTAAAGAAAGAAAAATCACGATGAGTTTCATAACTCTTTTGACTTTCTCCTAACCTTTTAAAATTCTTACTATGGTTTTCCCAACCCCATCTACTCCTCAATAAATAGCTAACTGAACTATTTTACTCCTTAAGATTTTTTAGCCCTGCTGGCTCTGTCTATCTACTAAGAACTGGGAGTAGGTTACCCTGGCCCCTGAATATTTATGGGACACTCTTTCAATACCTGCCTCCTTCTCTTCAACTCTCACATAAGGAGTTAAAACTAACCTAAATCATTAAAAATATTTTATGTTCTATGGCTATGACATCAAAACTCTTCTTACAAATCCAGTCTAGTCCACTTCTGGAATCATATTTTCTTTCCTCAGTAACAGAAATCAAGTCTCCTTTCCTCTTTGTAGTCTCAGTAATTCTTCTTTGGGCCCTTTTCTTAGCATGCTTTTCTCCCTCACATTGCACACAGACATTCCTAAGTCACTTCCAAAGATTCATCAATCTGTCAACAGGGAGTTCCTCCCCAAAAAGCCAGTCCCAGAAAGTCACCAATTCCTCTTTTTAAACTCTACTCACCTTCTAAAACTGACTTTTATAGAGGTTATCCAAGAGTTCACCCTTTTTCCAGCCTGCTGCTTCACATTGCTACCTCCAATTGTCTTTATATCCTGATGAAATAATCAATCTGATTTCCTTTGGAACCCTGAATAGGGAACTGTGTTCTTTAGGGGCTTTTCAGCTCTGACCACAGTCATCTTCTCCTTTCCCCTTTACCTTCACAAACCTTGCTGCTCAGATAAGGGTCCTTGTTGGGAGCCATTCTTGCTGAATGACCAACAGACAGGGTTAAAGTTGCCTGCAAGCTAGAAATTTGCAGGGCAGGTGGGCACCTTACTGAAGGAGAAAGTTTGGCTTAATGGATGAGCTCGTTACTGAAGGAGGAAGATTGGCTTAACGGATAAGCTCCTTACTGAAGGAGAAGATTGGCTTAACGGATAAGCTCATTACTGAAGGAGGAAGTTTGGCTTAATGGAAAGAGTTGAACATTTCTTGCCCCAAGGAATAAAAGACAGAAAAGAGGAACAAGGATTTTTTGAGAGAACTTACGTAAAGGTCAGCAATTGTTTGCATATCTGTGGGTGTTGCTTCTCATGCACATCCTAAGGTACAGATATGCCATGCTTAATAAACTCGGGGCGCAATATTCACTGTTAGCCCTCCCGACTCTATCTTCTGTCTCCCTCTCTCTCTTTTTTCTTAATCCTCACTCCCCCCATTGGGAACTGTTCACTCTTAGCTGGCTGGCTCCAGCATGTCCTAAAAAAACAGTAGTTCAAAAAAAAATGCAACAATCCTCAAGCCAGACTTCCATGTCAGCCAAGATAGACCCCTCAAAGGGAATCTATTGGATCTGTGGGAAAAGAGCTTATTTTGTGCCACTTTTGGAATGGACAGGACCTTGTTCTTTAGGTTATGTTACCTTAGATATGTCTATTGCATGGGATGACTTTTTGTTCCCATATCCTGGATATCAACTGTTCCATTTACAAAACTGCTCCATTCCCTTACTTAGCCCATTAGGTATTGCAATTACTTCCTTTACAGGTATTGCAGGGGTAAATACAAGTGGCACTGCACTCAGCCTTCAAAGAGAACTGACTGCCAGGCCATCAAGGAGAAAGCTTTGGTCCTGGCCCAAATGCAGGAACAACTGGATTTCTTAGCAAAAGTAGTACTCAAAATCAAAGATCCCTGGATCTTCTGACAGTAGAGCAAGGGGAAACATGTATTTACCTTAAAGAGGAATGATGTTTCTATGTCAACTGAACAGGACAGGTTTCTATATCTATCTAAAACATCCATAAGTTCACAGACAAGACAGAACACCTTGGCACAGGCCTTTTTACTGAAATTTGGCAACTGTGGTTACAATTTCTTCTCCTACTGCTTGTTGTTTCTTTAATTTCACTTTTTATTATCCTTCTTCTAGGACTAACCTTTCTAAATCACCTTATTCAATTTACTTCTTCTAGAGTCATCTCCAGATGGTCCTTCATGGAAGATATCGTCCAATTTAGTCAAAAGATTCTATAATATGCTGTGGACTCCTAGAAGGACATTGAAAACATTTGCCTCCAGTCAACACAGAGTAAGTGCAGGGGACCCAGTTTTCCACCTTTGCCTCTTCTCAACCTGAAGTAGCTATAGTAGTCATTGCCCCCAAATCCCAATGATTTGAGTTCCTAATACTTGAGGAGGGGAATATTAGGTAGTTAGTCAGACATGAGCAACTGGGGAATGAAGGCACCACCCAAAGACCTTCACTAGAATCTCCTTAAAACACCCATTTTATGGTTATAAATTACCCTTACATCCTAAGACACAAAGGGAGAAGAAACCGTAAACTAGAGGTTAGTTTAATCTGGCTGCCATCGTGGGTGCAATCAGTCCTACATTAACCTCCCTGTGACCTAATCTCATTATACCATCATTATAATACCATGCCTATGCATGAAAGTTCACAAATCTGATTATAACAGACTGAATTTTGAGTAACCAAATGCGCAATAGAAAAAAGTATATAAAACAGCCAAATGTCAATCAAAATAATCTCATGTGCCAATCATTTAGCACCACTATTGTTACCTCCCATCACGACTCTAATATAATACAGAGCTCCCCAATTCCATGCTGTTACAGCCCTCTTTGCTATAATCTGGTCCTCTTTTAGAGTGTACTTTAATCATACCTCTTGTTTTCAGGCTGCTACATTTCTTTTTAGCATAGTCCAATTTTCTCTTGAAGTGTACTTTAATAAATCTTATTTTTTCTAGATCTCACTGATCTGTAATTCTTAACTGCACTTGCAAAAAGAACCAAGAACCTTTCAGTACTACCAGAGTAACAATGGTTTTTAGATCACTTCAACTGTAACACCACTGATGCTGACACTTAAGCATATACAACTAAGCATATAAAATTGGCATTTTAATATTTTATTCTGCATTATTTAAAGCTCTCCAAAATATAGGAAGGAAGAGATAGTGTTTTATACTTCCTCTGGGGTAGTGGACATTTGCTAATTGTGATTACCTAGAAATAATTCCTCTCAAGCTCTCTCTGTACTTCATTGGAAGCTGACTTCCATCTTAGAGTGTGCATGATAGTCTGGCATCAACTAGTGGAAAATCTCACTCTTAGGCTACATAAATTGGAACAGAGATAGTCATAGAAACCCTAAATCAATCTAATCAGACTAAACTTCAGTTTGAAAATTGATGGCAAAAGCACACCATTTCTCTTAGACAAGAATGGGCAAGAATTTACCCTAGGAGCCATTGACAGTCAACTTGCATCCAAAGTACAGATATTTGATGAACACAAATCCTATGCTAAGGCAGAGGAGCCACAAATAAGAAAAGCATTGGTTCAAACTGGTCCTACTCTGGAAATCTCATCTTTATTTCTAACTTCTCACTTTTACAAACTTAGATGCTGGGGCAGTACAAAAATAATTTAATATTAAACTAAAAAATTTCTCTAACCAGGGTTATTAGATATTGCTATTATTAGGTGATACTATGATGCAATAAAATATTGGCCTGTAATTTTCTAAAGCATACTCTCAATCAGTACATAGCATTTTCTTTGAAGTTTTGTAATATAAAAAATTTATTACCCCACCCCCCAAAAATCAATGTACATAGAAAAAAAAAGAGATATTTTGGAAGGCATTTAATAGAAAACTAGTGTCTACTTAATTGAGAGTTTAGTGTTGAAATTCCCCACCTCTCCCAAACCGTCTCACCTTGCTTGTGAGCTTGTTCTCTCTCCCTCCCTCTTTCTCTCCCTCTCCCTCCCACTTTTTTCCTCTTTATAAATATATTTAGAGAACTTTAAAATAAATAGTTCATTATTTTACATTTTATCAAAGTTGCATCATTTTTAAAAATTCTCCAATTATTTATGAATATACAGAAAATCATTGATAAATCAAGACTTTATTTACTGAGTCAACAGCATCTAAATTTTTGTTCTCAGAAAAAATTTTAACTTGATTTAATATTCACTGGCTGCAGAATTCACTAGCAATAGCATATCAGCAATGAAACTTAATATCAATTACTTCTAATATGATCTGATATTTTTCAAGAAAGAATTGTGCTAATTACGATTATCACATTTTTTGCTCCAGTTAAAGCTAATCTTACTCTTGTGCTCTTTGCACAAGGCACAAGCCTCAAAAGAAATCCCACTTAAAACTAAGGCTGGTTTCTTCACAGAAATTAGTGACACTTCTGATTTGAAGAATTCAAAACATTATATCTAAGTTATTGCAAAGCTTCAAACTGATGAACTGGTTAAGATGAAATGTGTCATGGCCTTAAGGAAAACTATTTAATCAAAACTCTTTGTTTCTTTAAATTCTACCTGTGCTACAAATGTTATAGTAGAGGATAATTAAATATACTATTGTTATTATGCATGTCATAAAAAAGGCATGATTAAAAAATTTAAGTAAATGACAGAACTAAAAACTTCAGAAGCATATGATAAGGCTTAGTAAGAATAGAATATTCTGAAACACTTCAACAACATCAGAAAATGAATTTTGTAAAGCACAAAAGCTCACTCAAGTATTTATTTGTCTTTAGTATTGTAGTAAATTAGAAACCTGAAATAGAACACTTCTTCCTGCCAAAGAAGCTTTTTAACGCTCCTTAAGTCTCCTTAAGTGATTAATTTTCATAAGTGAAAAAAAGCAAAGAGAACATGATTTAAAGCCTTGAAAAAATACCATAAATGTACAGAAATTTCTACACTTTTTAAATTAAACTTTGTAGGCTGCTGACACAAAAATATATCAGTAAGGAAGATCTAATCTTTTAGAACAATTTCAGATGACATGAAAGAGAAAGCCTGACTAAAGTGATGTTTTACTGACTGGGATTACTATTTTAACTTAAAATCTTTTTGTCCAAAATGTAAATTTTAATTGCTAAGTAATGTTGATATATTTTGTAAACACCCAGGATAAACTAGGGTTAAGTCTTATTTTCTTTCTTGTCTTTTTTTTTTTGTCTAGTTATTTCATAAAGAAACAGTAAAAACAATCACTTCACTTTAAACAATACTAAAAACAAGACAAACAAAATTTATATACATGGTGTTACAGGGTTAACTCAGAACATGGCCCCTCTACATACTCAAAAGACTGATAGCCGCCCAGCCAATGGCCAAGGTAGGCAGTGCACAAAAAACTTTCAACAGTGCCCAAAAAACTTTCATTAGCACCTATTCTCAAGGATGTTTTCTGCTGCTCTCATGGACATTATCTGTTCCTGTAACCAAGCAGCACATCTTGCTCCTGTCAGTTGGAGAAGGCAGATGTTCTGCCAATGAAATAACCTCTCCCCCTGCTTGTGTGCATAAAAAACTCTACTTGCTCTTGCTCAGCAGCAGCTTTATTTCTACATCTTCGATCAGCTGCTGCTGAAGCTTCCCTGCCCCATGAGAAATAAATGGCATTTCTCACCTCTCTGGTCCTCCTGGTGGTTCTTTTGGAATATCTAAACCCAGGTGCAAGTTTCAGGCCTGAGACTCCTGCATTACAATTGGCATGGATGGCAGGGTATTATGAAAGTACCCAGGTTGAGTCAACCTAGAGCAAGGGGATCTGCCAGGGATAATCCCTGGGTGGGCCTCTGGGCCCATGTTGTTTGAGGTAGCAAGCCTTTTAGGTTCTTGGGGCCCACCAAGGGAATGAGGAACACCCCAAACACACCTATGGCACTCTTACAGGTTTTACTGTAAATAGAGGAATTGTGTTTTTTAAAAAAGGAAGCTGCAGGTCATAGCCACAGTGAGCTGGCTCCTACTGCCGGCACCGCGTGAGGCTACCGCTAAACAGTTGCAGGCTGAGGGAGGGGTGAAAAAGTGGAAGAGAAAGGAAGGCTAGAAAGAGACCTGCCAGTCACACAGGCCAATAGCAAGAATATTCTGGGACAACAGTTAGAACAGACTACTGAACTGCAAGAACTAACCTGGCGCTTTGCAAAAGTTCAGGGGCAAAAGCTAACATGAATTGACATACAGGCCCTAATCACACAATCTCTATGAAACCCTAGTAAGTGGGATCCCATAGCAGAAAGTAAGTCTGAATCAGATGAGGAGATAGAGATGTTCCTCCCAGAGGAAGCCACATGTGTGTCTCTGGCTTGCCCGGTAATTGTTCAGAAACTAAAGACTCAGCAAGAACACTCTAAGGAGCAAAATCCAAGGAACCTGCCTCTTCTCTCAAATCTCTACACAACTCTGCCGAGCCATGTATAATGGCAGAGTTGGTAGAACTGGCCACCAAATTCTGCCAGAAAGGTTGAGAGTCCATCACAGTGTGGCTATTCTACATCTAGGATACCAGTGCAGACTGCATAATACTATCTGGGGGTGAACTGATTCAGATGACCTCTGTCACCATCCACCCTTCATTGTACCAATGCATACATGGGGCAATCCATTATGCAGAAATGCATCACTGCTGAGTTGGCTCATGGAGGGCTGCCACAGGGCTTGGCCAAATGAAGGTGATTTGCCGATGGGCCAGCCATGCTGGATGTCCACACAGGAACTTCAGGTGCTCCTTAAGGAGAGGGGAATGCGGCATGCTATTTACATAGAACTATTTGAAAGCCTTGATGTGGTGCCATTTACTACAGATATGTGGGATCGCATCACCCAGTTGCCCAGCTGGCCTATAGTGGTACTTTGGTGCTCTTTCTGTCCACCCTGGTGGGGAAGACAAATCAGAAAGCAGCACAGGCTGTTGCCTATTTGGGGGAAATTGAACTGTCCAATAGAAACAGGAGGACCAATAAATCCAGGGGAAGAAGAAAAAGTCAATTATGGGTGTGTAGGCAGAAAGAAAGAATGGTCTGGTAAAGGTGACCTGAAGGCAACTATGGACAGATTTGATAAGGGCCAAAGTCAACCCCAAAAAGATTGATAAGCAGCCAATACAGTACTGGTCTCCTGGTGGCAACAGCTTAACCGAGAGCAAAAATTCTAAATCCTGCTCAATAGATGGGCAGCCATCTGAATCTTGGGATGGACTCAAGCAAAGGGCACTCTTGACTCTCAGCTCTTTGCCTGGATGACTTTTTGTGGGACCAGGACACATCTAAAATATCTACCCATTCAAGAAGGACTGAGAAGGACAACAATGTCCTTCCTGAGAAGGAAAACAATGGACCCTCACTGTCCTACTGATGGGCTATTTCCATAGCCTCACTATTTGGCACAGTTTTGTGGCTGAGGTTTTGACTGGCTGGGCTAAACTCTCCACCATTATATTGATGATGTCATGCTAACCTCTGACTCTCTTTCAGATTTATAGCAAACCATACCCTGCTCTCACCTCTTCTCAGTCTCTGTAGAACTATCAAGGGCAAATAAAATACTTCTAGAGGTTACAAATATATTAATAAATTTTCTAATTTAAAGGATGTTGATTAATTTCTTTCTTATTGCCATTAGAAACTGAGATTTCTGAGAGTTAAGAATTCGTATTACATTTGAAAGGGAAAAGTATATTGTTTAGTAACAAAAGGCTTAAGCTATAACATTTATTTTAAAAGAGATTCAAGGAAAGTTGTCTGTCCTAAAGTTGGTTATTTCTAAATGAGTAAGAAGAGAGAAACTGAAGGAATGAAGAAAGTTGCAGAAGGTCTGTGAAGAGAAATCTTGAAAAAGGAAACTTTACATATAGTTAAGCTACACAAGATTGGAAATAAATTTAAATGTCAAAAGCAAGATAGTACAAAATCAGAGTTGTGTTTTCTCCCTCTGCTAAAATAAGGCAGAGTTTCTGGGACTATTGGTCTGCTACCGACATTATGGAAAAGGTTTTCACCTGAAGAAAACAAAGGTTCCATGTTTTATCAGAATAATTTTCTATGTTTTTTATGTCTAAATCAGACCCTTGTCTACTTAAGGAAATTGAATCTCTGCAATAGTAAGAACTAAGTTTTGCTAGTAATTTCGCAGAATTGGAGTGTTTCTTTTCCTCCTTACTTATCTAACAGAAATTCAAACACTATTAATGAGTTAGGTAGTCTTACTTTCATGGCAATGTAATTATTTGCATACATTCAGTAAGAATCTGTTCTCTTTATAAAAGGACATGATTGGAAACTAGTTTTTATCACCAAGCCTTTAACTGGCCATATTTGGAAGGAATGCAGTGACTCAGATGTGAACAAACAACTTTAAAGAATTAAGATAGACTTACTGGAAGTCAATAAAGCCTTTGAAAATATTGGCCTAGTACCTTGCTCTCATGGTTCCCAGCAGCCTTCCCATGTGAGCAAAGAGTGTCATTCTTGGTAGGTACAGGAACCTCAAGATATTTTGGAGATCTCAAGAAGAGAGGAACTACAGGTATTGCAGGCCTCCTCTGAGGGCAAGTTGTTGCCTTGGCTTTTCTGACCTTAAGAGACTTTTTAAGTTCAATCTGAGATTCTTTGTGAAATTTTAGCAAAGCAGAATTAAAAGTGGCTTTATAGTTAATTAATATTCTTGCTGGGCTTATTCAAATGATCAGGCCAAGTTTATTGAAATGAATGAGTCTTAATTTGACTCTCTTTGGTAAAAGTAGGAGTAGTTGGAGAGGAAAAAAAAAACTTTTTTCTATAAGAATTAAAATATACCTATGTAAACATTAGATTCTTATGTTATTCATTGTCTTTTAGGTTTTATTTTATTTTCTACTTGCAAATTGGACTAAGTCCTGAATTCTTTAGTTTCCACTAATATCTTTCTATAGCTCTTTAAACATAATTTTAATTTTAATTTTCTCCTATCCTTTAACTAAGACTTATTGAAAACTATAACTGCTTTTTTTTTCCAAGCAATGCAAGCTAAATATGGACAACTTGATATAAAATTTGAGAGACTGTTGAGAAAGGCTCCTGTTTGAACAGTCTCGGTGACTGATGCTACATGGGCCACATGAAGAGTTTGCCTTGGTGTCTGAGTACATCATCAGGGACATTTCAAGTTGCAAGAGATGCTTTCAGCCTTATATCTAGAAATCTTTATTGAACTTTACAAACTCAGAAGCTGATTTATAATTTGCTCTAATTATTAACCTTTACTTTTCTTTTGTTTTCATAGGTATAGGAGGCATCTATACAATGCTTTATACAACTTTCTAAACCTACCTAACACCTCTGGAGAAGTTGAGAATCAAATATAGAATCACACAGAAAGCTACTTTGTATTCATACTAAACCAAAAACTAACAATATGTTCAATTGAACATCAGACAGTTTCATTCTTCTAACCCCTGAACTCTGTCTCTTTTTAGCAGAAAATAGCTGGAGTAGTAATCACCTCTCTTCCCTCAAGATTAAGAAAAGATCAAGATACTGGGGGCAGTTGGAACAGGAATTGTAGCCTCATGTGTTGTAACACTTGGAGCCAAACCCTTAACCACTTGGTGGACCTCCTTGGGATCTTGGGGCCGATACCTGGTAACAGGACTTCTTGGCTCATGTGTACTGGTAGTGTTAGGATGTGGTCTTTATTGTATTTATGATATATGGATGCAAAATGCAAATGCTCCAACGATGCAGGGACCCTATATCCAGAAGAACTGAAATAAAGAATGTGAGGTAGAGGAACTAATTAGGGGTGGAGTGTAGGCTTAACTCACATAATCAGGAGACTGATGGCTCCTCCATTAAGTCAGAACAGCTAAGAAAGGTAGTACACAAAGAACTTTCAGCAGCGCTTACTCCCAAGGACGTTTTCTATTGCTCCCATGGCCATTATCTGCTCCTGTAACCAATCAGGACATCTTGCTGTTATCCTTTGCAGAAGGTGGCTGCTCCCTCAATGAGATAACCCCTCCTGCTGCATGTGTGCATAAAAAACTCTGCTTGCTCTTGGTCAGCAGCTTTATTCCTACATCTTCAACCAGCTGCTGCTGAAGCTTCTCTGCCTCCTGAGTAATAAATGAGGTTTCTCACCCCTCTGATCTTCCTGGTGGTTCTTCTGGAATATCCAAACCCAGATGCAAGTTCCAGGCTTGGAGCTCCTACATTACAGGTGTTTTGAAAAATTAAACAGCAGTAAGTTTGGCTAAGTAGCTACAATGTAACTGGAAAAAAATTAAAACTTTTTATAGTAGAATATACTTTTATTGTGTTGAATTTTAAAAAATTCTGTATAACATTAAAAATGTTGTTAGTTTTGTTTTAGTAAGATGTCATTAGAGTTATGCTTAATTCTTTTGAATAGTTATTCCCATATCAAATTAAATATAACCTCTAGCCTTTAGTTATTGTATTTTTATTTTGTTTTGTTTTGCTTGTCCATGATCCCCAAGATCTTTATTTTCTTACCTCTAAGTGTATTAAGTCAATGTTTTCAGTACAGCGAATTATTATTTCTTCTCAAAGTCCTCATTCATCCCCTTGTAATCTTTAAATATTGAAGAAAATTTATACACATTATTTTTTTTTAACAAGACATATCTTACTGGTTCTCATTTTATAAAGTTTTATATTTTTAATATTTTTCAAACAGTCTGGTTATCACCTTTCTATGTTCCAGTTTATTCCTTTGTGAAATATATATAACTGCCCCACAGTGTTAATCTAAGGCTCACGTGAAGGTACATGTATTACTTAGCACAGTGCCAAGAACAAGGTAAAGATTCTCTAAAATATACATTATTAATTTTAATATCTGATTTTGGAGGATTCTTTGAGATTTGTATCTCTAAAAATGTGCACTGTAAACTCTGGTAGTCTAAGAAAATGAGCTAATCTGTTTAAGTTTTAAAATAACTGAACCTTATTTGTAAGTCTATTTTTAAAAATTTATTGTAAACTAAAATCTTTCTAAAGCATATATATTTTACCTTTCTAAGTCAAGAATAATATTTAATAAAATAATTAAAATGGTAATGATTAAGTATTTTTATTAGGAGTAAAAATTATATTCTTTTTATATGCATGCCTTATAATAAAAACTTTGCTCATATTGTCTCATTTTATCCTCCTCAAAAACATAAAAGTTAGGTATTGATAATATGTTTTTGTCAACATAACTGAAAGTCAGAAAAGTTAAGCAACTTGCTCAAGGTCAGAGAGGAAGAGAGTAAATAGCAGAGCTACATTTTAAATCTAAATCTGTCTATTTTGAAAAATTTGTAGATTTAATTACTGTGACATTTGTTAAATTTGAAATAAATAGTAAAGTACCATTTTTGTAAAATTTTTCACAAAATACTTTTATGTATACAATTTTTTTGTGGACAGACAAATGGAATTATGCATACTACATTTGTATAAACAGAAAGTTACAGTTAAAAGAGTATATGTCTTGCCAAGTTTATACAGTAAGTGGTGGATATATTCTTACCTTTTCCTAATATGTGGTCTAACTAAGAGCTAGACGGTGCAAGGATATGTGGATCCAGTTTTTCATTGAAGAAAATAAGCATTGTAGTTCTGAATTAAACTGATTCTTACTTGGTATCTACTTTTGGTATAAAAATTAATTGTTAACGGGATAGAGAGATGATAGGTGCAGCTTCTGCTGCTGCTGCTGCTGCTGCTGCTGCTGCTGCTGCTGCTGCTGCTAATGATGATGATGATAAATGATAGGTAGATAGATGATAGATAGATAGATGATAGATAGGTATGTAGTTAAATAGATAGAAGGATGGATGGGTAGATGGACGGACAGGAAGACAGACATAGATATAGTGTTTGGATTAAAGACATCCTTTGACAGATGTTCTGAAAATAATATTTACTGCTGTTGTTACAATTTTTAATGAGACCCTAACAATAAAGACAAATTAAGATTAGTGTGAGCAATATAATAAAGTGTTTGCCACTCCTGTCATTGAGGAACATTTGCAGGTGCTAAAGATATTCAGCTTTAGAGAAGCTGGTAGTATAATTTCTGCTTTTAAATATTTAAAAATTTGGAACTCTGGAAGAGGAATTGGAATTATTTTTCATAGAGTTACATAAATGAGTTAGAACAATAGACTGGAGAAAAACTTTGATTTCAACATAAGGAAGTGTTGCCTCGCAGAGCTATTTGGCAGTATAATGAGCTGCTTATAGTATTGGAAGGGTCTCATCCCTGAAATGTTTTGTCTTCTCAATAAAATATATTGTACATTATAGAAGATTTAATAGCATGTAAAATGTATACTTTGGTGATAATTTTGATTTATTTTCTCATCTTGAACATCAAGTATGTACACATTATTCTCAACTCTCAATTCCCTGTAGAAATGGAAGTTAGGTATAGCACATTAACAAAATATAGAGCAAATCCCCAAATCTCATTTGAGCAATTAAATTTCAACCTTCTTTTATTAAAACCTTTTTAGAGTTGTTAACGAGCAGGCCTACCAAATTGATTTACATTTCAGAGCTTCTTCATTTATCTAGTTTAAGCAAGGTTGGCAGTGTGGAGGATGTAACAGGAGAAAAGATATCTGAAGTTTGTAGATATTTTTAAAGGGTTAATTTGTTTGAATATTGACTCTCTATAGTAAATAATATATTTTCACATTTTCTCTATTAATAGGTATTTGTCAATGTTCATGAAAATTATTTTTATTTGTTTTCCCTGTTGTAAACAGCTCTATTTTATTCCTCTTTCCCTTCTCCGAATACTCTTCTAGTTTTCCATGCTACTGTTCCCCAGCTGGTCACCTCATGTGATAATCCCTACTTATAGTTTAACCTTTATTTATATACTTGATAAATATATAATTATTTCTGTGCCATTACCTCTCAGTAAGTGGTTCCTGGACCAGCTGCTTTGCCATCTCCTGACGCTTGTTCGAAAAGCAGAACATCAAGCTCCATCTTAAAGCTTACTAAATCATAATCTGCATTTTAAGAAGATTCTAAAATAATCTCATTCTACACTAAAGTTTGAGAAGTAATTCTCTATGCCCATCCTTGGCTACTTTCAAGTCTGTCAAAGCTTCAATTTCCACCTATATCCTGATTTTTTTGTTTGTTCTCTCAGTCATTTCTTCATTAGAAAAATATTTTTTGAGAACCATTCTATGCAAAGCACTATTTTAGGTGTTAAGCATATGGCACTTAAAGGCATAAACAAAATTCTAGCCCTTTAGTAGCAAAAAATAAACATAAAATTAATTTCAGATATATGTTGTACAAGTATTTTTCCCAGTCTGTGATTTATTTTTTTATTCTCTTAATACTGTTTTTTTAAATTCTCCTAATACTTTTCAAATTTAAACAGAAAATTTTTATAATTTTGATGAAGCCTAGTTTACCAAATTATTCTTTTATAGATTATGCTGTAGTGTCTATGAAATCTTTGCCTGACCCAAGTTACCAAAATTTTGTTTCTACTAGAAATTATATCATTTAGGTTTTATATTTTGATCTATGATTTATTTTGAGTTGTTTTTAATGGTGTGAATAACATGTGGAGGTGTATGTTTTGTTTTGTACATGAATATCCAATTAATTCAACACTATTTGTTAAAAAATTCTACATTGAACTAATTGCCTTTGAACTTCTGTCAGAAATTAATTGTTTATGAATATGTGGGTCTATGTTAGGACTCTATTCTGTTCCTTTTATCTGTTTTACTACTTTTGTACCAATATAAGATTCTTTTTATCACTTCAGCTTCATAACAACCATGCCACTATTCTTGGAATCATGAATCAGGTAGTGTTAACCCTCCAAGAAAAAGTTTTTATTAGCTATTTCAGGCCCTGAGAATTTTGAACTTTAGAATCAATTTGTTGAATTCTACAAAAAAAAAAAGAGAGAAGAGGAAGAAGCAGGTCCTTGAATGCACCCACTTTCTTTTGTCTCTAAAACTTATACTTGCTACTCTAATTTCTGCATTGTACATTATCTCTAATGCTTTGCTCTTCTTATATTTCAAAAGTCAGCCAAAAAATTTTATTTAGAAAAATTCTTCTGCCCTTTTATGCTCCTCAGGTTGTTTAGATACCACAAGGTGTTCCTTGGACATTCTGAAAATGGAGATCCTTATCCAGGGATTACACAAATTATTTAGAATGCACAGTTTATGCCTTGTTCATTGTTCCTTTGGCATTGTACAGCTCTGAAATATAATGAGTATTCTATTAAAATTATTAAATAATAAAATGTATTCTTTTAATCCATTTTGTAATCTTAAATAGGAGTGATATTAGAGAACAAGTTTGGGTTTGAGAAAAAAATTATTTTATACTCACCTATAGAATCACAGCATCTTTGCAGTTACAAATGCAAGGGAGAATCTAATAATCCAAGGGTCTAATTGTGAAGATGATGCAACGAAAGCTCAGAAAAAAATTGAACTAGACTTGGGCTTGAATCTGTTGTGTAGCATTGTTCTTTCCATTGCCTTAAACTGTTCATTCATTCATCCATTCATTCATATACTCAATCAGTGTAGTGCGTACTTCGTTAATTATTTGGTAATTCCTTCTAGCATAATGATTAAGAACATAGATAGTAGTAGGTACCTCATAGAGACCTCATAGGTCCCTAAAGGGCATTAAATAATTTTTATATAAGTCAAGCATCTAGAATACCAGGTATAATAAAAATAAAACTAACATTTTTTATTTGTTTAATACTTAGGAGCAGCCAATACCTTTCACAGTTTTGCACTTTTCCCCATTTCTTCCATTTATTATTTTTTTCTAGATATAAAAATTTAGGCACCTAGATGGCTCACAAAACTTGTACATAGGACTTAAAGGAAAATATTTTCAGTTGAATTAGTTTGGATTCTCTGTATGCACTAGGTGCAGAATGATATGATCAAATGAGAGAGATGTTAGTAGAAAAGCTCATCTAGCCTCTTTCTTCATAAAAATCTATGAATATAATAAATGATTCCTTCACAGCTGAAAATCAGCAGGTATTATAAACATTTACAAAGTGGGTTAAGAAAATGTTTTTCTTCTTAAATACTATTATATTTTACTCACCAATTACATATGACCTGACATAATATCTTGGAAATCATTTCACATTAGCACATGAAGAATTTTCTTATTTTTTTTTCCTGCATATTTTTAACAATTGCAGTATATTTCATTATGTGAATATTTAATAGTTGGCTTAATAAATTCCATACTAATGAATACTGGGTTATTACTTATCCTTTAGAATTATGAATAAGTATCAATTAATAAACTCACAAGTGCATTTTAATCATATGTAATAGGTTATACTCTTAGAATTGGGTCCAAGGGTAAATGTATTTATAGTTTTGATATAAATAAGTAAGGATATTTTAAGTTTCTCTACCAATTAATAACTAAGGAGTTAAAAATAGAAGCTGCAACACAATCTTAGCAGCATCCTTCTGGCCAGCACTTCCAACTCTTGTGCAAGTACCTTCCAGATGGAGCCAGAAGTCTCTAGGATACATTTTGCTTAGCCTAATATATTGTGAGAAATTTTTTTTAAAACGTAGTTAAAATTTCTGATCATTTTTTAAATTCACGTGTATGGTTTAAAGTGAAATTTTTCTAAATACTAAAATATTTTCATCAAGGAATAGTTCATAAAAAATTGAATTTTCTATCTAGGCCACACAGGAACTCAAGGATAAACAAACACTGCTTAAATTAGGTGTTTGGGGACCTGCCTTTAGAAGATGAAGAAAATTAGAAATTAGAATATCTTTGTTTACATATAAAATGGTGAATCAAACCTATTAATAATGTTTATAATGTCATTTTTAAAGTGAAGCCCTTTTCCCTAGGTAATAATGAGTTCCTTTCAAATTATCACAAATTCTGACTAAACGAGGTTCAAACAAATAACTTCTATTCAAGAAGCAGTCAAGTGACATACCACCCATACTATTCACAAATCAACTTCTGAAGGACGTCTACAACTTATAAATTTTATTGCATAAGATTCCAAGGGATCATTTATTTTTATATATAATGGTGACGTTTTTGCATCTAATCATGGATATTTTATTTTTATTTATTCCCTATCATTCCTATTAGCAGATATTACTGTTAATATATTTATAAATAAAACATAAAATTAACTTACAGAATAATAAATTTTAATTCCAGAAAATGAGCATGAATCTTCTTCATACTTTAAGGATTCAAGAAATTAGACTTCTTCAATCTTGTTGCTCTATGGTACTTCAATAACTTAGTTCAGGAAACTGAGATTTACATTCCAGGTATCTGTGTTATAAACAACAGAAGAGAAGAAAACTTAAAGAATAAAAATTTAAAATGTATGTCTGTTGTTTCTTAAGAAAGTTCTCTTAATCTGGACATTTATCTGAAGAAACCCAAAACACTCCTTCGAAGGGACAGGTGCATCCATATGTTCAATGCAACATTATTTACAATATCCAAGATATAGAGGCAACCTGGGTATCTATCAGTGAATGAATGAATAAAGAAGAGGTGATGCATATATATAATAAAATATTATTCAATTATAAAATGAATGTAATCTTGCCATCTGCAACAACATAGATGAAACTAGAGAGTATTGTGCTAGCTGGAGAAAGTCAGACAGAGGAAGACAAATATGGTTTGATTTCACTTATGTGTGCAATCTAAAGAATAAATAAACTAACAGAAATAAACTCAGACATACAGAGAACATTTTGATGATGGTTGCCGATGCAAGGGGAATTAGGGATGGGTGAAAATGAGAAAGAGATTAAGAAGTGCAAATTAGTAGTTACAAAATAGCTTCAGGGATATAAAGTATAGCATAAGAAATATAGTCAATAATATTGTAATAACTATGTACAATGTCAGTTGGGTACTAGATTTATCTGGGTGACCACTTTGTAAGTTATATAAATGTCTAATCACTATGTCATATATCTAAAATTAATATAATATCATATGCCAATTATAGTTAAGTTTTTAAAATTATTTTTAAAAATTCTCTTAAAATTTGCTTAAATGCATGGTAATTTCCACCTACCTCCTTTGAACTTAATCTTTTGACCATGCTATCAAAAGAGGAGGCTGGAAAATGCAGGTCAGCTGTAGAGCAGCTATTTTCAAAAAAGGATATTAATATGACTGAATAGAAGAGGCAAACTGATATTGGAGACAACCAGCAATTTCTTCGCTAGGTGCTCATATAGTTCTTGAGAAAATATTACATATACATAGAGTATATTAGGACCTGCTTTAATCCCAGAAGATGGCATCTCAAATTCTATTAAAACATGTATATTCTATTCTAAATAGAACATGTATATCTTCTAAAATAAAATGTTGTATGGTTAGCAAACTCTGATGTTATAGCAAAACAAGGAAGGAGGAAAAAAAAGTGAAAACATTAAAGAGATAGAAATTTATGACAGCACCAAAAATTAACTCCCATTAATGAAAGGGCTTCTCTGGGAGACAGATGTAGCAAACTTAAACACATTTTTTGATTGATTCCTGCCACCATGAACTATCCAGGAAAATTTGCCATCATTGTATAAAGTTTTGAGAGTTTAGATTCTTCTCTTGATCTCCAAATTTTCAGACTACAATGCTCACAAAACTCAAAATGGTGGACCTACCTACTGTACAGTGCATACAGAGATGAAGTCCTCACAAGTAAAGCCCTAATGGATTCAATGACAGCTTTAATAGGTCTACGTGGCAGGAATTGTCAGAGTTGTGTGTGTGTGTGTGTGTGTGTGTGTGTGTGTGTGTACGCGTGTGTATGTTTACATAGAGGGTGGTTGTTTTTCTTTATTAACTTCATAAGATCATAAAACTATGTAATGGAAAAAGGGGGAAAGTCTACCTTAACTCAGTAAAGATGAATGCTTGATAGATAACTATTAATTGCATCAGAAGCTGTGCATATCAACTGATTTTTCAGTTGACTAAGAATGAAATCTTATTATTTATCTATTTGAAAACATGTTGAACAATTTTGCTAGGCCTTTGTATACAGTGGTGATCAAAATAGCTGTGATCCCCTCCCAAGTGAAAGATATCTATTTTGGGGGGCAAGAAATAATTGACCTACTTCATGTTTTTCATTGCTTTACACATATTGGCATACTTCTACACTAGATAAATAGTTTTTAATTTGAAGAAAATAAATCACCATGGAATCTATGTCACAATAGTATCCTACCGATGAGGGTATAGTAATATGTGAAAGGAAAACTCTTTTGATGTATTGTACTAAAAACATAAGGAGAAAATTGTAGAAAGTTTGATATCACTAAGATAAAAAAAAGATACAGGAAGCAATAAAGAGAATGAATGGAAAATTATAAAGTTGAAAACATTGCTTGGGTTCTGAAAAGTATTAAGACAACTCAAAATGTACTAAGTACATAAAATATAAATTAGCAATTGAAGAAAATAATTAATACTAAAAAATGGAACAGTTTTAAAAATATTAAAATATTTTGAAAACTACAAAAATATTAAAGGAAATAATAAGACAAAAGATATACAAAATAGAGATGGAAGATAAAGTCAACATAAGACTTATATATGACTTAATGAGTTTCAATTTGAAGAAAACTTTAGGAGCTAAAGTAGACCAAAGTGTTTATTGTATTTTAGGAAAAATTATAAAAGAGAAATCATCATTATTTTCAGGCAGCATTACTTGATTCATAGAAAGTCAGTGAAAATTAAAATGCTTAAAATTATTAAGAGTTTAATGAAATGGCTGGTAATAAATATAAACACACACAGAAAAACCTTTTTTATGTATAAGCAATAGTAGAATAATGAAAATAATAATTCCATTCATAATAAAAAATAAACCTCATTAAATAGCTATAAGCTTATCTAATAAGAAATGAATGTCTTACATAAATAAAATGACAAAATACTAATAAACTTTTTACAAAAATATTTCAATAATTGAGAAGATATTGCTGCATACAAAAAACTTATGGCCATGAATCACTGTTTGAAGTTTGACCATGTAGATATCAAAGTCAATTTAGACTCCATGCTAGTTTGCTATGCTCTTTTCACTTTTAAATAGATTGTATTTATAATTAGATTGTCTTCCAATCCCATTCACCTTTGGCCTACTCTCTTTTACCCATTCTTCTGCTATTGCAATTCAGGTTTTTCATGACCAACCCTACAAGAGTAAAGATATCTGAGAACTGACAGTCAAGGTATAATAATAGGAATTAAAATATTTTTTAATTGAAAAGCCTCTCATTTCCCCTTCTGAAAACAACTTCTAAGTAGATGTAAAATAAATAGATATCAAGAGTCTAAAATCAAAATTAATTAGACCTTTGCTGGAATCATGTACACCACTCACTATTTTAATTATTATTAACTTTTTACATAAACTCTCTAAGCCTTAATTCTTCCTCAGTAAAATAAAGATAACTATATATGTTAAAATTATTACATAAAATTGTTACTAATGTCACAATTACTAGTACTTGCTTTTTTGATAAAATAGATCTATATAACAGAAACATTTGTGTTTACTACTTTTGATTTCTCACTGCCAATTTAGTGATATTTTCTAACTTTTCAAAGATAAATCTCTAAGTCTTTGAAAGAAAATGTAGACATGGGAGTCAAATGTAACCTAAATTCATCAATAGGAGATAACCCATCTGTTCTTTAATATAATTATATATATAATTGTCTACTTAAAAACTTCATTTTAATATGGAAGCTCAAGGCTCAGGGGAAGGGTCTGTATGACCTAATTTTAGAATCATATTTGAATTTGTTGAACTAGATAAAATAATTTAGAGAAGGAATGCAGACAAAAAAAGGTAGAACACTGAATATGGTGCTCTGGTTACTATAATATGTAGAGGCCAGTTAAGGACACAAAACCAACAGTGAAAGAAACTCATGGGAGAAAAAAAGAAACCCCATGAGAAAATGATATCCTAGAATTCAAGAGGAGCAATGTTGTAGGAGAAAAAAAGTCATGATTATCTTATAAATATTTTGAAAGTAATTGCTTTTACTAATAAAAACAGTAAAAGCTAGGCAAATTAGGCCATTACAGTGTCCTAAAACCTAACAATAATTTTTTTATTCAATTAATAAGGATACTTCAGAAACAGTGGAGTGATTACTTCAATTTATGAATGTGAAAGTACTATTCAGAAAAGAAAAAGATTAGAGAATGTATTATATGCTATATGCCTCTTTTTAATTTTGGTATAGTTCTCTTAATAATTTGCATGGTCATGTGCCTCCAAATATATATTAGACTTTAATCAAATATTTACTTTCTACCAATTTTAGAAAGCATGTGTCTCTAACAGAAGAAATAACTCTACCCAAAGGAGTAAATCTCCATTATTTAAAGTAGGTTAATTGTAAATTGTATACTATAATATTCATGAAAATCTTAATTCAAGTAAAATCTCAAAATACAAAATCACATAAAAATTTTTATAAATTTAAGGTATATAAAACATTCATTTTTATCCCAGATAATATTTTATGTATCTTTATATAAAGCCTCAAGTAGGACTGCCTGAATGGGCTGCTGCTGTGTATTGATTAGGCCCTTGCCCTTCTCTCTACTCCATTTCTTCCCCTACCCTCAGCAATTTAAATCCTAAAGTGGAAAAAAAAATAAATGAAGTCAAGAGTTTTTTCTCTGCCTCTATGCTTTTTATCTAAAGCTAAGTGAGTTGTCTCTGCACAGCATTCACTGATGCCTCATTTCTTGATTTTGTTGAATTCATTGGATATTTAATTTTCAGATTTCTTAATTTATAATATTCTACTTTATTTCAGTCGATTTTCATTATTTACAGCTTATATACTTGCAAATTTGCCAATTTGTTAATCATTATTTGTTATTTATTTGTAACTTCTAAATTAATCCTCATGGAGTTTTTATGGTTACTTGCAAACATGGGTAAAGTGGTGAAAAATTTGAGTTGCCAGATTCTCATGTTCCCAGCTAAAATCCAACAACATAATGCTTTGCCTTGCTTTAACTCTCAAAATGAAAACAAATGTTTTTTTGATCTATTTAGTACCATGATTTCCACAGTTTTGTGGAAATATAGTTTGCGATTTTTCTGAGATTTAGTTCATGTGATATCTAAACTTCTAAGAAGATGCCAAGTTACTAGAGTCGGTCATCCCTAGAGACCTCAGGTTGGCTCTCCTTTCCCTGTCACTTTTTTGGTTCCTCACTCTTGCTTCCTTGTATTGCACTCCTACTCAGATAGTGGCAAATAAGCATTTGCCTTAGAATTGGCTTTCTGAGAATCACAGATTAAGATATTCAGAATTTTTTTCATTGCAAGTTACATAATAACCAAATTGGGACTATGTAGTGGTGTGTAAGCTTCAGAAATGACTCAATACAAGGTTCAAACATCATCATTAGACAAGATTTATTTTCAAGTTTTGGTTCTGTGTTTGCATTTCCTTGTCTATATTCTCAAGTGTTATGCGACAACAAAATAATAGTGTCGATTTCGTTCTTAAATCCTAGGTCCTAGAGAAAAATTAAGAGACTTTTTCATATAACATTCTACCAAAATCCTTTTGTTTTCCATTGTCCTGACTGAGTAATATTTTCATCACAAAACCAAACACCTTTATTAATTTTAGTCATATTCTCATTTTGTGCGTTAATAGTGGCATCAGCTTCACTTGAGTCCTAATGATCTAAGAGTGAGGGGATGAATGGTATTTCTCAGTAAAACTGAAATTTGTGAGTGGATACTACAAAATCAATATTTGTCTTCTACACCAGGGCTTCCCAAACCCCCAGTCCCAGACTGATACTGGTCTCTGGCCTGTAGGAACCAGGCTTCACAGTAGGATGTGAGCAACAGAGGAGCAAGCCAGGCTTCATCTGTATTTGCAGCTGCTCCCTAGCTCCACCTCAGATCATCAGGCATTAGCTTCTCATAGGAGCACTGGCCCCTGGTGCCAAAAATGTTGGGGTCCACTGCTCTACACAAGACACAAATTATTCTGTTACAAAATACTACAATAGGTAGAAAAGACATTTTCTGAGTACAGACAGCTTATTATTGCAGAAGCATCTAGAAACATAGTTGTAATTTGTGAAGCACAGAAAAAAGACACTTTTAGGTAAATCATAATGAGGACAGACCATTGTTATTGTGTGCAGGACTGAACAAAACATGAAGCCCAGGTGATTGGTACATTAAAGAAATGAGAAAGAAACATCTGCTAATAGTCAAGAGAAGTATTAGAAGCAGCAGTTTAAACAGATATAAAGTAGAAACAACGTCATCAATGTGAATTGTATGTTTTAGCAAATCCCATTGACTTTTAGAGATTAAAAAAAGAGAGATGAGTTTAAATTCTGTTCTTAGGAAGGTGAAAGATATTGAGTTAGTGGATTTAGGCACAAACTGCTAAATGACCTTATCCATACTCTTAATATTACAAGACTTAATTCATTAATTAAGTTATTTATTTTTATTTTGCATTTATTCTTACTAATTTGCCTTTCAGATTTTCTTTTACATTTTCTTTCTTATGGGTTTTGGATTCCAGGGCCCTACAATCATGAAAGAAATATTTTTTTTCTACCTCAGTTTCTACTACTAATACCTACCTTGAAAGATTGCTTAGTTAAAAGAAATCACTTCTGAGGCAAAGCACCTACGTCCAAATCTCAGCTTGAATATTTAGTAGCTACATGATTTTAGTCAAATTATTCTCAAATGTTCAGTTTTGTAATCTATAAAAATGTTGTCATGAGTATTAAATATTGATATTTGTAAAGTGTTTAGAAGAGTGCTTAGCATACATAGGTACTATATTGCTTAAAAATAATCAATACACATTTACTTTAATTTATCACAAATTATGTAAATTGGAAAAGTAATAAAACCATTCCTTTTAAAATATAATAATTAGAGAAATTAATTATAGATAGTGTTTTTGTTACTTATCTGCACACTATACACAATCTTAGAGTACAATATATCTATTTCATAGAATTTGAGACCAAGTAGAAAAAACTGGCAAAATAATTTTATTTAGACGAAGACATGTCTTTATGAAGACATTACTTTGCATTGTGAAAAGAGTGTGCCTCTGTAACATAGAAAAATATTAAATTTGTTCTAGATGGTTATATATGGAAAAACAGTATTTGCAATTGAAACAAAATTTCAGTTCACTAGAAGTGTGAGTCTTCTTTAAATGTCAGTATCCAATGATGCTACAAGTTTCCTTGACAGATAGTGAGCTTACCCTCTAGAGGTATGCAAACATGTGCTAAATCTGATGTAGCTATTATTGTGGAATCCATTCCAAAAACTATTGGAGATTGGGTTCAATGAATGTTTTAATCCTTTTAAATCCTATTCAGGAATATTTTGATGTAAGTTTATTCTCTCTGAACTTTTATCTTTGAAGAAAGAGAACCCAAGAATGAGGGCAAATAACTAAGTTTAATGAAGGAATTAATTTAAAACTAACTCTTAAGGATTGATGTCAAAGCAAGCTCGCTCTCATGTGTTTTTGAACTTTTTGATAGATTTGAGCTTTACTTTAAGATAAATGAAGCATTTAGACACGTTAGAAGGACAGCTGTGTCAATCAGATGCTGCTACTTACCACTTAAGGCTTTTTTCTTCTTATGCTTGGCTGAATTTCTAAACATTGCTCACATTACACACGTCTGGGATTTAAATCTGTTTCTTTATGACATGCAAGTAAAAAAAATCATTTATTTTTTCTTTAAACAGAGCTGCTCATGGTTTGGAAAAGCTCTCACAGTTTTAATTTTTTTTTTTTTTTTTTTTTTACGTAGAGCTATTATCTGCCTAGAGACTTGTATGTTTCCCATGGGCTGGAGACATGGAAAGATAATAAAAGCAGCTTTGTGTTGAAGACATTTATTTGTGAGCACAGAATATATTGAGTACAGTAATTTTAAAGAAACTTTTCTATCATTAATGCATTTTATAATTTTCTACTGTATTATGTATTAAGATCTAGTAACAATAGACAACTGTAAAATAAATTTCAAATATAAAATAAATATACTTATCAATTAAAATCTGTAGTCATGTTAAAAAATGTTAACAATTTCAGCAAGATATCACCCTCAGCAAATGATATAACATTTATAAAAAAATGATAAAATGAAAAACATAAAAGAGCCAACTCAAATTAATCAGAGGGAAATGTGTGCTAATGTTGAGTGCCTACAAATGAGCTGATTAATTTACATCTCAATTTTCACCAAGACTCTCCCAATTTATTATTTATTAAATAAATATTTCTTGAGCACCATTTATGCTCTGAGTGTTGGATTCATAGCAATTAGTGAGGTATGGTCTCTGTTACTATGGAAGTTCTAGAATAACAATCTCAGTTGTCCCATAATAAAATATAAAATTTCAACACATTTGAACCATTATACTCACATTGTGGATAAGGAAACCAAGTCAGAGTAATGCTGTAATTTCCCTTACATAACACAGCTATTGAGTGGTAGAGATCAGAGGCAGGATTTAAACTCATTCTGGGGGACTTCAGAGTCCAGCTCATTTCATTTTTCTTTAGTTTAGGGCTGCTATTTCAGTAACAACTTTTTTCCTTTATAATGTCTTCCTTATTAATCTTGATTTTTAAAAATAGAATTCCTTTAGAATTAAGTAAAAAACGTGCCTATAACTTTAATTTTCCAAGAATATTTTGCCTTGGGAAATTAAAAAAAAAAACTACTAGTTAAGGCAATGTTAGATAATAAAAATAAAGATGCAGAAGAGAAGTTGGGTTGGCCTATACTAAAAACTCATAAACATAGACATGTAAACAGTGGCCACTGTAGGAAAAAAATATACCTCTGTAAAGTCAAAAAAGTGACAAATACCTCTACTTAGTAAAAAATTCATATTCCTTAAAGAGAGTTTACTACTGTAGCTTACATTGCACTTATATTCAACAAGTAGGTTCTAAAATATAAAATGTAATTTTATCTGTTCACAAATTTGCAAAGATCAACGATAAGTCAGCACCAAAAAATTCTAATAACTGTATCATGAAGCAAACTATGTATGTGTGTATATATTAAATAAATTAAAAGTTATTTCTACTTCTATCTGTTTTGTTAACAAAAAGAAAAAAAACATATTTTATCTTTATTATACTCAGTGGAGTCAAGTGTATTTCTTTTGAAAAATGTTAGACTATGTCACCTCAAAATATGTTAATTTGGCATAAGAATTATTTTGAGCAGAAGGTATTGAGAAGCAAATACAAGAAAATGTCTCTATCTTTTTCCTATTTGCCTAAAAGCAGGATACACTTTTTCAAAGAAGTCTCTTTTCCTTTCTCTACCAGAAGAGACAAAAGTTAATCATGAGAGACAACTTTAGACCTCATCAACTTGAAAAGAACACCAGCAAAATCTACATAACAAACTTTACTAACTAGTCTTTATCTCTTATTAGTTTTCTATATATTTGCCTTCTCACAATTTCTTGGTCCTAGGGACTCAAAGTCTTTTCCTTAGTCTTGTCACTTCTCTAAAAATGTATGGTTTCTATGCTAAGACACTATATAAATTCAAGCTCTAACCAAAACTTTGAGCTACTAATTTTTTCCTGTATAAATCCCATGTATACGAGAGGTATATATAATAAACTTGTTTATTTTCCTCTTGTTAATCAGTTTCGCTATAAGGGTCCCCGCTAAGAACTTGGAAAGAAAGAGGGAAAGTTTTGTTTTCTCTCTTATACTTACTTATGTTTAACTGACAATTATTTTCAACAAGTCTGTATCAATATAACTCTGATTGTTTCTCTAAAAATTTGTCATGAGCCCTATGCTGCCTTCCAACTCTAGATATTGGTTAAAGGATCTTCTCAACATAAACTATAAAAAATAAGAAAAAGTCTGATGATTACATGCTAACATTAATGCTGCCTCTGAGATTTGAAAAGACGAAGTGAAATATTTGTTACCATCTGATATAGTTTTATTTTTTAGTACATATTTTTACATTTTAGCTTATGTACTTTTTACTGATTTATACATGCATAGAACCATTCGTTTAACATATTAATGAGCCCCTCCTATTTGTTAGGTGTTATGTTTTGATTATAGACAGGAAATAACAATAACTATTTACACAATGCTTATTATTTTCTAAGAGTTTCAGGTATAAAATTTATTTCTAAATCCTGAAGAATATTATTGTTTAGGAACAGATGTGCCATTATGATTTAACATATCATGTTAAAATAGATATATCTGTGGAAGGAAAGTGTTTGGAACAAAGAAAGGAGTGTTTAGCTTTTTTTGGAAGCTAATTTGCAAAAAGTTACATGAAGAAGATTTGTGAGAGGGGCTAACAAGGAAAATAAAGGCATTCTCAGGTTCAAAGCAGAATAGCAACATGATGTGTTTGAAGAACATCATGTTGCTTAATATATTTGTTGCATAGCGTGTGAAGAGGTTATAGGAAGAAGAGAAACTTTTGAGCTCTACTTAAGTAATTCAGATCTTTCCAAAACTGATGTGACAGAGTTTAGCCATCGAGTAATTATAAAAAAGATGGTAGATTCAAACTGGCATTTTAGAAAGATCATTCTGCTTGTAATATGGTAAATTTAGGTAAAAGCAGATACAAGAAATCAAAGTCTTCTGTTGTAACCAAGCATGTTCTAAAAATTGCTGAACAAAGAGAGTAGTAATAATTGAATGAAGTAGCCTAATTTTAAAACCTTAAAGTTATTTAAAGAAATTAGGAATTATTTAGAAATAAGAATGAAAAAGAATTGAATGTCAACTATGCATTATTTACTGTTCTTGGCAAGAAAGGGAACTCATAGAAACAATGAAAAGAGAGTACAGAAAGAAAGCAATGAGTAATATGGTAGACCAATCATTTCAGTAATTATATTGAATGTAATTATACTGAAGATTCCAATTAAAAAAAATTGTCAGACAAATTTTAAACATATAATAGGCTATATATATATATATGTGTGTGTGTGTGTATATATATATATATATATATATATATATATATATATATATATAACTAACTTTAAATACAAGGATGCTGTCAAAGATTGGGATACTTAGATTTCAGAGGTGTAAGTTATCATGATGTTATAGCAGAACCATATAAGTGGAGAATAATCAGTATAAAAAGTATATATTTTTGAAATGTATATTTGTGACTCTTTAAAAAATATTTTTTTCTACACATGACTTTCTATTTAACTAAAGTTCTTGGTTACCTTAAAGATGATTAGTAATCTAAAGATAAAGGGAGAGAAGAAAGAGACTGGTCAAGATGGTATAGAAGGTAAATGCTGTGCATGTCTCCTCTCATGACCATACCAAAATTATAATGGAACTACAGAGCAACCATCACTGGGAGCTGTCTGCAGTCTGGCTGAACAGAAGCCCTACAACTGAGGACATACAAAAGAGGTCACCTTGATGCTAGTAGAAGGGGCAAAGACACGAATGGACTGGTTACATAACTGCTATGGTGATAAAGAATTGGGGGGGTCATCTTAGTGGCAGAGCTCCCTACCCACCTGAGGAGCGAGGGGTCCAAGCCCCACACTAGGCTCCCCAGATCAGAGTTCCAGGGCTGGGAAGAGAAGTACCCCACAAACTCTGGCTTGAAAAACCAGTGAAGATTGTGTCTGAGTGAGACACAGGTTGTAGGAGTTGCAGATATTCTTCTTAAAGGGCTCACACCTGGACTTACTCTGATGGACTCACTCACTCTGAGTTCCAGCACTGAGACATACAGGGAGACACTGAATTGTTGGGCTTTGGGGTGAAGGCTGGAGCGGCATCTTTCTCTAGGAGAGAACTGCTGGCAGTATCCATTGTTCTTTGGTTGAGCCCCCTAACTGACCCCCCAGCAGGCAGATGCAGTTGGCCACAAAATCTGAGTCTCTGTAAACTTGAATAATACAAGTCAGTCTGCCCAGGAGATTCCCTGAGACTCTGACTTTCCCAGCTACTGTGTCCAACCAGGCTGCCTCCAGTGGTTTCTTTTATAAATGGCCTGTTTTGGCTCATGCTGAGGTTCTCAAAGGTTCCAAGAAGCAGCATCTGTCCTCGGTG
Organism: Macroglossus sobrinus; assembly: GCA_004027375.1. NCBI lineage: Eukaryota > Metazoa > Chordata > Mammalia > Chiroptera > Pteropodidae > Macroglossus > Macroglossus sobrinus. The sequence goes on along the minus strand of PVKZ01000665.1, from coordinate 93,496 downwards.
TTCCCATACCTCTTGCTGAGCTACCCCAAGCCCTACATTAGTGGCAGCTGGCCTTGGTTTCTGGCTTGGCCTCTTGAGGCACTTATAAGCTCAGCACAAATGGAAGCCATCTGCAGGTCACTTGATGACTTTTACCAGGTGCCCCTGGAAGTGCACAAGCTGTGGCTGAACTCAGCCTAGAGCTTAGCCCTTCCTAGGAGGCTCTTAAGTTGGCACACCCAGTGAGCTGCTTTGACCAGCACCAAAAACAGAGTACCACCCAAGTCTGCATCTGAGGAGGACACACTGGGCACCAGAGCCCTGCTAAAGTGAATCCTGTTTCATAGGGTCAGCCCCTCACTGACCAATCTTCATAACCAATCAGTCCAAGCATTAATCCCTCCCATCAATGTGCAAACAGCAACCAAGGCTTTACTACATTAAGAGGGCATGTACAACACACATAAGGGAATACACTTTGACATCTCTCTCAAATTACAGGGAAGACTGCACCCCTATACCCCACAGGACAGCTACTACATAAAGCCACTTTACTAAGACCAGGAGACTTAGGAGCCTTACCTAATACATAGAAGCAAACATAAGGAGGCAGCCATAATGAGGAGACAAAGAACCATGTTCCACATAAAAGATCAGAACAAAGCTCTGGGAAAAAAAATCAATGAAATGGAGACAAGAAATCTACCAGATACAGAGTTCAAAACACTGATTGTAAGGATAATCAATGAACTTAGGGGAACAGGAGGTAAACTCAGTGAGAACTTTAGCAAAGAGATAGAAAATATAAAAACGAAGATAGAAAACATAAAAAGGGAACCAATCAGAAATGAAGAATGCAATATCTAAGTTGAAGAGTACATTATGAGAATTAACAGATTAGATGAAGATTGAATAAGCTATTCAGAAGATAGGAAAGCAGAAGACACACAATCAACACAGTAACAAGAAAAAATAATCTACAAAAATAAAAATAGTTTAAGGGGTCTCTGGGATAGCATCAACAGCAACAACATTTGTATCATAGAAATACCAGAAAGAGAAGAGATAGAGCAAGGAATTGAAAACCTCTTTGAAGAAATAGTGACGGAACTTTCCCTAACCTTGTGAAAAAATAGACATACAGGCCTAGAAAATATAGAGTTCCAAAGAAGATAAACCCAAAGAGGCCCACACCAAGACACATAAAAATTAAAATGACAAAGTGTAAAGACAAAGAGAGAATCTTAAAAGCATCAAAAGAGAAGCGGTTAGTTACCCACAAAGGAGCTCCCATAATACTGTCAGACAATTTCTCAACAGAAACTTTGCAGGACAGAAGAGATTGGCACAAAATACTAAAAGTGATGAAAAGCAAGGACTCACAACAGGATTACTTTATCCAGCAAAGCTATCATTTAGAGTCAAAGGACAAATAAAGATCTTCCCAGACAAGAAAAAGCAAAATTAACTTATTACCACCAAACCAATATTACAGAAAATTTTGGAGAGACTTCTTTAAGGGGAAGAAAAATATATGTATCAAAAATATGAGCAACAATTAAACAGGACAAACAAACAGAGACTCATGGACATGGACAACAGATTAGTGGTTACCAGAGGGTAAGGGGGAGGGGGAATGAGGAAAGTAAATAGGTAAAGGGGGTCAAATATGTAGTGACCAAAAGAAATCTAACTATGGGAGGTGAACACACAGTATAAATATATATATATATGCCTTACTGTTAAATGGTACGGCAGAAACGTATTGAATTTTGTTAACCAAAGTCACCATAAAAAGTAGAAAAAGAAGAAAAGAAGAAGAAGAAGAAGAAGAAGAAGAAGAAGAAGAAGAAGAAGAAGAAGAAGAAGAAGAAGAAGAAGAAGAAGAAGAAAAATGAACCCAATATACTTTTGGAGAAAAGAAATGAATAAAGAATAGCAATAATTACGTTTGTATCAATAAGTACTTAAAATGGAAAAGAATTAAATGAAAAAGAATCAATAGGTAGGGTGGCTGAATGGATTAGAAAACAAGACCCTTACATAGGCTGCCTACAAGAAACTAACTTCAGATTAAAAGACACACTCAGACTAAAAGTTAAGGAATGAAAAAAGACATTTTGTGATGGACATAGAGGGCATTGTGCTGAGTGGAGAAAGTCATATATAGACAAATGCCTTATAATTTCATGTACATGTGGAATCTAAAAAACAAAGTAAACAATAACAATAAAAGAACAGAAACAAACTCATAGATGCAGAGAACATTTTGAGAATTACCAGATGGGAAGGATGTTGTAATGTAGGTGAAAAGGAGAGAAAAAATTTAGAAATACAAAATGGTAGTTTATAATATAGTCATGAAGATATAATAAAGTATAACATAAGGGATATAGTCAATAATATTGTAATAACTATGTACAGTGTCAGATGAGTGCTAGATTTATTGGAGTGATCACTTCACAAGTTGTATGGATATCTAAGCACTGTGTTTTATGACTAAAACTAATATAATATTGTATGACAACTATAATTGAAAAATAAAAACTATTTTTAAAAAATAAATGGATAGGAGAAAAAAAACAATTGTTCAAATGTAAGGTTACAAAAATAGTTGAAATTTACATACATTAATTAGAGAGAAGCAGATTCCAGAAAGATAGCAACTGGAAAGGATCAAATTTAATTATGGCTGATATCTTCCAATGAACACCATGATCCTGCTTTCTTTTAGTTTATCAGAGATCTTCTGAAATTAAGTATATTAGAAATATTGAAGCCTTTCACACCAGCCTGATTGAAATATTTAGTCACTAGCCAAAACAGTGTAACATTATTTTGTTTATATGTTTATATCATTCAAAATTTAAATGTAATATTAAGTCATAAAAATAAAAATACAGAATTCGGATTAAAAAATAGACTGGAGTGGAAAAATCACTGGGCTGGAAGCTAAAAAACATTGATTTTTGTCTTGGCTCCAGTGAATTCTAGAAAATCTCTAGTCCTATATATTCTCGTCCATAATTAAGAGAGTCAGATAAAAAATCCAAAACCTTAAAATAAACTGGTTGATTATAATAAAAATTAAATGATCTAAAACACTCACGCAAATGTAGTTAACTGATCTTGAATAAAGGAGCAAAAGAAATACAATGAAGAAAAGATAATCTTTCAGCAAATATTGTTGGAACACTAAATAGCCACCTATAAAAAATCAAATCTAGATACAGATCTTATGTTAATTCAAAAAATTAATTCAAAATGGATTACAGATCTTAATGTAAAACCTAAATCTTTAAAATTGTTAGAAGATAACAACAGAGAAAATCTAGATGACCTTGGGTTTGGCCGTAAATTTTTAGCTACAACATCCAAATCATGATTCATCAAAAAACTAATTGATAAGTTGGTCTTTATTAAAATTAAAAACTTCTGCTTTGTGAAAGATATTGTCAATAAAATGATAAGTCACAGACTGGGGGAAATATTTGCAGTAGATACATTTGATAAAGGATTGTTATCCATGATATACAAAGAACACTTGAAATTTAACAAAAAGGAAATAACCTGGTTAAAAAATGGGTGGTTAAAAAATGGGCCAAAGATCTCATTGCAAATACTTAAAATATCTCACCACTTAAGGTCTACAGGTGGCAAATAAACATGAAAAGATGATCCACATCATATATTGTCAGGTAAATGCAAATTAAAACAGTGAGATACCACTATATACTTATTAGAATAGCTAAAACTCAAAACACAGACAAAAGTAAATATATTCTTACCTTATCATCTGAAATTACGCTCTTTGTTATTTACCTAATGAAGCTGAAAACTTATAGCCACACAATATCCTGTGCAAAAATGTTTATGAAGTTTTATTCATAATTGCCAAACTGGTTGCCAAATATACTTGTCCAAAAATTGGTTACATAGTTTTAAACAAGATGTTCGCTAGTAGGTGAAATGATAAACTGGTTCACTCAGACTGTGAAATATTACTCAGCACTAAAAATAAATTAGCTATTAAACCATGAAAGATGAGAAAAGAACTTAAATCCTAAGAATGCATATTACTTAACCTTAGAATGGGTATATCTAAGTGAAAGATACCATTTTGAATTTCTTTGAATTTCAGATTTAAGCCTTTGCCTTAAAAAAGAATAAAGTAGATATAACAATCTAAACATTACTTGAATGTTCCCACAAAACTGTTTTCTTCTGGAAAGCTGAACCTCTCAGTTTCATTATGTATTATATTCTAGAACAATAATTCAGTAATTTCTAATATTTTATGATTTTGTAATCATTTCAATAAAATATCTGAGTACATATCTTCAATACATGTATATTTATCTATTTATAAATCTGCATGTTCTCTTTAAATAAATGTTATAGATATAAAACATACACAAATTATATCTTAATGGTTACTATTAAATTATAGGCAAAAATAAAATTTTGTTAATAAAAATTCCTAAATAATAAATAAAATGTGAATATATATGTAAATTTATGTATGCATTAATACATTGCTGACTACCCAGCTGAAAGCCAATGGTCCAAGAAAGTGAAATAAAGTGGTATCAATCAAACTTAGAAACATTAACTGTAAACAAACACAGATTTATACATTACTTGTATAGTACAAAGCAACATTTACAGGATTCTGGGGGTAATAATTAAACCTTTTCTTCAAGAGCCTAGACCTATAGGGTATTAAGTCAAATACATAAATATCTATTATGTAAAAATTTGAATCAAATATCATATGTTGTTGAGAAATAAAAGAGTTCCAGGCTGGGAGAGAATACATTCTCACCTTCTGTCATCCCAGGTGGTCATAAGAATATTGCTCTTTTCTTAAGGGTAAGTTTGCAGACTATAACAAAAACAAATGAGACTTATTTAGAAGAGAAGGCTGTGCTGACAGCAATCATTGCCGTTTCAAAATTAGAAAAAAAAAAAAAAAACCAGAAAGATGGGATAAGTTGCTGATGAAATATTTCTCTAGACTGCCTTCTCAAAGTGTGTGCTAGGGGTCAAGGAGAGAACTGTATTAAACACCAGTAAAGCATGCCAGCATGTTTATCTCTTTAATATACTATACCTCAGAGTACCCAACATGATCAGGACACTTGAAGGTCTTGCAAACTTACATATTTCTGACTTAAAGACAGATTTGCATTTTTGCATTATGAATATAGACAACTGAAATTTTATACATTTTGAAAATAAGTGTTATATTCTCTGACATAGGGATTTTGACAATCTGACAGTGTCTGAGATGAAGACTGTGAATTGCCAGATGGATATATACATGATATCTTGGCTGGCTGATTATCTTTAGTATCTACATAAAATTTAATGTTGAAAAAGAGAAGAAGATGCTTCTAGTTCCCAAGTTATCTGAAAAAAAAAAAAAGTGAAATCAAATAGTAAAATATTTGTATAGATCAGAAAAGGTTTCAAAAAGTCAAAATGTTGCCCATGGGAGATTTCAAGTACCTTAACATTGACTGAGTAACAGCTATGCAGAAAATGTAAGAGTTTGTTTCTTAGAGAAAAATTTGTTCATAATTCAATTTGATAAACAACTTCTGGCAAAATAGAACCAATTTGTTATTTTAAGGCTCTCAACTAGGAATTATTTATAAATAAATATGAAACCAGGATCTTTGATTGCATCATAATGACAATAATGTAGCTTACAAAAAAATCAGTTACAAACCTGCAGATTACAAATGCTGTTTTATTTTCTCCAATTCTTACACTAGATTTGCTGCCAAGGAAGAGCTACTTTCAACTAAGCTCCTCAGTCAGTTTTCTCTATACTTCCTAACATTGTGTGAGGTATAGTGTGGAGTGAGTTAGAAAGACGGAGGGACGGAGGGAGAGGGACGAAGAGAGAGTGAGAGAGAGACTCCAAGTCTGAAGTCTGTTGAATTTAAAAGAGTTAGTCCTACTAAAATAATAATTTTTCTTGAGCAAAGATTTCTCTTGGTATGATGAAGCATCTCTTCTATATGCCTCTTTCCATTTTTTCTCCATGGATAAACCGGATACTCCTGGTTTTTCAAGTTTAAAAATCTCATTAGAAAGTATATCAATGTATTTATTCATTTTATTTTGTGAAACACTGATTTGCTATAAAAATACACCCTAAGGATATTTATATTTTAGTTAGTCAACAAACTGCTAAATCAAAATAGAGGAGGCTGTACAAATTGATATTAGAAGCAGAGAGAGGTATGTAGCATAATAGCAACAAATGGAAGGAAGGAGAAATTAATTGGAGCAGGACCTGTTTCAGGCTGACTTGCTAAGAAGATGTTTAAGGCAAACAAAGAGGAGTAAGTACACGATTAGGAGTAACATGCAACTTTTCTTAAAATATATATGAATGATGAAAAATATAGCTACACAGAGATGCCATCATTCACTTATAGATTTATAAATATCTCTAAGTTTGGTAAAACACTTTAGGCAGGAAAGTTAAGAAAGCAGAGACCTTAATACTTTGCTAGTAAGAGTATAAATTAGTATAACCTCTGTAATCAGAAATTTAGTATTATCTATCAAAATTTTATACATACTTTTGAGCAAGCAATTCTGCTTCTGAGAACTTAATCTATATATGTGGTTGTACATAAGCAAAACGACATAAATATAAGTTTACTTGTTGTGGTGGTGTTTGTAGTAGCCAAAGACCAAAACCACACAAATGGCCATCAAAAGGAGAGAGTTTAAATAACTCATGGTGCATCCATATAATGTATAATATGTGGATAAAAACCAATGCATAACTGCACTGATATGTAAAGTACTCCAAGATATATATTATATGTAAAAAATCATATTCAGAACAATGTGCATAATGTGACACTTTTTGTGTAAAAATAAAGAAAAATAAGAATATTTATTGTACTTGGATATACATAAACAAACTCTAAAAAGATTAATATAAATCTAATAACAATGAATTCCATAGTAAGGAGGAAAAAATAGACAAAGGAGCAAGCAAGAAGTGAGGAAGACTTTTCACAATGTAGCATTTTACACTTATAATACCTATTGGAAAACTAAATGAATAAAGCTTTCTTGCTGTTGGAGTGAAACTGGAAATGTGGACTTTTTTAACTTTTGCATCTTCACAAAATATAAATTGATACAACTCCCACTAACTCAATGATACATTTTAGTTAAAAAAAAAGTTTAAAAAATACAATAAATTGTATCAGTCAGGGTTTAGTCAGAATAGGCTAGGTTATGTTGCAGTAACATCCTCCAAATCTGTGTTTTACAAAATAAGTTTCTCATGCTAAATGTCTGTTGAGGATATGCTTCATTTCTTTCCCATATTGTCTACATTCCAGGTCAATGTTAAATGGAACCATTCCTATCTGAGAGTCTCATGTTACAAGGAAAAGAGTGAGATGTGAACTGTACGCTTGTAAAGCTTTCTTTAAAATGGTATGCATTACTTATTGCTTAGAAATTTTTTATTGGCTAATGCAAATTATATGGCCTCTCCCAAATTCAACAAGGTAAGAGATACAATCTCCTCATGAAGGAGGGGTGCATTTCAAGTCACATAGTTAAGCCTAAAGCAAGGGCAAAAAGAATTATCTATCTCCACGGGTAGAAAATATTTTGAAAAGTAATGCCTATTACCAAACGTATTTTGTCATTAAAGATCTTTATTGTCAATCTGTCCCTATTCAATGAATCTTGAACCTCAGCACTAATCCTAATGTTCATTCTAATCTTGTAAAATAAATATAAACCTTAAGAAATCTATCTAGAGTTTCTACATATCACTGTTCTTCATACAGGAAAAGACCTTGAAATTATTAAAATTTCCAGGAAAAGGTTTACTTTGATTGTAAGTGAGTTATTTGGTACTGTTTTATAGTAAGTTTTCTATGTTTTCCAATAGGTCACATCAAATGGTTAAGCCCTCCACAAAGTGAGGCATCATTAGGAATTTGTGCCATTCAACAAAGTAGGATTGATGTAAAAGATTATGTTTAATTGCCAATGAGGCAAGACTTTTTAAACAACTGTCTAAAAAAAATTGCATTTTAATAATAATTCCCAAATACACAAACTTTTTCTCAAAGAACTGATTGAATATTATCCACAAAATATACTTCAATTAAAATTATAAACTTTATTACTTAATTCCATTTTATCCTGATGTAGTTATTCTCAGCCACTCTATTTCTTTTTCTGATAAGTAGAATATTATATTTGTTGTAACTGAATACCATTTAAATTCTAGATCATCGCAGAAAATAATATTCTTTATTAATCTTTTAACCAGGTAATATCAATGTGGATTTATTATGAAAATAAGATATAAACCATTTTTGGCCATCATAAAACTTCCCTAGGGGACTGAAAAAAAATCCTAAACAAAAAGAACATTTTTTATTGTAAATAATTACCTAGGAAGAACTATGTGGTCATGACTTGAAAACAGTCAAAAACCTGAATTTCATTTTAATGCTACACCATAAATTGTCTATGCTAATGTGATTAATACTGAGAAGTGAATAAAATTGCATGACTAAAATAGAATAAAGTAGAGGAAATGGTGGGACCTTAGGCTTTGAAATAAGATCTGAGAAAGTGTATTGAATAATGAGAAAAGCAGTCTGATTTGGATAAAGGGATATTGATGATAAGTATTGAAAGGTAGGCATGGGACACATTAGGATAAATCATAGAGGACTTGGATATTCAGTTAAGGATCCTAGTGGAAATGAGTGACTAGAACAGATTTTCAAATGAGAGACTGAGAGAAAGAATATAGAGGGAACATGGAGTAAAACATATTGAAAGAGCATTATTAAAAACAGAAATAATTTCCTCTATGTGTAATAATTAGGGATGGTAGAAATCTAAGACATAAAATGTCATAAAGAAATGCAAGAGAAGAATTTGAAGCAATGAAAAATATCAACTAACAGAATTTGAATAAATTAATAAGAGAGATAAAAAGGAGAAAAAAATCTAAACTGATTTTGAGGACCAGAAAAAGTAGAGGATGGGTGACTGGGAGAATAAGAATCCATAGGAAAAAAACCCTGAAGATCAAGCTTGGAGGTTAGAGTGGGAAAAATGTATATACATACACTCATTTGTAAAGAAGGATTTAAAAATTATGTTTACTAAGGTTGAAATAAAATATCAGATTATGCAAATTAAAATGTGAAGTATATATTCCAAATGTGAAATTCAAGTTTAAGAGACAAATCAGGGAGAAAAATTCCATTTTTACTTCTTTCCTCTCCTCTTCCTCCCCCCTTTCTCTCCCCCACTCCCACACCTTTCTCTCTCATCTCTGTCTCTGTCATGTCTCTCTGATCATTCTGGCTGTTTTGTGTGTGCTTTAGAATAATGTTATTCTCTTCTTATTGAGTAGAGTGTTCCATAAGGGTAAATTAAGTTAATGTTGATAATGTTGTTTATAATGTTGATAATGTTCCCGCTTTCTATTCCTCTTAAAGTTTGTGTGTGTACATGCAAAAAAATGTTATAAAAATATTAGTTATAAAAATGGCTAGATTTGTAATGTCTCGAAGAATTTCTGCTTCATTCATATGAAATGACCTTGTTTATGCCTAGTAATAGTCTTTGCTTTTAAATCTACTTTGTCTGATATTAATGAAGCCACGTCGGTTTCTCAAATGTAAATGTTAGCATTATTTATCTTTTTCATTTCTTCTTTTTTTATCTATTTTGTGTCTTTGTTTGTAATATGGATTTCTTCAAAGAAAGCATATAATTGAGTCTTAGTTCTTTTATTCAGTCTGACAATCTCTGCCTTTTCATTGTTATGTTTTGTCCACTTACTTTTAATGTGGTTATTGATATTTGGATATTGTCAGTTTTAAATAAACCTTTTTGATATTTATTCCTATTTGTCTCCTCTCTTCACTGTTCCCTTCTTTTCCAACCTTCCTGCAGATTATACTTTTATGATTTTACTTTATCTCTTTTGTTGGCATATTAGCGATAATTCTTTTATTGTTGATAATTCAGTGGTTGCTTAAGTTTATAGTACACTCTCTTAACTTATCATAGTCCATTTTCTATGTATACCAACCATATCACTTAAATCAGCAACTAAAAATTTCTAATAACATATTTTGATCTCTCCTTCCAGTGATTATGTTACTTTTGCATATATCATAATCTTCAGACTGCACTTATTATCTGTTTTTAAATAGTTAATTACCTTTAAAGAGCTTTAAAAAGAAGGAGAAATTGCATATATTTATTGACATACTTACCATTTCAAGGGGTCTTCACTGACTTAGATAATCCCAGATTTCTATCTGGTATGATGTTTCTTCTTTCTTAAGTACTTTTTTATTAAATCTTTTTTTCCTATCTCTATTGAAATATAATATACAATTAGTTGCTTGTATTTACATTGTGCAATTCAATGAATTGTTTTTTTTATTATACTTGGCATACAGTAATATACCAGTTTCAATTGTACAGCAATATGATCAGACACCCACATAACTTGCAAAGTGATCATCCCACTAAATCTAGTACCTCTCTTCCCACTTACATATTTATTACATTATCAACCACCTTCTCCATGCTACACTCTACATCTCCATGTCTATCCTGCAACTATCCATTTATACCTCTTAATCCCTTTGCCTTTTTTCGTCCCCCCAACCCTCTCCCATCTAGTAGCCCTCAAAATAATCTCTGCATCTATGAGTTTATTTCCACTTTTGTAGTTGTTGTTGAGTACTTTTAAGATTTCTTATAATGCATGTCTCATGAAAATAAGATTTTTCAAAATTTATATGTCTGAAAACTCTTTATTTCACCTTCATTTCTTAAAGGATATTTTTTTCTGGTTATATAATTATTATTTGAATTTTTTATTTGTTCTTAATAATTTAAAAACATTTTTCTATCTTTTGGCCTGCATTTGTAATCATAAGAGATCTTATCTTTGTTCTTCGGTATGTAACATTTTTTTCTGGCTATTCTTGTGATTTTTTTCTTTGTCATTGGTTTTGAGAAATTTGACTATAATGTGCCTTTGTATATTTTTCTATGTTCTTCTTTTCACTTTTCTTTTGTTTAAAATCTGCCAACTTTTTGAATCTATTCATTATAGTTTTCATCAAATTTGTACAATTTGAGAGCCTTATTTCAATGATTATTTAAAAAAATTTTCTTCCCCTTCTTTATTTGCTTGTAAATTAGACTGGTAGAAGTAGTCCCACAGCTTCCTGGGTTTTATTCATTTTTTGAAGTCTTTTTCTTTCTCTTTTAATCTTTTCCATTCTATTTTTATCTCAGTCATTACAGTTTCCATTTCTTGCCATGAGATTTAGATCTTTTTAAAAAATTTCATGTCTCTACTTAATATGTTTAATTATTTTTATAGTTTTTAGAATGAAATTATAATAACTGTTATGTTTCTTGTTTGATAATTCTAGCTTATTATTAAAAATTGATTGATCAATTCTTTTCTTCATTATGAGTCATATTTTTCTGCTTTTTTCCATACTTGGAAATTTAAAAATTTATTTACTTTTTTTAGTTATAATTGACGTATAACATTATATTAGTTTCAGGTGTGTAATATAATGATTTGCTATTTGTAAACATTACAAAATTATTACAACAATAAAACTAGTTACCATTTATCATTTACATATTTACACATTTTTTTCTTATGAGAACTTTTAAGATTTAATCTTCTCAACTTTCAAATATGCAATACAGTATTATTTACTATAGTCACCATTCCTGTACATTACATCCCTAGGTTTTATTTATTTTTTAACCAAAATTTTGTGCTTTTGACCCTCTTCACCCATTTCTCTTATCTCCCACCCCGCAACCTCTGGCAACCACCACATATGAGATTATGTTCCACATGTAAGTAAGATCATACAGTATTTGACTTCTCTGTCTGACTTATTTCACTTAGCATAATGCCTTCAAGGTTCATCCATTTTGTCAAAACTGGCAGAATTTTATTTTTTTTATGGCTGAGTATTATTTCATTACACACACACACACCACATTTTTATTATCTAGTTTTCATTGATAGACACATTGTTTCTATATACTGGTTATTATAAATAGTGCTTCAATAAACGTAAGTGCAAAAATCTTTTGAGTTAGTGTTTTCATTTTCTTCAGATAAATATCCAGAAGTAGGATTGCTATGTCATATCATAGACTTATTTTTAATTATTTGAGGAAACATTATACAGTTTTCCATAGTGGCTGAACTAGTTTACATTCCCGCCCCAGTTTGGTAATTTTTTATAAAATGCAAGACATTATAAATTTTGCCTGTTGAGTGCAATTTTACCATGAATGCTGGATGTTTTTGTAGTCATAAATTTTCTTAAGCTTTTTTTCTGAGAATTAAGTTATTTGTAAATAGTTCAAGACTTTTGGGTCCTGCTTTTAATGTTATAGGTGAAACAAGAGCAGTAATTAGTCTAGAGCTCATTTCACCTGCCCCCTACTGACAAATGGTCCTTCTGGGTATACTACCCAATTCTGCATGGATTACGAGACTTTCCCATCTGACTAGATAACGGGCACTTTCCTGCATAGTGTGAGCTTTAAACTGTTTTTTATAATTCATTTGGGTGGTTCTTTGCGTGGCCTTTGGTAGTTCCTCACACACTTGCTGAGAAGTACCCTTATTATTATATTACAGAAAAATTCATATTTCTAGAGTTCTCTCTCTGTTCAGCTCTAAATTAAGAAGTATTCTTTCCTACAAATTATAGCTACTCTTGTTTCCCTGAACTGTCAGTTCTGTTTCCTTAACTCAGAGCATCCACTGGTCCCTCCTTGGTTCTCTCTTTCTGGCGTCACAGCTTGAAAACTTTCTTATAACAGTATATCTTGGTAATTACTGAGCTATCTCATTTGTTTCTTATTTATGACAGTAAGATTTAAGTAACAGAAATCTACAAAAGGAAAAAATTAAAAATGGAATGAATATAAAAGCACAGCAAAGCCTTGAAACTAGACTTCTTAAATTGCAATTCTAGCTTCACCAAGGTAACATTAGGCAACTTTTTTGACTCTCTAAGATTCATGTACAGCATATGTAAAATAAGGGTGATAAAAGTAACTTTTTTACTAAGTTAATAAAACTATTAAATCAGTTAGTATATACGAAATGCTTAGAATATTGCCTGTTTCATGGCAAATCTTCAGCAACTACTAGATATTATCATTATTAGCTGTAGCAGTAAAAAGCTTTTTTTATTATTATTGCTGAGAGATGAAAGTACAATAAGGCCTCTTTAGGAACTGGACAGAGGAAATGAAAATGCATCAGTAACTAAGGTTACTCTCTCTTTCTCTCAATAATGGATGGACCTAACCTATGGTTCTGTCAATGTCTTCTGATCCCTCCTTCAGTAAACCACCTTTCTCTGCTCCTCCAGTAATTGTAGCTAAACACTTTTCATCTAAAATGCTGAGTTTCTAAGTGCTAATGCCAGGAGACTGACTAGCATTGTTGACTCTATTGGGAAAATATACACAGATGTCTAGGTAGGAGGAGAATTCTTAGAAAAGAAATATTGTGAGTTAGTGTTTATTACAGGGACAAAGTTGTAGTAAAGGTTGAAGAACACACATTAGAGTCTAAGTGTAGGGAGCTGAAATACTTTCAGAAATTTTGGTTTCCTTAAGATATGAGATCTCAGAGGTATATGATTTCGGGGTGGCAAAAGAACATAGTGTATTAGATACATTGTGAATAATCTGGAAACAAAGACCCCAGAAGAGGCAAACTGAGTTTTCTGACCACTTAACAAATGTCTCTCTCCTTTTGATTATTTGGTGAATCTCACTGCAAATGAATAGGTGTCATTGCAGTAAAGTTCTATTTCTAAGTAGCTGTCTAATTTTTCAGAAAGATGAGTAAAATAATTTCCTGAGTAATAATTAACAAGTGGCAAATTGGGCTATGATTTTTTAATTATGAAAGAGATCAAATGTTCTTCATTATTTGATATAAAAATCTTATTGAGTTCTCTTTTTAAAAATAAATGAGCAATCTTGAATTGACATCTGAAAAAGCAATTTCAGTTAGGGCCAAAGGACGTTAATTTTAGTCTTTTCAGTGTTGTTTGTATTAGGTTTTACTTTTTTTTTTTTACCTCTTTTTTGAGCAATTTACTTCTAAGTACACGTTAAAATATTATTATAATCTTTCCACAATGCAAAAAACCTCTAACAGATCAATTCAAATATTTCTGTCTTGGTAGAATTATTTATGGGAAAGGAGGTTTAGTAAAATGATTGCTAAAACAGAAAAAGAAAGAAGTGTCTGGTAAAAAGCTACTAGGCTCTTTTTAGTCCTCCTGGTGAATGAGTTACTGTTTTATCAGAAAAAAAGATTCAGTCTCACTGCTGTTCATAATAAATTACTTACTTATTTAACCAGGAATATAATATTCTTTCCATTAAGTAATTTATGATTATTCTCACCCAAGTTGTTTGTTTTTCAGATCAAGTTTTTTTTATTTTTGTTTTAATTTTTATTTTTCAATTAGAGTTGACATTTAATATTATTTTACATTAGTTTCAAGTGTGCAGCATAGTGGTTAGATATTTATATAATTTAAAGAGCAATCCCCCTATTAGTCTATTACCCACCTAGCACTACACATAGTTATTATTACAATATCATTTACATTTCCTGTATTCCATATGTCCCTGTGACAATTGTGTAACTACCAATTTGTACTTCTTAATCTCTTCACCTTTTTCACTTAGCTAGCCCCGCAACCTCCCTTCCATCTAGCAATCATCAGTTTGTTCTGTGTGTCTATGAGTTTGTTTCTGTTTTGTCCATTTGTTTGTTTGTTTGTTTATTTATTTATTTTTAGATTCCATATGTAAGTGAATCATAAAGTATTTGTCTTTGTCTGACGTATTTTATTTCACTTAGGGTAATGCCATCTAGGTCCATCCATTTTGTCACAAATGCTAAATTTTATTTTTTATGGCCACATAATATTCTATTACATATGTGTACCACCTCTTCTTTATCCAATTATCTATTGATGGTCCCTTAGGTTGCTTTCATATCTTGTCTATTGTAAATAATACTGCAGTGAACATAGAGGTGCATATATCTTTTTAAATTATGTTTTGGATTTCTTTAGAAAAGTACCCAGAAATGAAGTTGTTGAGTTATAAGGTAGTTCTATATTTAATTTTTTGAGGAACTGCCAAACCATTTTTTATAGTGGTTGTACCAATTTACAATTTCACCAGCAGTACATGACAGTTCTTTTTCTCTGTTTTCTCGCCAATATTTGTTGTTTTTTGATTTATTGATGATAACTGTTCTGATACATGTGAGGTGACATTTCTTTGGGGTTTTAATTGCATTTATCTGATGATAAGTTACATAGAACATCTTTTATATATCTAAAGGTTATCGGTATGTCCTCCTTAGAGAAATGTCTATTTTGGGTCTCTATCCATTTTTTTATTGGATTATTTTAAAGTTGAGTTGCATGAGCTCTTTATCATTGACAACTATCTTCTCTCATTCAGTAAGTTGTTTCTTTTCATTTTGTTGATGGTTTTCTTAGCTGTGAAAAAACTTTTTATTTGGATGTCCCATTTGTTTATTTTTTCTTTATTTCCATTGCCCAAGGAGATATATTAGAAGAAAAAAAAAGTTTCCAAGAGCATTGTCAGAAAGTTTATTGCCTATGTTTTCTTATATGAGTTTTATGATTTCAGATAGTACACATAAGTCTTTAATATTTTTTGTTTGTTCTTGTATATAGAGTAACAAGGTGGTCCAATTTCATATTTTTACATGTATCTGTACAGTTTTTCTAACATCATTAAATAGACTCTTTTTATCCATTATATATTCTTGACTCCTTTGTTATAGAGTATTGGCCATAAGAGCGTGGGTTTATTTCTGGGCTCTCTTTTCTGTTCCATTGATCTACATGTCTGTTTTTATGCCAGTACCATGGTGTTTTGATTACTATAGCCTTGTAGTTTAATATAAGGTAACATGATACCTCCAACTTTGTTCTCCTTTCTCAAAACTAGTATTGCTATTCAAGTTTTCTTGTGTTTCCGTATAAATTTTTGGATTTGTTCTAGTTTTGTGTAAAATGCCATTGGTATTTTGATAAAAATTGCATTGAATCTATAGATTGTCACGGGTAGTATGGACATTTTAACAAAGTTAATTTTTTCTATTTATGAGCAAGTATGTGCTTCTATTCATTTGTATCTTCAATTACTTTCCGCAATGTCTTATAATTTTTCTAGTATGAGTCTTTTACCTTCTCAATTAAATATATCCCCAGGTTTGTTTGTGATTTTTTTGATGCAACTATAAATAAGATTGTTCTCTTAATTTCTCTTTCTGATAGTTCATTATTGGTGTATAAAAATACAATTGATTTCTGAATATTAATTTTGTATTCTGCTACTTTACTGAATTAATTTTATCAATTCTAATGGTGGACATTTTAGTGTTTTCTCTATAAAGTATCATGTTATCTGCAAATAATGACAGTTTTACTTTTTTTCTTTCCAATCTAGATGTTTTTTATTTCTTTTTCTAGTCTGATTGTTGTGGCTAAGACTTCCAATACTATGTTGAATAAAACTGGTGAAAGTGGACAGTCTTGCCTTGTTCCTGATCTTAAGGAGAACACTTTTAGCTTTTCTCTATTATGTTCTTAGCTGTGGGTTTATTGTATATGGCCTTTATTATTTTGAGGTATGTTTTGTCTATTCGCACTTTTCCGAGAGCTTTTATGATAAATTAATGCTGGATTTTGTCAAACACTTTTTCTGCATCTATTGATATGATCACATAGTTTTTATCTTTCAATTTGTTTATATGGTGTATTACATTAATTGATTTGCAGATATCGAACCAACTTTTCATCCCAAGAATAAATCCAACTTGATCATTGTGTATGATCTTTTTAATGTATTGCTGAGTTAAGTTTGCTAATATTTTATTAAAGATTTTTGCATCTATGCTCATCAGGGATATTGGCCTATAATTTTATTTTTTTGTATTGTTTTACTAATTTTGAAATAAGATAATGGTAATGTCATAAAATAAGCTTGGGAGTCTTCCCTCCTTTAGAACATTTTGGATTAGCTTGAGAAGAATAGATGTTAACTCTTTTTTAATGTTTGGAAAAATTCACCTGTGAAGCCATTTGGTCCAGGATCTTTGCTTGTTGGGAGTTTTTTAATTACTGATTCAATTTTGTTAGTAGTAATCAGTTGGTTTGGATTTTCTATTTCATCTTAATTCACTCTTGGAAGATTGTATGTTTCTAAGAATGTATCCATTTCTTCCAGCTTGTCTAATTTGTTGGCATTTAATGGCTTGTAGTACTTTCTTATAAACTTTTGTATTTTTGTGGTGTGAGTTTTCACTTCTCTTTCATTTCAGATTTTATTTATTTGGATTCTCTCTCTTTTTTCTTGATAAGTTTGATTAAGATTTATTAATTTTGTTTATATTTTCAAAGAACCAGCTCTTGGTTTCATTGAACTTTTGTGTTGTTTTTTTAGACTTTTTATTTTTTATTACTGCTCTGACCTTTATCATTTCCTTTCTTCTACTCACTTTAGGCTTTCTTTGTTCTTCTTTTTTTAGTTTCTTTGAATGTTGGGTTAGATTATTTGTGTTTTTTGTCTGTTTTTTTTTCTTTTTTTTTTTGAAGTAGGCCTGTATTGCTATGAATTTTCTTCTTAGGACTGTTTTCACTGTGTCTTATAGATTTGGGGTTGTTTTGTTTTCATTTTCATTTGTCTCAAGATTATCTTTTGATTTCTTTCTTGACCATTCCTTGTTTGATAGCATGTTATTTAACCTCCATGTGTTTATGTGTTTTTCTTTTTTTTCTTGTAATAGATTTATATTTTCAGGCCGTCGTTGTTGGAAAATGTGTTTGATATGATTTTAATCTTCTTAAATCTATTTAGAATTGTTTTGTGGCCTAAATTGTGGTCTCTCTTGAAAAGTGTTCCATGTACACGTGAAAAGAATGTATATTCTGCTGCTTTGGGGTGAAATATTCTATTAATATCATTTAAATTCATCTGATTTAGTGTGTAATTTAAAGACTCTATTTTCTTGTTGATTTTCTGTTTGGAAGATCTGTCCATTGGTGTCAGTGAGGTGTTTAAGTTCCCTGCTATGATTGTATTACTGCCGATCTCTCCCTCCATGACAATTGTTCCTTTATATATTTAGATATTTCTATGTTGGATGTTTGCTAGAGTTATGTCCTCTTGTTGAATTGATCCCTTTATCATTACAGCCTTTGTTTTAAAGTTTATTTTGTCTAATATAAGTATTGCTACCCCAGATTTTTTTTTCATTTTCTTTTGTGTGAAATATCTTTTCCATCCCTTTACTTTCAATCTGTATGTGTCTTTCAACCTGAATTAGGTCCCTTATAGACAGCATATGTATGGGTCTTGTTTTCTTATCTATTCATCTATCCTATGTCTTTTGATAAGAACATTTAATCTATTTACATTTAAAGCGAATATTGATAAATACATAATTATTGCCATTTTATTATTCATATTTATGTTCTTTTTTTCCTCTTCCTTTGTAAGAAGCTTTTTAAACATTTCTTGCAATACTGGTTTGGTGGTGATACATTTTTATTATTTCTTGTCTGAGACACTTTTTATCTCATCTTCAATTTTATATAATAAACTTGCTGGGCAGAATTGTCTTGGTTATAGGTCCTTGCTTTCCATCTCTTTGAATACTTAATGTCAATTCCTTCTGGCCTCCAAAGTTTCTTTTGAGTATTTAGTTGGCAATCTTATGAGAGCTCCCGTATAAGTAACTAGATGCATTTCTCTTGCCAATATTAGAATTCTCTGTCTTTTATCTTTGAAATTTTAATTATGATGTGTCTTAGTGTGGGACACTTTGGTTTTATCCTGTTTGTGACTCTCTGTGCTTTTTGTATTTGTATATCATTTTCTTTTGTGAGGTTAGGGAAGTTTTCTGTCACTATATCTTCAAATAGATTTTAATGCCTTGTGCTCTCTCTCCTCCTTCTGGTCCTCTTATGATTTGAATGTCTATACATTTGATATTGTCCTAGAGGGTTCTTAACTACTCTCATTATTTTGGATTCTTTTTCTTGTTGCTGTTTTGATTAGGTGTTCTCTGCTACCTTATCTTCCAAATTGCTTATTCAATCATCTATTTCATCTAATCTACTGTTGACTTCTTCTAGTGTATTGTTCATTACAATTACTGTATTATTTCTGACTTTTTTATGGTTTGTATGTCCTTTTCATGTTTATTGTCTCTTTGTTATAGCTTTCACTGAGATCATCTATCCTTCCCCTAACTTCGTTAAGCATCCACATACAGTATTTTGAACTCTGTATCTGGTAGATTGCTTGTGTCCATTTTATTTGTTTTGTTTTGTTTTCTGGAGTTTTCACCTGTTCTTTTGTTTCAGATATGTTTCAGTGGTTCCTCATTTTGTCTGCCTCTCTGTGCTCATTTCTATGTATTAGATAGAATTGCTACATCTTTAAGTCTTGGCTGGCTGTCATTATCTAGTGGGTGCCTTGTGTGGCCTAGGGGCATAGTTTTCTGGTTGTGTATGCCCTCTTGTCCTAGTTAAGCCTTAATTGCTGCTGACACATCAGTGGGTGGGATTGAATCTCAGGCTGACTGGCTGTGAGAATTGGCCATACTCACAGGATATGAGTGCTATGGGAGTACTGACCCCACAAAGTGGAATTTGCCCTAGCAGGCTTGTGTGCCTGTTAAAACCACCCTTTGAGTTTGCCACTTGTGTTTTGAAGCCAACAATCAGGTGTGTTGGTTCTGGGTCCTCTAGTGAGGAGTTCCTATGCAACCCAAGGTCAACCACTCCCTGTGACTGGCCTGGGGCTACCTAGTAGGAGCTACAAATCAAGCCATGGTTGGTTGCTTCCTGTGTAGGACCTGGAGAAGTGTGTGAGAGGCCACAAAGCTAACTAAGGACAATTGACACCAATACTAGTCCTGGAGCATCTCAACAAATGTTTCAGAACACTCCAAGACCTGAGGCTACATTCTGGCTGCCCATAAGTCTCAATTACTAAAAGAGTATTAAGTGGTACTCAAGTTGGGTGAGGTAAAGTCCTAGGGAGTCACCAGAGTGGGGAGAGTAGTGTTTGCCAGGTTAGTGTATATTCAGGTTTTGTGCTGGTACTGAGGTTGGGACCAATCATAAAAGTCTCAGATCACATCAGCACCACTTGTTGTACACCTCAGGGCCTCAGACTTCTGAGATTTTCCTGAGAAATACTGCCACTAGGACCATGGCTGTTTGCCCACTACCATAAGTATCTTGGGTGGCATGGAAGCCGAGGCTTGTTAATTGCTGCTAAAAGAGTCTCCTGACATGTGCAGGGTGGAGCTGGTTGCCTAGCCACTGAAAGTGCCTCCTGGGGTGTACAAGTTGGGTGGAGAGGAATTCCTTAACCAGAGTATAGTGAGTGGCATTCACCAAACCAATGTAGATTCAGATTTGGCCATGTGGGTTCAGGGCTCAACACAGGGATAATGGCAGCTATTCTCCAGCCCTCATTTTAATGCCACATAACTCAGTCTTTTCTGCATGGAGCCTCTGGATCACCTTCCCTCTGCCAAACCCCAGGATCAGAGCCTATGAGCAAGTAAGCTTGTGTATGCACCCTTTAAAAGAATATCTGTGTCTCTAGAAGCCTTCTATCTTACCTGGATATTCAGAATCCCCACTGATTTTCACAGCCAGATTTTGTAGGGGCTTCTCTTCCCAGCATTGGAACCCTGAGCTGTGGAATCTTGTTTGGGGATGGAACTTCTCACTCCTCTAGGGGGACCTCTATATCTGAGATATCTCTCTTGAAACTGAACCTCCACATGTAGGTGTGGGGACAGCTCATTTCATGTCTCTGTCACTCCTGCCAATCTCAATGTGGCCTCTTTATATAATTAGCTATAGGAGTTCTGTTCAGCTAATCTTCAGATGGTTCTCCAAGTTGATTGTCTATAATTTAATTGTAATTTTAATGTGGTCATGGGAGGCAGCAAACACAGCATTGACCTATTCTGCCATCTTGAATAGAACCTCCAGACCAAGTTTTAAATGTTAGTTTCTTCTACAAGTTCTAGAGAAAGGGAGACATCAGTGTTACCAGAAATGTAACTTCTTATCTAATAAAACCTCTGATAATTTTTTTGTCATGTGTTGATGAAAAATATAATGTTTCATGTATATTGAAATTAAATCCAATTTCAAATGCCAAAGTAAACTTATTAAATAAAGAGTAATTTTTTTTTGTAAAAGTAACAAATTATTAGGTCATTTAAATGAACTTTTCATAGATCAGATAGGCAGATAGGGTGGAATCTTGGGATAGTTTATAGAAAGAAATGTCAAATACTTGAAGAATCGGAAGGTTTTGCTATTGTTTTTTTTTTTATTTGTCTATTTTATTTTCAACTGAAAAAGAATTTGTTTTAAATTTACCACATCATAGAAACCAGTCAAGACCACGGTCTAAGTTTGCCCCATATAAACCTGTGTTCACTAGGGTTTTATGAAACTACATATTAAAGTATTTAAATAATTGTGCTCTTACATTTTACAAATCAGAGACATTTCTAACACAGCAATAGTAAAAATAACATTCTAAATTAAACTATCAGGGATAAAAGGAAGACAGGAAAGCTATATTTAAATGATCTTATACAACGGCTCTTAGAGCTATTCTGCGAGGAGAAAGTGTGCAATATAGAGGCAGAGCCAAGTGGATTTGGCTCATGTAATTTCAAGACTAATTTTTTGTTAATTTTTTATTGGATATCAATAATTACCCTTTTATGTTTTTATTTATATATTTAGATATAATTATATAAATAACATATTTAGATAAGATAATTAGATATATAACGATATAATAAAAAATGAGATAATCAAGCTAAGGAAAATAAGCCAGACTGAAGTTGAAAATCTTATGATATCACTTATATGTGGCATATAAACCTAAAAACCACAAATGAACAGGACAAACAGAGACTCAGGGATATGGACAATGGACTAGTGGTTACCAGAGGGTAGGGGGTGGAGGAGGAGAGAAAGAGGTCAAATATAGGTGGTTGGGGGAGGGTGAACTGGATAAAGGGGACCAAAAATATGGTAGCTGAAGGAAACTGGACTCTGGGTGGTAATCATGTAACAGAATATATAAATGTCAAATTATAATGTACACCCCAAAATTATATAATTATATTGACCGATGTTACTTCAATAAAATTTAAAAATGAATGAATTAATTAATAATGGAATGCTCATTTCTAAGCCAATTGGATTCTTTGAATTTTTGTTTCATTCTTTTATTTACCATCTCCCATTTTTTACCTCTGTCTTTATCTTTTAGGAACTGGCATTGTGTTAGGGTCCAGATTTCACCAGATGTACAATCCTCAGGCTAACAGAAAGTTTACAAGAACTGCTATAACACCTGAGAGTGCTGATCTAGCAAAGAAACATTTAGTTGATGGTGCTTGATATTTTTGGTGGGTGGGAGAAAATCTTTTTCTCTTCATTATTCCTTTGCAGTAATTCTCTGCAAATCTTAGGAACACATCTTCTCTGTCAGCATTTGTAATTGTACATTTATTTATCAGGTATTTATAATGACTTATACATAAAATAGAAATAACATGACTTGCTGAAAAGCGTACTAAGCTAAGGGTCAAGACCTGGTTTTTAGTCTCGGTTTTGCCATTAACATGTTGCATGACCTTGGAAAATTATTTAGGTGGTGGATTAGATTATCTTGAAGACCATTTTCAAGTCTAAAAATTGATCCTATCAACTGGAGAGCCTACAACACATAGGGAATAGACAAAAGAGAAATATTTTTAGTTTTCTTTTTTATTTTGATTACATTTAAATATAAATATAACTACCAAAAGATTTAGAAATGTGTATATTTTGGAAGACTTATATTGAACCTTTACAATATTCATTTTCAATTCAAAGCAATGGC
This sequence comes from Macroglossus sobrinus, assembly GCA_004027375.1. Lineage (NCBI taxonomy): Eukaryota > Metazoa > Chordata > Mammalia > Chiroptera > Pteropodidae > Macroglossus > Macroglossus sobrinus. The sequence continues at coordinate 70,411 of PVKZ01000665.1, read as the reverse complement.
ATTTTACACTAACTCTAATCCATAAATGGGTCTTACGACATCCATGAAGTAGTAGCAGGATATGCTTAGTATTATATTTCTCTCTTTGAGACACTGTAATTTCTACCCAAAATTTCCATAGCATTATATAAGTAAAACACAATGTAGGCAAGCTACTAAAGATCTTGAATTCCATTATATAGTATGTACAGCTGAAATCAGCTTCTGTAGTTTAATCACTTTTTCTTTTTATCTTCTAACCAAAAAAAAAAAACACAAAGTTTAATTTTGCATCCCAAATGTTTTTATCTTTGCATATTTTTGAAAATTTCTTTCTCCTTATCATTGCTTTTTTGCTGTGGTTGTAAATAGACTCGCTTGCACTTTGAAGATGAATCACTCCTTGTCATCTTACAAAAATGGGATACAGTGAATTTCATAACAGATGTCAGTATATGTCCATGCTACCTTGAACAAGCCTGATCCTGTCTGATCTTGGAAGTTAAGCGGGGTTGGGCCTAGTAAGTACTTGAATGGGAGACCACCTAGGAAGACCAGGTGTTGTAGGTGTAAAAAATTTAAAAAATAAGGGATTTTAAACTGACGGCCTTGCAATCTGTGAGGTCAACCAAGGGTTCCCTCACCTAAAACAAACAAATAAACAAAAAACACAACAACGACATAACAGATGTCAGTTTTGAGCCAAGCAAATGGTGATTTGTTTATAAGAAAAACAAACTGGTTTTATTTCAGTGAAATTTCTCTTTGAAAGTTTCTTTTTACACAATACAAGCCAATTGAGATACCACAACAACATTTTCTTTTAATTATACATACCATCTATTTTAGCCAGTGAGACTTTGTTATTTGTCTACTTTTAAAGTTTGTTTTAACTTATTTAATAAAAATACTGTTTATCTGTTTCTAAAAAAGTCACACTTTTAATCATATTTGGGTAAATTTGGGTTTCTAATCTTTTTTTCTATTTTTTTCTAGACTATAATCAGTTACTATTATTGATAAATTTTCTTCCAGTAGTTCATTCCCAAAGATAAAACAGACAGAAAATTTTTAATGCTTTCATTTTTGTGTGCTCTCAAAGACCAATTCAAGGGCTAACTCCCTCATATTGTTTCTTTTTCACAGGTTTCCAAAAGAGAATAAAACAATCCAGGGACTGGAAGTTTCACAATGTGTTTTTGAAGCTGACTGCTGTAGCATTTCACAGCTTTTACAGAAATAAAAATTACTTTGAGTTCACCTCTTGAAGATATAAGACTTATCTTCTCTTTTGGCATCAGTATCAGCACAAGTTTTGCAAAAATAAAATTATTAAAAACATTTATTGTCTGAATGAATGGTAAGAGTAACTTTTTTTTTTTTTTACAGTATTCCCCCCACACACAATAGACTGGAGAGAGTGGATAGATGGATGCATTCTTCACTACTACTTATAATCCAAGTGTCACTTTTAACTGGCTTGAGTTAATTTTGGGTTTCCATTTAAATGCCAATAAACCTAAACTCTGAGGCAGTTTGACATAATAGAAACAGATCAGAGATCACTATTATTCACTGCCTGATGCACAATGTCTTTAAAATTACTTTTCTTTTTCTTTTTTTTTAAATTATGTTCATGAAAAGGATTTAACTGGCCCCTATTACTTCATGTTGGGTAGAAGCAGGCAAGAATTTGCTTTTTAAGCTCAGTTATGCACCAGCTGGTAGCAACACCTTCCAAAGATCTATCAACAAACATATCAACAAACAATATGGTGCTCTTTCTTTTATAACCATCCAAGTAAGGAAATCAAAGAGTTGTAAGAGGAATGACTCTTCTTTTTGTTATGTTGATAATCTAGTAAAATTTTTACTTACTTTCCTTGCAACTTTAGGCTCTACATGTGCAAGGGAAGAAGGCTTCCACTGGAAGAAATATCAATGGCTTCATTAAACTGAACTTGAGACTGCCACTGGGCTACTTTGGAGCCTTCAAGCCAGTAAATAAAGAAACAAAAAAGGAGATTACTATATCAGCGGTGATGATTAACATGTATTACCATGTAATGAATTTGTTTTTTCTACACAATAATTATAAGAAGGGATATGTCTGCAATGCAAAAGATCCTTTGGGGTGTTTGTTAGTACTCCCATGTCTATGATTAAAGTGAAAGGAAAACTACAGTAACATAATTCAAGTAGATCTGATGATGGTCCCTACACTTCAGGAAGGAAGGTTTGGATCACTGCCTATTGGGCAAAAAAAACATGCCAGCGCTGAGCTGATCGAGGAGAGAAGGTTTCGGCCATGAGACGCCCAATTGGAAAAACACAGAAGAGCTGACATGAGGATGAGACTGTGAACCTTTATTGCAGGGATAGAATGGGTTATATATGCCAGAGAACAATAGTGGCATTTGGCCACACATGTATGGTATAGCAAGCTGATTCATTCTTACATAAACTGAATGCAGGTGCACTACTGTGTCTAATGTAACGTGCCAACTCTGGGATCATTTCTTTAGCCATGAGCCTGCATTGCTTCAGCCAGGCCAGGAGCATACACCTGAATAAGGCAAAAAATAAAAGAAAAGATAGTAGAAAAAGAAAGTTATAAATATCAAATAAGACCATGGAACTTGTTTTACAATGCAAGACTATAATAGATATAAATAGATATGAATTTTTCTTACTTATTCTGACCTGGATTTATTTATGTATACATTAATCAGATTTTTCTCTTCCTCGTTTATTCTCCTTCTAGTTATCACAAGATATGTTGATAATAGTTACTCTTAGATCTCAAAACTAATATTATAAGATATCATGGAGGGAATATGTCTCAGCTAGATAAAAAATGAATATCATCCACAAATAGATAAAAGAAGACTTAGTGTATATGAAAATGAAAATAACAGATAGAGAAACAGAAAAGCAGAAAGTAGTGTGGACATAGATTTTGATGGTGAAAGAATATTGGGTTTGTTGACCAGGAAATGAACACTCAGACATACATGTTTTAAAATTGAAATTTTTATGAATATTTATAAGAAATGTAATAGGCATTTTAGAATGAAAGTCTGGAACTGTGATATACAATATAGTATCTACTAGTCATATACAGCTCTTTAAATTTTAAATTTGATTTCTCTGTTGTACTAGCCACATTATAAGTGCTCTAAAGCCAACTGAGTAGTAGCTATTGTTTTGGACAGTGTAGATAGAGATTATTTCTATCATTGAAGAACATTCTATTGGATATAAAGTTAAGGATAGAGTTCTGGAATAGAGATTTAGAATAGGATATTATTAGTAGAGATGTACTTAAAATGTAGGAAAAAAATAAACTTTTAAGAATATAGCAAAAGAGAAAAAAATATATTTATCTTAACTAAACATATCTACTTTAAAAAGAAATATTATTAATTTCCTCAGTCTTTGAAGTACATACTAGAGCGATAGAGAAAATTGCATTGTAGATGCTTAGCAAAAAGGCATCTCATAGTTAGCAGAAGTACTAAGTATTTTGCCAACTCAGGTAACATAATGATAATGGAATTAGACCCCATCAAAACTATTCTTGAAAATATTCTCTCCTAACTGATAAAAATTATATGCCTCATTCACTTTTCCTAGATATTTTTATTTACCTTTAACTAAAATGATTTAATTTCTCGACCATTTCCCATTTCCCCTGAGAGTACTCTCTGGTGAAGCTTGTGGCAGCAGCATTTACACAAAGGAAATTCGCAGGTTACAGTCCTAACTCCAAAATGTTCCATGAAATATCTCACTTTTATTATTTTCACATCACTCTAGTATATTAATAGTCTTTAGAAACAAATGATGTCATTCTATTTAGAGCGCTCTATTTCTAGTAGTTCGATTGCTGAAAATGTCAAATCCTAGAAAATGTAGCATTCTTACTCACAATGTTAAATGAACGCTGTCAGTGAGATGCACTTTTTTTTTTCCAAATGGGAAAAGGGCTAGGTTTTCCAAATTGCATGTACCATTTATTAACTAAGTAGCCTTAAACAATCCTTATCAGAAAAAAAAAAAAAATAGGAATAATTGTACCCAACCTGCAGAATTGTACTTGAAAGGATTAAAAATGTGTGCTAAATTACATTTTTAAAATTTATAAGCCCCTTAACAAAATCTCTAAGGATATGAAGAGATGTATCATAAATGTCGTCCCTCTTCGCTCATTACTAACATTCCCATTTCAAGGCAGACAGAAAATTGCGCATAAGCCTAATAGAAAACATGAAAAAGCTGCTGCTCTGAACCACATCATTCATGTCAGTTCAGTGAAGTTTTAAGTCATCTTCTGGTCATTTAATACAGTGTAGACACACTCCTCAATGGCAGATGAAGTGGCTAACTCATTTCGTAGTCAGAAACCACCTCTTGGCACAGAGCCTTATACATAAAAGGGCAATAAAATATGTTCTTTGAATTAATCAATAGCCTCAAATCCAAAGATTTTATATTTCATATTATGAGCTATAAGAAATGGAAATGGCTCTTCAAGAAATTTTTGAATAAATTTAGATAATAGATAGAAATATGAATACTAAATTAGAGATTGGTTTGGGAACAGTGCTAAAGGCTGATTGTCAAGGCAGCAGACTAATAAATAGTCTAGGGAATAAATAAGTAGGCCTGAATATAGAATATAGACTTGGAGATAGAAAAGAATTACTAAATTTGAGACATATTTCAGAGTTGAATCAACTGAAATTTGGTGATTTTTTTAATATAAGGGATTATTGGTCATAAGTTTGTAAAGCTCTAGGTTTTCCAAAAAAATAACTTCAAGGACCATAGATCAAATAATTAGCAATCACATGGAAAACAAGTTTAGCTTTCTAATTATTGTTAGTGGTTTCCAATGTTTTCCTATAAAAGCTTTGTCTTTAAAAACCTGCTAACAAGCTATAGAATTCCCTACTATTCTTACTATCCTCTATGAATATTCAGGAAGTATTTAGATATTGTAGTAAACTCTTTTTATATGGGAGACATAATATGCAAAGATTAGGGTGTTTGGAGTCATTACTCTAGAGCTATGGTTAAAAAAAAAAGAAAAAAAAAAGCTAAATCTAAAAGATGGAGCTCAGAATATAAAGTGAAGTAAAGAACTATTGGGACAGAAGAGAGGCAAGAACGTTGAAAATGTCTGCTTAAACATTTGACTAAACTAAATTTTTTAATGGACTGTTCTGAATAATTATGATGTACACTTGAAACTAATACAAAATTGTATATTAGCTGTATTTTAATAAAAATCTTTGAAAAAAGAAGTTAACATTCTAATAAGCTGCTGTCTATGACAGCAAATAGACTAAAGTACATTTTTAAAAAAAAATTTGTAAGCTTCCAACTAATTTTGGTAGTAGTTTTTTGAAACTTAGTGCTATCTATTTGTGTGTGTGTTGGTGCCAGGTTTTTGGTTCATTTTTTCTCTGTATTCAATGTATGCTTATTCTTATTCAGTGAGATAATGTTAATAAAAATAAGAAAATTATGGATATACCTGATGGTTTTGCTTACATGGATTTAAAAGGGGATATATTTTATGAGATGGACTGGAAGGATGGACCTTTCATTCCCCTCCCTCTCCCACATTTTAATGTGTTTTTGGATTAAGCGAAGAAAGAAAATAGAGCTCCTTCATAGGAATTTTAACTTAGATCGATAACAGTGGTTAATAAATAAAAAGAACTGACATTTATTACAGAGTCCCAGTCTTATTTATGATTTTTGGCTTTAGTTCAAAAAGCAAATGACTCACTACTGGGAAGATGCTGTCTTCTCTAAGCTGCCATTCTTATCTCTCTTTACCTGGTGTGGGAGAAATTTTCTGTGCTTTAATTCATTGCAAAATGTGCACTCCTCTCCCATAAACATCTGTTTGAGTCTCTCCTTGCCTTGCTGCTTACCAGGTCTGCCTGGCGTATTTCCAAGATGAAGAGCTGTGGTTTCCTCTTGCCATTTACTACAGACAGTAAATTTGACTAACAACATCTCTAAGGTTCCAAAAGTCCTGGAAATTGTGCCTTTAAAAAGTTTTAAATGTTGACTTTAGCAGAAAATAATATACAGCAGAACTTCTCAAGATGGAAAATAATCATGGTTATAGACCTAATTACTTGTTTATATACTATGAGGCTTATGTACATTTTTGTACTTTCTAATATGGATATTTTGATGGATTTATTATATTGATGGTTTTAGTTAATGGCTTTCATGCATGTGATATTTACTTTGTAAATTTTAATCACCTTTGATGGGATTCAGAACACACTACCCTAAAATATGTCACCTTAGTATAATGATATTTAATAATAAAGGAATTTGAGAAATGAGAGGTGCAGAAAGGCCTCTTTGACCTCCCCTCCTCTCCTGAAGCAGGTCATAACACCATCTTGTGAGAAGTGCCTTCCCTATGCCCAGAGGAAAGAAGCATAATTATCTCTGAAGATGGAGAGATGCTAAGAAAAATCCAAATTAACAGACTCGCTAAGTTTTCACAAGTTTATTAACCTTAATTTATACCCTTTCATCCTATCACATTTTCCCCATGATTTGCCACTTTTCATCAAATCTGATATAAAAAATTTCAGATTTAACAATTTCTTCAGGTATTCATTTTTTATAGGTCTCCTAGGTCACATAAAACTTACATTAAATAATTTTGCGTGCCAGTTCAGTTAACAGGGCTCTAGCCAGAAAATCTAAAAAATATATTATTTTCTCCCCTTCATTTCATACCTGGAATCTAGTATGACTATTACTTTGACCAACAGATTGAAACAGAGTGATGCCATGCCATTTCTGAGATGGGGCCTCAAAAAGACTCACTTATTTGTGATTATTCTACTCAACCCTTGTCAGTGACATAATAAAATCTCAGGCTACACTGTTGGAGATATGAGACCACATGGAGCACAGATGGGAAATCCATGCCAAGGTCATCTTAGATTAGCAAGTAGTCAATGGATCTGCAAGGTGCCCACAGACAAATGAATATGTTTAGCCAAGGTAAACCTGGCCAAGATCAATATCACCTCCCATCTAATCCACTGACTCCTAAGCAAAAACAAATATTTACTTTCATATGATATTGAAGTCATTTGCTGAATAAAAATATAACCCAATATTAATAATGAATCTCCCATATCACAAAAGTTCCATCACTGTGTGGGCCTTAAGAAAGTTGACTTCACGTTTTAAGTCTTGTGTATTAATAACTCTATTACTAAGACCTAAAACTTCTTTCTCCTTCTATTTTAATCTTTGAAAGTCTCCATGTAAATCTGGGGATGGGGTATAAAAAGCCTAATGAATAATTAGAGTCACAGTTTGTAACTTTGGAATCTCTTGCCTCAGGAGAACACCCTAGACTTTGTTGAAACATTTTCCGTGTGGTCTCCAGAGTTTAGTGTCACTGCACTTGTCCTGCTTTTTCTTAAAATATTTATTCTGTTGAATTATTTTATAGCCAAAGACTTTTTAACTTATTACTTCTAGCTAAACTTAGCCCAGGGGAGCCCAGAGACACTTTCTAAACTTTCATGTTTATTTTACATTAATTATACCTAGAGTGTTCCTCATATTATTAGATGTGTAATTCATATATGCAGAAGTAAACACTAGAAATACTTAAAATTTTGGTTTTAAATTACCTTCATTATATTTTTGATTCAAATGATTGAAAGATACACCATACTTTCAAGTTAATAAATTTTACTAAAGAATTATATGTAAGAACCTGTCATTATGGTAGTGGTAGTTAAAAAATTAAGTATGAATGTACATTCTTTTTTTAAAACAAGGAAATTTAACCTTCTCAAAAGTTATGGTCTAAATGATTCTGAGATACTTTATTTCTTATCATATGTTCATCCTTAAATGTTCTATGAATGCAAAAATACCACTTGTATATGGAATGATAAAACTACTTTTTTTAGTCTTGTAACAATAGATATTTTTTAGACTTGAATTGCTATATACATGTAGAGGTTCAATAAATAGTGGAATGAACAATTTCAGTAAAACTTTTATTTTACTAGACATGACTAGGTTTAACTTTTGGCTATAGAAATACCATTACTAATATAATCTTCGTTATAAACTTCTCTCTATAATATAAAAGATGGAAGGGTTAAAGGGACAACTTTATTATGTTTTTAACTGGTTTTTAATCCCTGACTCTTTTTTTTTTTTTTTACCACATTCTGGTGTGTGCCAGAGCCCATCTGATAATTGTTGTATAAAAACAAAACAAAACAAAAAAACACAGAGGTTTATAAAACTAACATCATGCATTGTAAATATAAAAAATATATATTTTTTTTTATTGGAGAAAAACTCACAAGCAGAGAAGTAGCAGAACACACATAATCACCCAAACTTATGTCATCTAAAAGATTTTTGTTTAACCTGATAATACTTGGACTGGACACACCATAAAAAAACTTCACCTCCTTAACTAAATATTTATAGAAAAAGAATATTAAGAAACATATAAACAATTATATAATAGGAGAGCTTCCCAGGACAGTAAGTGGCCTAGCAAGAAAGAAAAAACCTTCCTTGCTCAACCTGTTCTTCCATTAACCTAAATGAGGAGAGATGAATCTCTTCTTTAATAAAGTACAAGATAGGGTGAGAAAATTAGCCTCTAGCACCAACTAGATTACTCTCTTTTCAATGTTATGGAATAAAGCTTCTCTTTTATTTTGTATATACAACCTTGACCCTCTTACATGAAGTCATAAGTACACATTACTTAAGATTTTAAGTAATTACCCCAAAAGCAGATAGAAATCTATGGTTTAAAGTATTGAAATCGAGTAGGAAAAGGTAATGAGGAGAAAGGAGTCAAGCAATGGGATCGTGATCCACTTCTTTCTTATTACTGGACAGATGCTTCTGGAAAAGGAAAAAAAAGCTGGTAATCCAATCCAATCTACTTGTAAGCATGCTGCAAATTGAATTTATTATTAAACAGACTAATGCTTTTGCTATAAATAAATTACTAATTTATAGAATGTTTATAACAAGATGTCTGATTTATGAACAATGATTTCCTAGAAAAACATCATGTAAGCTGCACAAGCACTTAGGTATAAAAATGGCAATGTTTCATAATTTAAATTGCCCTTGAAGTGTGATGTACTTCACACACATCTATTATTTCATCTGTCACTCTGAGCCAGTGTGAGTCCAAAATACAAAGGAGAAAAAATGGGGAGGTACACTCATCGTTTCAGGCCTCTCTCTGCTCAGTCTTTATCCTTTGCTTGATTATAACTTAGAAATTATTAGTAAATGTAATGCTGGATAAGATCTACAATTCGTGTGAGTCTAGTTTCATAATTTGATCCTTTGTCATAGGCTCAAACAGGAAACAAAAAAGGATACTTACCTCCTATTCTACTTCACAAATACAAAAGTTTTCTTTCAGATTGCTTAGATCTTCAGAATGTGGGCATTCTCTTGATTCCTGTTGACCTTATTCTTCCTTTTCCTCCTCAATGCTCTCTTTAAAGTGTTGTTTTTCTCTTCTTAAAAAAATACAATTCATAGACTTAGAATTATAACCTATCAACTTCAGAATGTGAGTGTTCTCTCGATTCCTGTTGACCTTATTCTTCCTTTTCCTCCTCAATGCTCTCTTTAAAGTGTTACATTTTTATCTTCTTGGGAAAATACAATTCATAGACTTAGAATTTTAAACTATTAATCCTTTTGACTAGCCTGGCCTGTCTACTCAGCAGCCTGAGTCACACAAAGAGGATTTTATCCTCTAGACTGATTTCCTTTGTGGTAAGAATAAGTTCTAAATTGTAGGTTCCACTTTGGATAGGAGAGAAGGTAAAGAAGGCAAATTGTTAATTTGTGTGTGTACTCTGGGCATACATAAGGAAGAAGGGGCTTTTATTCCAGGCTTTGGCTGGTTTCTAGTCAACAAATTTAAAATCAAACACAGATTATTACCAAAAGAATCACTTTTCTCCTAAAGAGATTCCTATTTAATCTAAATGAAAGATTTATTTATTTTAAACAAACTTTGAAACTAATTTTTAAATAGCACATTTTACTTTTTTTTTAAGAATATATGTATCTCTTCCTTTCTTGGGTTTTGTAAAAGGTGTCCTTTATATATAAAAAATGAAAAGTCACCACATCCAAGTGCTTTTCTCCACTGTGTAGATTTCTCTCCTGTACATCAAAGAAAAGACTAGAGTATTTTAGTCCTCTTCGTTCAACTAGCTCGTGAGACCTTGGGTAAAGAAAACTTTTTCTCTACTCACAAAACTTCTGACACCAATTGTGTGGGTTTTATACATCAAGCAGTTCTCTAGTTTTCTACAGACACCAACTGGGTATCCTATAATTTAATTCAATGCTGATACTAACTACCTGGAATTAGCACAGATTCCATAGGTTAAGGGCTCAGTCCCACGAAACTACCCCCTACTTCAGATGCTGAATGGATGTCATGAATCCTCAGATTACTCACACAATTTTTTCTGACTTGGCTAAATCAGGAGTCCCATGACCCTTACCTCAGATTTGATAATTTGTTATAATGGTTCACAGAACTCAAGGAAATGCTTTATTTACTATGACCAGTTTATTATAAAAGATGCGAAGAAACAGTCAGATGAAGAAAGAGGTACACAGGGCATGGTCCTGAGCATGGTAGCTTCTATCCCTTAAAGTTAAGGGTTTATCACCCTCCTGACAAGTGTATGTATGTGTTTGCCAACCCAGAAACTCTCCCAATCTATTCATATACTTAGGGAGATTCCATTACGTAAACATGATTGATTAAATTATTGGTTATCGGTAATTAATTCAGTCTCCAGTGCTTCTCCCCTCCCAGAAGGTCAGGAAAGTGGGATGAAAAGTTCCAACTCTCTAACCATGTGGCTGGTTTCTCTGGCTATTGATTCCCATTCTAAAGCTATCAAGGAACCCATAAAGAGTCACGTCATTAACATAGACTTTGGTGATGTGGAAAATGCTTTTTATAAATTAAAAAAAGAAATTCTTCTTTCATCCTTATCACTGAGGAAATTACAAGGTTTTTAGGAGCTTTGTGTTAGTAACAGGGAACAAAAACCTAATATATATTTATTTTTCTATCATAGTAGCATAATGAGCATGTCACAATCTTCTCAGGTTGTTTCCTGACATTCACAGTGGAAAGAAGAATGCCTGCCCAGCCTGTCTCATAGAATTTTGTGAAGAACAAGTGAATTAATATCCAAAAATTTTCTTGAAAAACATGCATTGCCTTAAAATGTAATAGTCATGGCTATCCTTATAAGGTCAATACCAACTACAGAAGGTCATTTATACCTAGATCTGATTAATTAAAAGTCCCAGTACTATATTCCATGGAAATTCAGAGCAGTCCCTAGTATTTTTTCTATATCTGGAGTTGACTACCTTCTTGATCCTTTGCAAGGCAGTCCATTTTTTTTTTGTATGCCACAAAATTTTGGCCCTTTTTTATTTTTCAAAAAGCCAAATAGTAAACCAAGTCATACAAAGCATTCATAAGTGTTCTAGGCTTTAGTAAGTATTTGGTTGGGTGATCTCCTAAATTTGGAAAGGTTTGCACCTATTATAGCAATCAAATTCCTTGAAATTCAATGCCATTTATCCCTGATCCTTATGTGTTCTAAGTACATAGTAAAGAAGAAACTCCACTGGTTATTTCTCCATGCAGTCCTATATTTTACAGACTTTCTGTGGCTCTTTACTTCCTCTTCTTTCATGGTCCTTTTTTCTCTCCAACATTTCAGAAGCAATATAAATCAATCTCGTCCTCTTATTAAAAAAAAAAAAAACAAAAAACCTTTCCCATACTTCACAAGAGATTTATAAGTTTTTCCAAATGAATAAATTTTTTTCCAAAAATAATCACTACACTAGGTTCTAATAAAATATTTATTGAATTTAGATATTCAATTTATATATTCAACAACAGAAATTGAAAGCTGCAATCTTTCTGACATATTTTCTAACTCTCACAATAACATTGTTTGCTAAATTATTATCCTTTTTCTTTCTTTTGAGGACACTGAGCCACAAAGAGATTAATTTATTTGTCATATATCTGACAACCAGTAAATAGGAGAAAATGTTTTAATGCTAAAAAGCCTGATTCCTAGCCTTTATTCCTAATAATTATAGATTTTTGCAGAATCTGTTGAACTTTGAAAGGATTTTATAATAAAGTAAAATTTTTATCACAATGATGAATAAAATATGATATTTGTAGAGAGAGAACAATATATTAGGTCTATATGAGAAGTAGGAGATGTTAACTGCATACTAAAAATATTTATTACTTTTTTCATTAGACCGGCAAATTAATTTTTATCACTTGCTTTTGGTGTAGAACTCAGACATGAGATTTAGTGTTTGTGCTCTATTTGAAATAACCATATGAGAGTTCTTCATTCAATCATGGACATTGCTTACTTTTAAGAAAGATTGCCCAGTTGATTAATTTATAAGAATGTAAAAATTTTACTTTAAAAATTATCTCAAATTTATGAGTGGTTTAAAATATTACTAAAATTAAAATGATGACTTTCTTCTTTATTTAGAAAAAAATTAAATGATCTTTATGAATGGTAGACATATCTGATTTTGAAAATTATAGCCTTTATGTTTTTAAAATGCTAAAATATTTAAGAGTTTACACAAAAATTTAAAGGACAAAAGAACTGAGTATAAAGTAAGGTTTTTGGCTGCATAATTGCTTTGAAGTTTAATTTGTTCCACAACTTATTTTTTTCTACTTTATCTAAATGGCATACTCAACCGAAATAAGCATAAGCTTTTCTTTTAGATATGTGTGCTAGTCAATGAACTGAAGGACAAACATAGATTTTGTCATTTGCTTCATCTGAGAGTAAAATGATGGATTGAAACATTTTAACATAAAAACCTTTATGTATGTTTGCTTTCATTGGTCCAGAAATCTTATATAAGATATATATCTTTATTCTTAGTTCATCTGAATTTGAAAATAAACAGAAATAATAATGCTTATGCAGAAAAATCTATAATGAAGACTGACTTTTCAACCACCAATCATACAACAGTGCCATTCAACTGGACCCTGGCTAATATTTATGTGAAGAGGTTGGATAATGCATGTAGTTAATAGCAGATGTATACTTTAAAATGAGTAAAAGTTTTCTACTAACTAATAAGTTTTCAAAGCTGTAAAAATTGGTGTGTGAGGAATAACTGCTTAGGTAAGGGCATACTTCACAAGTGGAACTCAGAAAAGTTGTATACTTTTCAGCTCACAAAAGTAATTTCAGATACTAACAAATTTAGTACAGCTTTGAATAATCTTACACAACCAATATTTGTTGTGGAACATAAACATAAAACTCATATATAATAAAGGTAGAGTTTATAGAAACAAAAGCCCCATGCTAAATCTACTGAAATAAATTCTAGGACTATGAGAGAAAAATGTTCAAATCTGTCAGATTTATTATGTTCTATCTCTAGACTTGAGAGAAATCAAAGAATTTTCACTGGAAGCATTATTGACAAAATGAAAAAAAAAATTTGTTTAAGTAAAAATTGCATAATTCTATTAGTATAATTTTTATTATTAATATTTCCAGACAGCTTGTTTCTTTTATAAGCTGTTGATTTAAAATTAATACAATAAGAAAAAAATGTTTTCTAGATAACCATGGAATAGAAGTTAGCTTCCTTTAAAATTGATCCATGTTCTAATCTTCATTTATTTTTGTGGATAATGGATAACTAAATAGATGTACAGGTTATCTAATACGAGGATAGAAGTTTCTGGTTCACAACATTTAATATATATATATATATATATATATATATATATATATATATATATATATTTGTGTTTGTATTTGGTAAAATAAATTTCATTTGTTTTACTAGAGACTTTCAAAGTAAATAGGTTTTGTGAAACTATAAAGAAATGAAGATATGTATATAAACTAGAACTATATATTATAAATAAGATTCAGAGTGATTAATTTACAAAAAGAGAATTTTTCCTTTTGGAAAACATTTATTTTTAAATACCTGTTTTATTTTCTCAGTGGAAGTGTAATTGGCAGAAGTACATCTCAATGAGATCTATAAAAGATTAATTGAAACATTTGACATAATGTTATGGGCAGTGTTTCATTATCTAAAAGATGGTTTTAGAAAATAAATTTAATATCACTTGACAGAATTACTTTAGAAGCTCTGGTTCATGATTAATTCAGCTAAAGATTTTAGTAAATAGGTGTTTCACCAGCGTCTGTTCTAATAAATAGATATAATTAGGCTATAGGGTTTCATGGGTAAACTGAAACATAGTGGTGCAACTAAAATCACCAGACTCTGGAAATGTTACAGTTCTTTATGGCATTTGGATGTATTCTATCTCAAGGGAAACCAATAGTCATTTTAAAACAAATTAGAGTTTGGTAATCTTTATAATCTCCTAGGAGATTTGTTTGTCAATTTTAAGAATTGGGATTTAAGAATAGAATAGGTATATTAATTTGATAATATCAATTAATAACCGCATGTGTGATAATTCAAATATGTGGGAGGTATACTAAAGCAAGAAATCTAGTTCAGCTCTGCTCATTTTTGCAGACCTTTAGAAAGCATAATATATTCATTGCCTTTTTTATCATCTAGTAAAAATTTTCAGCTTCTCGCTGTTTGGGACTATAGGGATATTGGTCTCTTTTTATGAGAATGTTAAAAGTTACTAAATTTAGGTTATTATTCTCTCAATATAAACAGGTAGTACATTGCCAAGGATGCAAATGTTGTCATAATTTTCTTATTTCCCATTTGAAATGAAATGTTTGGATGAATGGGGTGTTAGTGTCAGGGACTGCATTTGGAACTCCTTTTTTTTTCTATTTTTCCTTTTATTTTTTAAATTAAATTTATTGAGGTAACATTGGTTAATAAAATTATATAGGTTTCAAGCATACAGTTCAATAATGCATCATCTGTATATTGCATTGTGTATTCAACATCTAAAATTAAATTTCCTTCTGTCACCAAATATTTGACCCCCTTTACCCTTACCTACCTCTTACTCCCTTTTTCATTCTGGTAACCACTAAACTATTGTCTGTGTCTATGAGCCTTTGCTTTGTTTTGTCTTGTTCACTTGTTGCTTTTAGTTTTATATCCCACATATAAGCAAAATATAGAGTTCTCACATTTTTTCACCGGACTTATTTCGCTTAGCACAATAACATCAAGATTCATCCATGTTGTTGCAAATGCCAGTATATCATCTTTTTATGGCTGAGTAATATCTAGAGATAGATAGATAGATGATAGATAGATAGATAGATAGATAGATAGATAGATAGATAGATAGATACCATGACTTCTTTATTCAACCCTTTATCAAAGGGCATGCAGGTTGTTTTCATGTCTTGGCCACCATGAATAATGCTGCAATAAACATTTGGGAACATAGATCTTTAAAGATAAATGTTTTCATATTTTGGGAGTAGATACCTAAAAGAAGGATTGCTGAATCATATGATAATTCTATTCTTTATTTTTTGAGGAACCTTCATAGTGGCTGTATCAGTTTACATTGCCCCAGGAATATATGAGGATTCCTTTCCCCTCACATCTCTCCAACATCATTATTACATATCTATTCTAACAGATATGAGGTGGTATCTCATTGTGTTGTTGTTTTTTAAAATTAAGTTTATTAAGATAACATTGCTTAATACAATTATATAATTTTCAGGTGCACATTATAATTTGACATCTGTATATTCTACTGGGTGTTTACCACCCAAAGTCCAGTTTCCTTCAGCTACCATATATGTAATCCTCTTAACCCACTTTGTCCTCCCCCTACTCCCCTATATTTGGCCTCCTTTACCCCATCTACCTCCCTTCTCGTCCCCTACCTCTCTACCCTCTGAAAATAATTAGTCTGTTGTTCATTCTATGAGTCTCTGTTTGTCCTGTTCATTTGTTGCTTTTAGGTTTATATCCCACATATAAGTGATATCACATGATTTTCATCTTTTTCTGTCTAGTTTATGTCACTTAGCATGATTATTTCAAGGTCCATCCATGTTGTCACAAATGTCAGTATTTCGTCTCCTCTTATGTCTGAGTAATATTCCATTATATATATGTACCAGATTCTTTAGCCAATTATCTATTATAGGACACTTTAGTTGCTTCCATGTACTGGACAATATGAATAATGTTGCTATGAACATTCTTCTTTGCATATTTGGATCTTTGAATCCTCCCCTTTTCAGTTATTGTTGTCTCTATTTTTTTCCTATGTACGTGAACTTTCATTACTATCTTTCTATAGTAATTCTCTACTTAATGTTTAAACTTATCATGCACTGTTTTTAGTAAGAGTTACATTTCTCTGCTTCTATTTGCCTGATAATCACTTTATTCTTAATTATGTTTTTTTTCTTATTTTGTCTTTTTGTTTTAGGTGAATTGACCTCTTTCAGTATTTCCTGTAGTGTAGGCTTTGTAGTAAAGAATTCCCTTAACTTTTATATGTCTGAAAAGGTTTTAATTTATCCTTCATATCCAAAGGAGAGCTTAGCTGAACATATTATTCTAGGTTGGTAGTTCCTTTCACTTAATAGTTGAAATATATGGTTCCATACCTTTCTGGCTTGTAATGTTTGCACTGAGAAGTCCAAGGATAATCTAATAGGTTTTCCTTTATTCGTTACTATTTTCTTCTGCCTGGCTCCCTTGAGAATTCTATCTTTGTCATTGATTTTGGTAACTTAATACAATGTGTCTTGGTGAAGGCATTTTGAGGTTGATATAATTAGGTGTTCTGCTGATTTCTTAAATTTCAAGCTCCAACTCATTCCTTAGATTTGGGAAATTCTCATCCATTATTTGTTTGAAAATGCTTTCTAGTTTCTATGCCTTTTCCTCACCTTTGATAATACCCATTATTCTTATGTTTCCTTTTCTGATGCTATCAGCTAGTTCTTGAATTTCTCTTTAATTATTTTTTATTCTTCGATTTCACTCTTCTTTCTTCTGATTTATTTCTAGATTTCTGTCTTCAGTATCACTGATCCTTTCCTCAATTTGGTCAACTCTATTTCCCAATGCTATTTCATTTTTCAATTCTTGCAGTGTGTGTTTTATCTCCAAAAGATCTATTCTGTTCTTTTTGAGGGTTTCATTCTCTTTGCTTTACTCATCTAGTTGTTTTCAAGTCCTGAAATTATTGATAGGACTCATTTCTGAATTCACTGAGTTTTTTCAGAAGTACCATCCTGAATTCTTTGTCACTTAAGTTGCATATTTCTATGTCTGTAAGCTTATTTTCTGGAGATTGTTTTTTTTTTGTTGTTTTTTGTTTTTTGTTTTTTGTTTTTTTCTGAGATGCCTTGTCACCTTGGTTATTCATGCTGTTTAATGGACCATTCCTCTTTCTGGGCATTAATGGTAGTGTATCCTGCTGGTTTTTTTTTTTTTTCAGAAAGAACATTTATTATATAAAGGTCTCATTTTAGTCTGCTGTAAAGAATGCCCTTTTCGTTTGAGTAGGTGGCGTCTAAGTCTCTTAGATCCCTGCTTTATATAAAGCTTTAATAATTCCTGTTTTATTTTCTTGTATAAATTTAATCATACTTGCTATCCTCAGTTTTATTCTCTGTCAGTGTCAGTGATAGTCTCAGCAGCATTTGCTCAGATTCCCTTAAGGCTCCATGGTGTTTGATCCTGGAGGGCATGTGGGGAGGTGTGCTCTGGGTAGAAAGTTGGGGGCTGTGGCTCATCCTTACTTTTGCAACCAGGGCCAGTAAAAATCAACTGTTGTGTTTTTGTGGTCCCATCTTGCTTATCTGCTTTCTTTCCTGATGACTGGACCGTGCCGCTAGCTGTGTAGAACTCACGGCACTCCAGGCGGGGCTGTTCAGGGAAGTCACCTCATCTTCATCCCTGCCCCTCCTCCTGCAAAGAACTCAGGGGTCTGTGAGAGGCAGCTTCTTTATTTCTCCCAGTTCACCACCCAACAGCCAGGGTTCTGACTGGTGGTAGCTCTTATGCACAGATCTCATGTTCAGATATGCTGGTGTGTAGTTTGGGTGTTTTTTGTTGAGTTTTAGATATTCAGCTTATTATTGTTTTAAGGGGAAAGATTTGACAACTTCTCCCATTCTGCCATGTTTTCCAGAATTTCTCATTGTGGTTTTGATTTGCATTTCTCTAAAAGTTAGTGAAGTTGGGGATCTTTTCATATGTCTGTTCACCATTTGCATGTCTTCTCAGAATAAGTGTTCAAGTCTTCTGCTCATTTTTTAACTTGATTTTTTCTTTGAGTTATATGAGTCCTTTGTGTATTTTGGATATTAGGCCTTTATGGGAGGCATCACTTGCAAATATCTTCTCTCGTTCTATTGGTTGCTTCTTTGTTTTGTTGATGGCTTCTTTTGCTGTGCAGAAGTTTTTTAGTGATATACTACTTTATGAGGATTTTACATCAGCAGTGCAGTGTAGTGAGTAAAAACAAAACCATAGGTTCATCATTTGCACTTTGACCTGAGGCAGATGACTTAACTTTTCAGTTCCTGAGTTTGCTCATCTTTAAAATAGAGATAATATACATTATGGTATTGTTGTAAAGATCACAACAGGATAATGTAGTTTTTGTGCAGTGCTTAAAATAATGCCTAACACTAATGTTTATTTTAAATTAAATGACTTTTGGAATAGTTTTTATTGAAATTTTTATATTATGTAAATATAAATGTAATTGATGACAGATAATTATTGCAGATTTTAAAACAGTATATGAAGAATAATCTTATTTTATAGAAAATAGTACATATGTACACATATACATGCACTATATTTACCTAAGGAAGTCTGAGATAATATTGTCTAGATAATAATAGCAATCATGTGTAAGCGGATAGAATAATTTTTTCATATGAAATATATTTTTAGTATAAAAAGATAACTGCTATAAAAAATTCACATTCAAAACAAGTTAATAAAGAGAATTTTAAACAGTTTTTCTAAAGGAATTACAAATTTGTGAGTTTTTTATTTAAAGTTCCCTACTGACAACCACAAGAGATATCAGAAATTACAGTTGAGAATAATAATTTTTAAAAAGTTGAAATCCTCCAACAAAATTATCTTTAACCTTCCCCATTTAATACATAGTAAATCTTCAATATAAGGCAAACAATTTATTATCAAATCAAAGAGCAACCATTTTGATTTGCATTTAAAAACCTTTCTGGGTCAGTGTATTTGTGCTAAGATGCAGAAATGAATTAAATGCACGGTACAAATGATAGTCATCATAAGATTCTCTGTTTGTTTTGCCTATATCCCTTTGTAGCATTGAGTAGAAATCATGGGTAAATGACTTGTTGATAATTCTAAAATATCAATTTAAAGAGGAAGGATATTTTATAAAATAAAAAGCAAAGGCATTATGAATTGTACCAAACCACATATCATGTGGCATCTCTTTAACTAAGAATGCTCTTAAAACATGTACTGATGTCTAGGGAAATTTATTCTGGAAAAAGAATAAATCTCAAAATCAAATTGTAATTGAAAATTACAATGCAATTGGTCAATTTTTGTTTGTTTGTTAATTTCTGTTATCAGCATCTTTACAGAGGACTTCAGATATGGTACAGGTATATTTTTATGCTTAGCTGGATTCCTGACCTAATATTTTCTGCTTATTAATATATATTTTTTGTATTTGGTAACCCTTCTTTTAAACGGTGGAAGCCAGCTCTCACTGACACAAGCTGAGCTAAGTTTAGAAATTAATCACAGCCTCTAGATAATGGGGAGATTACATATCATTATCAAGTTTCCACTTTTCAGATATCCACATATTATAATGCTTACTAGCTTTGCCACAATGTGTTGCCACCATATTTTGTTCATGTAAAGCAGTGACTATTTTTGATCACTCAATTCTACCACTTCAACTTTATGTGAATTAAAAATATAGCTTGACTAAAGAGCAAAATGTTCACTTCTGGTTGCCAATAATTTAGGCATATTGTTCAAAAGGAATTTTTTCCTGAGATTTCTAACCAGATTTGGCATTTTTTATTTTGCACTTTAGCCATGGTAATGCATTAGATTGACAATCATTGCAAAATGGCAGGAGGAACAATATATATTTACTTTTTGATCAAAAAAGATTTTATATATATATATATATATATATATATATAGTTTTATATATGCATATATAATCTATGAAAGATGTACATAAAATAAACTTTTTTATTAACTATTGCTCCTCCAGACCATTATTAGAGAACCTTAAGTATTAAATAAGAATTAATATAACTATCAGAGAATTCATATAAATAATATTCACAATTTAGAAAATATTATTTATTTTCATATTTCTCTCTTGCTCTTTTTTGAGAAAGATTAATTATTTAATATGAGCTGAGCATTGTGCTAGACATCAAGAAAGAAACATAAAAACTATAAGATTCCTGAATTAAAAGAGTTCGATGTCTGGGTGGAAAGTCAATCAATCATTTATAACTTAATTACCTTACAATTTGATAAAGACTAGAGTAAAATGTTAAAAGTATATCATGTTAGTACATGAGATAATGCAAATAAGTCTGCTCATAGAAATAGAGGGCTTCATAGAAAAAGTGATATTTAAATTCCAAATAATTTTGGCACTACCTTAGAACATACTATTTGTCACCATCTGCATTGCTACCATCATCATCCTAGATATCAGTAAGTGTTGACCAGGCTCTCATAATAGCCCGTCAACTGGTCCTCTTGTCTCACTCTTGCCTCTGGAGTCTTCCTCAAACAGCAAAATGACCTCTTAAAAAATAAGTCTCCCAAATGAGTAAAATAATTCATATGTTAATAAAATAAAATGTTTCATATGTGCTCAATATTTGTTGAATCAATCAATTAATCAATAGCAAGCATTTGCCGGTGAGCCAATTAGAAAAGGACATACTAAGCTGATGGACACACATGTAGCAAATCAGACTTGTGAGAGTTAAAGGTGAAATTATAAATATTTATCAAATAATATGACATGAATATTGACTGATCAGAATAAACTTCTGGCCAGTCAAGTTAGACATTGACCAAACCATTATATCCATGAATACCAATAAAATATCAACTTAGTTGAGAGAAATAATTAAGACAGTTTTTTTGTTTTTAGCTGGAGTTTAAGTAAGTGTAAGTGATAGGAAATAGAGAAAAATGAATGAGTACATTTGGAGATGCTTGTACAAAATTTTAAGAAATCTGATTAGTAGCCATTTTTCTCTTATCCAGAATACTAATAAATTTTAACTTTAAAAAAATTGCTTTATATGTACACATTTTAAAAAATTTTCTATCAGAAACACAAATTGGGTAAAGTTCTTCTCAGTAGTACAGGTGATTATGGCTTGAGAAGTCATATTTTCCCTGCTATTATAGTTAAACTTTTGGATTGATAGTAACATAAACCTAATTTAAACTAGTTTAAGCAAAAAAAAAAGATATTTTTATAAGATACAGGGGTGCTTCAAGGAACTCAAGGACAAAGAAACATCTGAGTCTCAGAAACAGTTGAAAATAAAGCACCAATTCTCTTTATTCTTCATATTATTTCTCACTACCGACTGCTTCACCTTTTATCTTCAGACAAGCCATTTTCTAGAATAATAGCAGAAAAATAGTGCCACCAATGACTCTTGGTTTTATATGTTATCTCTTGAAGTGAAGAGTCTGAACTCCCAATTATTGTTGGCATGCAATAACATATTTATTTTTCAGTTGCACAGCATAGTGATTAGAGATCTATACAACTCACAAAGTGGTCATCCCTCTAAATCAGGTACCCCTTTTCCCCCCTACATATTTTTTGAGCATTGTTGACTATTTTCTTTATGCTACACTTCATATCTCCATGACTATTTTGTATCTATTTATTTGTACTTCTTAATCCCTTTGCCCTTTTTCACCATCCTCCCAAATCCTCTTCCATCTAGTATCCCTCAAAGTATTCTCTGCATCTATGAGTTTATTTCCATTTTTGTTGTTGTTTATTTTGTTCTTTAGATTCCACATGTACATAAAACCATGTGGTATTTGTCTTTCTTTATCTGACTTACTTAATTCAGTGCAATATCCACTAGGTCCATCAAGGCAATATCTTTTTCCATCCCCTTGCTTTTAGTCTGTGTACATCTTTAATCTAAAGTGAGTCTCTTATAGGCAGTATTTGTAGGGATCTTGTTTTCTTATCCATTAAGCAACATTTTTTTTGGTTGGAGCACTTAATTCTTTTCCATTTGAGGTACTTTTTGATTAATATGTAGTTAGTACTATTCTTTATACAAGATTTTGATTTTTTTTCTTAAAAAAGTTCTTCAAACAATTCTTGTAATACTGGCTTGGTGCTGATGAATTTCCTTAGCTTATTTTTGTCAGGGGAAGATCTTTATCCGTCCTTCAATGCTAAATGATAGCTTTACTGGATAAAATATTCTTGGATGTATATCCTGGATTTTCAACACTTTGAATATTCTGTGCTGAGCCCTTCTGTCCTGCAAAGTTTCTTTCAAGAAATTGGCTGCCAATCTAATAGGAACTCCCTTGTAGTTAACTAAATGCTTTTTTCTTGCTGCTTATAAGATTCTCTCTTTTTATTTTACCTTTGGTATTTTAATTATGACGTGTCTCGGTGTAGACCTCTTTAGGTTCATTTTTTGGGAACTCTCTGAGCTTCCTGGAGTAATATGTCTATTTCCTTCACCAAGTTAGGAAACATTTTCATTATTATTTTTCAAACATATATTCAACTTCTTGTTCTCCCTCTTCAGATATCTCTATGACACAGATGTTGTTACTTTTAATTTTGTCCCATAAGCTCCTTAAATTTTAATTATATTCTTGGTTACTTTTTTTTGGCCATTCTGATTGAATGTCCTTGGCTTCCTCATTGTCTATACTGGCGGTTCTATCCTCTTCTTCCTCCACTTTGTTGATTTCCTCTAATATACTTTCATCTTAGAGAGTGTGTTCTTAATTTCTGACTGATTTCCTTTTATAATTTTGATTTTCCTTTTTATGTTTTTTTAATATCTTTGTTAAAGTTCTCACTGAGTTTATCTACACTTCCTTCAATTTCATTGAGCATTTTTATAACCAGTGTTTTGAACTCTGCAAATGTCAGATTGCTTGACTCCATTTTTTCTTGATCTATGTTCTATTCTTTTATATGGTGTTTGATTCTTTGTCTTCTCATTTTAGCTGTTTTCCTGTGTTTATTTCTATGAATTAATCAATGTTCCTATGTTTCCTGGTCTCATTAGTGTTTTTTTGAGTAATAGGTGTCCAGTAGCACAGTCCTGGGAGGGGTTCAGCCAACTTTAGGCCCAGGCTGTGACCATCTGAGGTCATCTGTTAAGATTCAGCAAGCAATCCACAGATGCTGTGCTTATAGTTGCCTCAAGAAGCCACTCCAGAAACCTAAGTCAGCTGCCACCAGTGTGAGTCTCGGCACTGCTCAGCAAGTGGCGTATGACTCACTCAGAACACAACTGAATGTGGCTTGGGTGGGACTCAGAGTTTAGGAAAGTAGAGTTTCAGGGAATCCTCTGGACAGAGTGACCTCTATTATCCAGTTTGATGATGTCTCAGCTTTGGCTGCACTGCACTACATATGCACAGTGGGAGAAGGGAGGACTCAACAGAGGAGCAATGGATACTACCAGCACACCTGCCCAGCAGAAAGCCTCACCTCAGGTCCTCACCCCAACAACTCAGTGTCGCCCATAAGTCCCTGGTGAGCCAGAGCAGCCACCCCAGTACTGTTCCTCAGAGTGAGCAGGACCATCACCACAAATATCCAGTTGCAGACACAGATCCTTTAAGAGGCATCTGCAGCTGTCGCTGCTGTAGCCTCTGTCCCACTCAGCCACTGAAGACAAGGCAGCTTCGTGTCTTTGCCCCCTTCTACCGCCAACCATTGCAGGATGATTTCTTATTTTTCTCCCTAGTTGTAGAGCTTCTGTTCATCTAGACCCCCAGGTGACTCTGCTTGCTGTTTGCTCCACTTTTTCCTGCTACCTTTCAAGGTATTAGAAAATTAGACATCTTTGAAGAGCTCTACTGTCTTCAGACCTGAGCAGGCCAAGTCCCAGGAGAATGCCCAAAACACTACAAAATCTTATGTCTGCTAAAGTCCATATATTGTTTGATGCTGCCTGAAAAATGGTTTCTGTTTTTCTTGCTCCTTTCTTATCTCACTCGAGTCCTCTCATGATCAAACATAGCAGGCAAGAGTTACGGAAATAAAAAGGGACTTGTATTGTCTGTACCCATTAAAGTCAAATAAGAGATGAACAGGGGTTTGCAGCATTGAAAGTGAAGGTTTAATTAATGAATTAATTAATTGATTAATTAATTTATTTATTTTAAATTAAGTTTATTGGGGTAAAATTGGTTAATACAATTATATAATTTTCAGGTGTACATTGTCATTTAACATCTGTATATTCTTTTGTGTGTTTACCACCTGAAGTCCAGTTTCCTTCTGCTACCATATATTTGATCTCTTTTATCCATTTCACCCTTCCCCTATCTTCCTATATTTGACCTCCTTTACCCTGTCTTCCTCTCCCCTCCTCTCCCACTTCACTAGTAACCACTAGTCTATAGTCTTCTAGTAACCACTAGTCTATAGTTCATGTCCATGAGTCTCTGTTTGTCCTGCTCATTTTTTTTGCTTTTAAGTATATTCCACATATAAGTGAAATCAGGTGACTTTCCACTATTTCTGTCTGGCTTATTTCGCTTAGCATGATTATCTTGAGGTCCATCTATGTTTTTGCAAATGGCAGTATTTCATCTCTTTTTATGACTGAATAATATTTCATTGTATATGTGTACCATAGCTTCTTTAGCAAGGTAAAGAGAGAACTATTTGAATGGAAAAATATATTTGCAAGCAACGCCTCTGATAAGGGCCTAATGTCCAAAATATACAAAGAATTCATACAATTCAATAACAACAACAACAACAACAACAACAAACCAAACAATCCAATCAAAAAATGGTCAGACACTTCTTCCCTAGGAGACATACAAATGGCCAAAAAATATATGAAAAGATGCTCAACATCGTTAGCTATTTGGGAAATGCAAATCAAAACCACAGTGAGATACCATCTCACACCTGTTAGAATAGCTATAATCAACAGGACAAGTAATAACAACTGTTAGAGAGGATGTGGAGAAAAAGAACCCTTATACACTGCTGGTGGACTGCAAACTGGTACAGCTACTATGAAAAAGAGTATAGAGGTTCCTCAAAAAACTAAGAATTGATCTACTATATGATCCAGCAATTCCTCTACTGGGCATTTACCCCAAAGACTTGAAAACTTATATCCAAAAAGATATTTGCACATCGATGTTCATAGCAGCATTATTCACTGCAACCAAAACATGAAAGCAAATAAAATGTCCTACAATAGAAGATTGGTGAAGGTTTATTTAAGAAAATAGTGTCAAGCCTGGGAGGCAGATGAGCTAGTAATTAAAGACCTGGCTCTCAGATAACCTCTAGGGGATAGGTTATATAGGAGAAAACTCCTTAGTTATGATAGCTAAGGGAATTGGGGGCATGGGTTCTACTGATTGGTTGAGTATAGAGTAGGAGGCAGTTGATCATTGCATCAGGTCCTGCTGTCATGGCATTGTTTTGTCTGGTTTCCAGGGGATGTCAGTAGGGTCAGTCTGCCTTCATCAGTCTGGAACTGAAACACAACTGAGGTCAAAATGTTATCTTTAGTTTGACTGAAACTCTGTTTCTGCAGTTAACAGACCTGAGATTTTGTTCTTAAGATTGTTTGACGCTTACCTAAGGGCTTAATGATTAAAAAAGAGGCCATGCAGTATGTGCAAAGGTGGAAGAATAAAAGGGGAAAAAAAAGAAGCAAGTGAGTACAAGCTCAGTTTAAAACAAGGAGAAAGAGAAGAGAAAAAGCCATTTTAAAGAAATGAAGTTTGCATGGTTATAAAGGTACAAAAATGTAGTTTCCAAATATCCAGCGCTATTAATGCAGAGGAGCGCAAAGAAGATGGTGGAAATGATGTCAAAATGCCAATCTAAGTTCAATTTCTATTTTACATTTCTAAAGAATTTCTAACAAAATTATGAGTATTAAATAGCATTTTTGAAGACTGAATCTAGGAAAAAATGTCTATTCTCTTTACTTGTATATTCTCCATCTATGTTTGTAATGGCTTTATTGGTTTGTGTCATTTTTTTGTGATAATAAAACCATTAATTTTAAGTTTATTGTTTATATGATCTTATGTTTATATTTCATCTTTCTGTATTTCTATATATTCATCTTCAAATTGCAAAAATTTCCTAATTTCATTAGAATGTGATGAAATTAATCATGAATGCTTTGAAAATACCACAAATAGTGAATGATGAATAATTTTCCAACTGTTTCTGAAATTATCCTGTGCTATTGTTCTCATTTAAATGTTAGAAATGTTCATACAGAAATACAGAACACATGCATAAAGTCAAAAACTTTTATGTGCAGTATTTCTGATTTTAATGTTTATTTGAATGAGAAAAGAGTAAAGAGGACACTTAGAAGAGTAGAGTTCCATTATTGAAATGTAGATTATATTTAAAGTGATAACAAAATATCCAGGCGTGGCTTCAGCTCATCCTCTGGACTTTTTTTCTGAATGATGTGATACAACATAACATTAGTTAGGTAGTCATGAGCAACAAGAGGGAAGGCCCAGCTCTGCAACCAGGGCAACCTCCCTTGAAGACCTCCCTTAAGACTTCCCTGAAACACCCATTTTATGGTTACAAATTACTCTTATATCCTAAGGCACAAAGGCCATAAAGCTACTGCTTAAATCAGCTACAAATGCTTGTGCAGAAAGTACTACCCTAACCTGTTTATAATCTCAGCCTCATTATACCATCATTATAATATTATACCTATGCCTGGAAGTTCATGAATCTAATTATAATAAACTGCATTTTGGATGAATACATTCACAGTAGACAAAGGGTTATATAAAAGCCAACTGCTAATCAAAATGACCTCACATGCCAATCATCTAGCACCACTCTTATAACCTCTCATCAAGGCCCAAATGTAAACAGACCTTCCCACTTCTACATGGTTACAGCCTTCTTCACTGAAACCTGACTCTCCCTTGGAGCATACTCTATCTTTGTCTTTTTACCTTCTGAATTCCATGGGGCTACAGTCTTCCTTGGGGTGGCCTGTCTCCTTTTAAAAATGTATCTTCAATAAATCTCATTTTTTCTAAATCTTGCTGACCCGTAATTTTTTATCAAGTAGGCGAAGAAGAACTGAGAACCTCCTCCATGCCACTGGGGCAATGGTGGATTTCACATCTCCTCTTGGGGCAGTAGAAAGTAAACATTATAATGTAGACTGCATTATATTCTCAGTAAATAAAGAAGCAGTCAGATTTATAGTATATTTAGCCACTGACAGAATTCCTTTACATACTTGGGAAATAAATTATTAGAGTCAGATAATTATCTCAGGAAAATTAATATTTTAAGCATTTGGATTATGGCACACATTATCATAAGTTTATTTTATAAATAGTATAAGCCTAATCTATTAGTCTTGATCTCAATTCTAAAATGTACTGTGAAAATGCCCTACTATTCTGTTTTTTACTTGTTTACAATAGCCTTTTTAAAAAATGTGATACAAAAGTTGTGTGTGCCTATACTAACATGTCTACTTGGACTACTGTGGGTCCTCTTGTTCCTCCTGTTTAGTTTTTTTGTTTGTTTATTTGTTTGTTTGTTTTTTACACTTACAGCACCTGGTTTTTCTAGGTGATCTCCCATCCAGGTACTAACCAGGCCCAACCCTGCTTAGCTTCTGAGGTCAGATGGAATTGGGCGTGTTAAAGGTGGTAGTTTTTTTTTAATGAGATAAATGAGCACATGTTTAATGACATTATTGGACATATTTTACCTTCTTTGAACTAACATAGAGCAAAAAACAATTCAATTACTAAGAATTTATTTAAGAAATGTTTATAACAAGTGAACTAAATAATTCTAAACATACAAGTTAGAAAAATCGAAATTTCTTTTAAAAATATGCATATATTCTTGAATTCCCCTAGTGGAAGCTTCCACTTTTGATGCTTTTAACTCAATTTTTAATATGTTTCTGAAAAATAAATTTGAAAGACTTCTGATTCTTTATAAGAAATAAGAATACATAGAAAAAAATTATTCTTCCTCAACTAAAATTTGCTCATGTGGTTTTGTGGATGTTGGACATTTACTTCTATTTTTCTCCTCCCCTCTATCATGTGACCTTAAAACCATATAAAACCTTCCTTATAATAGAAATAGTCATGAAAAAAGTTGTTCTATGCTAGTGATACAGTACATTAAATCAAAAAGCAATTGGTAATAAGGCCGCAAATAATATTTACAAACTGACTTTCCCTTGCTAATTAATTTTATGTCAATCTTGAGTTTAAATACTGTTCAGGGACTGTAAATTAACTTGAATGATATCTTTATAGTGCATGTATTATAGTAGTTCTCTCTGCCCCATTCCTTATATAAAGCATTAACTGTTCTCTAGTTTGACATTATTGTTTTACAGGTTTTTAAAAATAAAATACAATCTCAAATTCTTTGTTGCTTAACTCACTAAAATTTTTGTTATGAAAATTGATTTAGTGGCAGAATGCCTAAAGAAATTCATTTATATAGGTATCCAAAATTTCATCTTAAAACAAAACTAGAATATAAAAAACTAAAATCTCATTGTTTGATCTCTAATTAATATTGCTTAGTATGGATTTAGGTTTATATCTTTGACTTGCAATCAAGGATGTTATGAATAAGAACTCTATGAAACCTATGGCCACATCTATTTTTGCCCAGAATATCATACACACACTAGGAAGACCTAACAGCAACATGTCTTAGAACTTAACTTTAGGAAAAGCTGTTTCTCTTCTAAACAGTCATTTTTTTTATATTACTGTAAATAATAACACAATAAAGAAAACTATCGTTATCTTCATTTACTATGTACTATATACTATTCTTTGTATTCTATGCATAATAATACATTGAATTTTCACAGAAAGTCTATGTAATAAGTACTATTCTCATCTTCTAGACTATGCAGTTTAATGATTCTTATTATACCTTATTCAAAGAAACAAAACTACTTAAAAACATACATAATACAAGGTGAAATAAAAGTAATATAAAATAGGTCAAATAAAAAATAAATAAATGAGTGAGAAAAAAAAGACAAAACCATGCTGTGTTTTCCTGTTCGTTTTCAAGAGGTGAACAGAGACTGACTAATTATCAAACTTATTTTCCCTTTTTATTCATGGATTACATAGCTAACCACATTTCTCAGCTACTTCTACAGTAAGGTATGAACATGGGATTAAGTTTTGACCAATAAAATGTGAATAGAAAGGAGGTATAGTAATTCAAACTTGAACCCTATGAGCCCCCATTTTTACTTTTTATGCTTCATTCCCCCCTATCTGTCTTAATGCCCAGGACAACCTTAGAAGCCCAAAATTGCAGATGAACATATTTCTGTCATGGGAACTTAAGACTGATGTACAAAATATAGGAAGAGAAAAAATGGCACTGAAATTGCCCCCAGATATAAACCAACTAAAGCTAAAAGCACAGTTTATTAAAAGTGATATTTAAGTATAGAAGGTTCAAAATCATATAGTCCAGCTATTTAGTGAATGAATATTAAACCTTGTTTAAGGACTCCTTAAGAGCATACAGGAGTAGAAATAGATAGTCAAGATTTCAGGCAATCTTCAAGAGTACTATTTCTTTCAACTTAACCTTTTGCTGAATGTTGAGCATCAGATATATATTTTTTTCTTCTTGTTGGTCCATAAGTACAGATATCCTATGCTTCTATTTAAAGTTACAACTATGTGTATATAAAAGTCAACTTCTTCTGAAAGTTGAATAATCTAAGGAGGAAACATGCCCAACTTAGAATGTATGCAAGATGAGGGAAACCATGAAAACAAGACTTTTCTTTCTTTTAAAAAAATACAACTGTATGTATGCCTTCCTATCAGAATGAGTAAGGAGCTGTGGTCTGGAAGTTGTATATTATATTAATTTTTTATTGCTGTATAAAATTAGCAGTTTTAAACAACACTTATATGTTAGCTCCTCATATTGTAGGTCAAAAGTCCAGCGAAACAGGTTGGTTCTTTGCTCAGGGTACCACAAAACTGAAATTTGGTGATGAGGGGCTGAGTTCTTCTCTGGAGGCTTTAGGGAAATATATGCTTCTCAGCTCATTCAGGTTGTTGGCAGAATTACTTTCCCATAGTTACCAAACTGAGGTCCCCATTCTTACTGTTTTCCAAGGGTCATTTTGAGCTACTACAAGTTGTCTGTATTTCTTACCATGTGATCTCTTCCATATTTGAAGCTGGTTACAAAGGATCTCCCTTATGTTGAATTCATCTCACACTTTTTTTTTTATTTCTGACTTCTTTATCTCTGCCCTTTAGATTGGGTTTTAAAAGGCTCATGTTTAGATTTAAGCTCACCAAGACAATCTACCTGTCTTAAAGTTAACTAATTTGGGACCTTAATTTCATCGAAAAATCTCTTTATAGCAACACCTAAATTAATATTTGATTGAATAAATGGAAGAAATTGTGGGTACACTGTGGGGTGGGGGTCAAGATATTTGGAGGATATCTTAGAATTCTGCCTACCACATAGCATAGTGATGGCCCAAATAGTTGAAAGCTAGAAAAAATATAGTCAATTTTTTTCCAAATGTCAATTTGTGAAGTACGGAGCACAATTGCTACCTACTTTGAGCCACTGTTTAGTATCACTTGCATGGAGTCTCTAATTCTTTACATTAATCTGATTCTCAGCTTTATTATTTTCTTAAAGTTATCTTTTTTTAAATAAAATTTTATAATTATTTATTATAAATAAATAATTATAAATAATATAATGAAGAAAGTTGGAGAGGAGTATTAAATAGTTTTCCTTAGAGAAAAAATATAATATATAAATTATGTTTAACAAAAGATATAGATTAGGCTTCTCTCTCACAGCACTTTGGAAATAAGATAGTTCATATAATTTAACTATTGGCTTTATTGGAGGAAGTGATTGCACTAGGAAATTATTTTACTTCGATAGCCCTAGAATTCCATTAAAATAATTATTAACTGGTGGGTAATAATAATCAAAGATTCAATAAAATACTATGTAAAATCACATGTAGTAGTTTTATAGTGCTTAGAAATTACATAAATATTAACACATTAAGAATGAAATAAATAGAAAGTCTTTTTAAAGATGTGCTGGACATATACCATAAAGTTTTCAAGGGGAGGGCAGAAGAAACATTCTCTTTGAGCCTCTGAAATGCTCATTTATTGTAGGAAAACACTGAAATTACATATCAGCTTAGAGTGTCTAGTGTCTTTTTCAAAACTGCATGCCTCAGTAACACTGCTCTTGAAATTAGATACTATGAAATTTTCAAGTTGAAGGAGAATTTTTGACTGATGGCTGTGCAAAGCATCATCTTTCCATAAAGCTCAATCTTTCTTCATTTGGGAATGGAATCATTTTAGCAAGCATTATGCACTGCTGGTAACTTTAGGGGGAAAAAAGCTAAATTTATGGTCACTAAAAGTAGGCATATACTTTTTAAAAATGCTCTGCAGAAAAAAATCAGTGAAATTTTCAGCACCTCTATAAACAAAGAGAGTACATAACTCCTTTAATAATAGCTTGATTTTATGTGTGTGTGTGTGTGTGTGTGTGTGTGTGTGTGTGTGTGTGTGAGAGAGAGAGAGAGAGAGAGAGTCGGGGAGGGAGTGGAAAGGGAAAGAAGAGAGAGAGATTTTGCTTTATGTGTCTGTAAATAAGGTGAATACTGACAAGATATCTCTTATAGTGTTCTCTGTTTTTTTTTTTTTTTTTTTTTTTTTTTGTCAAAATGATGTCCTTAGTGTGTGGGCTTTTCTTGGGAAGATGGACTTGAATACTGAGAAAAATTTAAGCATTGATATGCTATGTGATAGTACATGCATACCTCATTGTATTGTGTTTCGCTTTATTCTGCTTATAGATAATGCCTGTTTTACAGATTAAAGGGTTGTGGCAACTGCATCGAGCAAGTCTATCAGACTCATTTTTCTAATAACATGTGCTCACTTCATGTCACACTGTTACATTTTGATAATTTTTACAATATTTCAAATTTTTTATTATTAGTATATTTGTTATTGTGATCTGTGATCACCAATTTTTAATGTCACTATTGTCATTGTTTGGGGGCTCTATGAACCATGATTGTATGAAACTATGAACTTAATTGGTAAAGGTTGTGTGTCCTCTAAATTAGCTGGTTCCTTGATTCTCTCCCTCTCCTCAAACCTCTTTATTCCCAGAGAAGCAACAATATTGAAATTAGGCCAATTAATAATCTTATAACAGCCTCTAAGTGTTCAAGTGGAGGAAGAGACACATTTCTTACTTTAAATCAAAACTAGAAATGATTAAGATTAGTGATAAAGTGATAAAGGCATGCCAAAAGCAGAAATAGGACAAAAGCTAGGCCTCTTGCCTCAAACAGTTAGGCAAGTTGTGAATGCAAAATAAAAAAAAAAAAAATTATTGAAGAAAATTAAAAGTGCAACATATGAATGATAAGAAACCAAAACAGTCTATTGCTGATATGGAGAAAGTTGTAGTCATCTGGATAGATCAAACCAGCCACAACA
Organism: Macroglossus sobrinus; assembly: GCA_004027375.1. NCBI lineage: Eukaryota > Metazoa > Chordata > Mammalia > Chiroptera > Pteropodidae > Macroglossus > Macroglossus sobrinus. Next base: position 37,498 of record PVKZ01000665.1, on the reverse strand, counting down.
TTTCTTTAAGCCAAAGTCTAATCCAGAGCAAAGTCCTAACTCTCTTAAATTTTATAAAGGCTGAGAGAGATGAGAAAGCTGTAGAAGAAAAGTTTGATGCTGCTGGAGGTTGGTTCATAAGGTTTAAGGAAAGAACTCTCTCATAACATAAAAGTATAAAGTGAAGTAACAAGTACTGATGTAGAAGCTGTAGCAAGTTACCCAGATCCAGCCGAGATCATTAATTAAGGTAGCTACACTAAAGAAGAGATTTTCAATGTAGACAAAACAGCCTTATATCATAAGACAATCTCATCAAGAACTTTCATAGCTGGAAAGGAAGAGTCAATGCTTGGTTTCAAAACTCCAAAGGACAGGCTGATTCTCTTGTTAGTGACTAATGCAGTTGATGACTTTTAACTTAAAACTAATGCTCATTTACTACTCTGAAAATCCTAGTCCTTTTAAGAATTATGCTAATCTATTCTGCCTATGTTCTACAAAAAGTAGAACATATCCTGAATAACAGCATGTCTGTTTACAAAATGATTTACTGAATTTATTAAGCCCACCCTTGAAAACTACCACTCAAAAAAAATTCTTTTTATGAAATTACTGCTTATTGACAATGCATCTAAAAACTCTAATGAAGATGTACAAGATTAATATTGTTTTCAGGACTACTAACACGATGTCCATTCTGCAACCCATTGATCAAGAAGTAGTTTCAACTTTCAAGTCTTATTATTTGAGAAATACATTTTGTAAGGCTGTAACTGTCATAGATTATGGTTATTCTGAAGGAGCTGGACAAATTAAAAAGCTTCTAAAGAGAATTCACCCTCCTGAATGCCATTAAGAACATTTCTGACTCATAGAAAAAGGTCAAAATATCAACATTAACAGGAGTTTGGAAGAAGTTGATTCCAATCCTCATGGGCGACTTTCAGGGATTCAAGACTTCTGTATAAGAAATAACTACAGATGTGATGAAAAAAGCCAGAGAACTAGAATTAGAAGTGGAGCCTGCAGATGGGACTGAATTGCTACAATTTTATAACCAAAGTTTAATGGATGAGGAGTTTCTTCTTTCAAATGAGCAAAGAAAGTGGTTGCTTAAACTGAAACTACTCTTGGTAAAGATACTGTGAAGATTGTTGAAGTGACAATAAAGTATTTAGAATATTACATAAACTTGTTCATAAAGCCATGGGAGGGTTTGAGAGGATTGACTCCAATTTTGAAAGAAGTTCTGCTATAGGTAAAATGCTATTAAACAGCATCACATGTTAAGCAAAATCATTCATGAAAGAATGACTTAATTGATGAGGCAAACTTCTTCATTGCTGTCTTACTTTAAAAAATTTCCACAGCTATCGACATTGACATAAGACTCTCCACCAGCAAAAAGAGTATAACTTGCTGAAGACTCAGATAATTAGGTACATATTTATGTGTAATTCTATTATACACTTAATAACAGTACAGTATAAACATAACTTTATATGAACTGAGGAACCAAAAATCTCATGAGAATAACTTTATTGTGATATTTGCTTTATTGGGGTGGTCTGGAACAGAACCCAAAATATTTCCAAAATATGCCTGTATTTGGATTTCTTTGGAGATCTAAAGAGAAAAGAAAATATAAAGTCTAAGAAAATATATATTCTTTGAAAAATTTTCTCTCTTCAATTGAAATGTAAACATACCAATTGGGGAAAAGTTATGTTGGGAAACATCTGACCATAAGAGAAATTATTCATTAGTTCTATTTCAAAGTAAATTATTACTGACAATACAATTTCCTCAAAGCAATGACAGAAAATACTTCAAGTCCAGGTATATATATATATATATATATATATATATATATATATATATATATATATATATATATATATAAAATTTTATTATTAATTGCATTGCAAACATAACATATAGAATAAAACACACATAAAGATACCATTATTTTAAAGATGTTTTCAGGACTTTAAAATATTTAGTGATACATGTTGGACACTGAAGGCAAAAAAAGTTAAAGGTATAAGCTGAGGAATCAAGGAACTAGGGCCAGACTGTGAACTCACTTACCATCTATAAGATTCTCAATAAGTTGTTATAACTCATTAAGATGTTCCCCAATAGTCAATGGAGCGAGTAATGCCACATGCACAGGGGTTTTGTGAGGATTCAATTCATATAGCCAAGAAATAATCATTGAGTGTTAACTGACTGAAGAACTGGGGAGGCAGAAATAGAAAAATGGATAAATTTTCCTGTTCTTTGGAGGCTGATATTCCAACAGGTTAAATGTGTGGATAAAGCCCTGCCTTTCACCCTGGTCTTCAGAGACAGCTACCACTGAACTCCTCAGATGGAGAGAACACAAAATCTGGGCAAGAGTTCTTCCATTGCTGCCCTTACAAGTCTCAACCTTCTCTTGATTTCTCAGGTGCAGTTTCCATTTCAATTGATGCTGGAACCAAGCAAAGTCTATAGGCAAATTGCTTTAAAAAACAAAGAAAAGATTTCTGGGAAACATGGTGGAGTGAGAAATGTCCTCAGATCTCTCCCCATGAAACAACAAGCTGAACATCTAAAACTCAACAAAAAAAACACCCAAACTACAAACCAGCATGACTGAACATGAGATCTGCACGTAAGAGCTACCACCCGGTCAGAACTCCGAGTGTTGGCCAGTGAACTGGGAGAAATAAAGAAGCTGCCTCTCACAGACTCCTGAGCTCTCTGAGGTAGAAGGGAGAAGGATGAAGGTGAGGTGACTTCCCTGAATAGCCCTGCCTGGAGTGCCGTGAGTTCCATGAACAACCACATCTGAAAGAAAAAGGAAAATCTCCAAAAAATAAGCTTACAGACATAGAAATATACAACTTAAGTGACAAAGAATTCAGGATGGTACTTCTGAAAAAAAACAGTGAATTCTGAAACACATCCTATCAACAATTTCAGCAATTGAAAAAAACTACTAGATGAGCAGAACAGGGAGATCAAAACCCTCAAAAAGAACCAAATAGAACTTCTGGAGTTAAACAACACACTGCAAGAGTTGAAAAATGAAATAGCAAGCTTGGGAAATAGAGTTGACCAAATAGAGAAAAGGATCAGTGATACTGAAGACAGAAATCTAGAAATAAACATGAAAGGAGAGAAAAACTGAAGAATGAAAAAGGGTGAAAGAGAAATACAAGAACTAGATGATACCATAAAGAGAGGAAACATAATAATGGGTATTATTGAAGGCGAAGAAAAAGAACAGGGACTAGAAAGCATTTTCAAACAAATAGTGGATGAGGATTTCTCAAATCTAAGGAATGAGCTGTAGCATGGAATTCAAAAAGTCAAAAGAACACCCAATTATATCAACCCAAAAAGGCCTTCACGAAGGCACATTGTATTCAAGTTATCAACAATCAATGACAAAGATAGAATTCTCAGGGCAACCAGGGAGATGAAAACGGTAACTTATAGAGGAAAACCCATTAGACTTCTCAGTGCAAACCTTACAAGCCAGAAAGAAATGGAATTAAATATTTAAACTATTAAGTGAAAGGAACTACCAGGAGAAATTAAGACCTTTCCAGACATACAAAAATTAAAGGAATTCTCCACTACAAAGCCTGTGCTACAGAAAATTCACCTAAAGCAAAATGTCAAAAATAATAAATACATAATTAGGAATAAGTGACTACCAGGAAAATAGAAGCAGAGAAGTGCAATTCTTACTAAGAACAGAGCATGATAAGCTTAAATAATAAGATAATTGCTACAGCAAGATAGGAATGAATGTTCAGCAAACATAAAAACAAATTGAGATAATAATGACTGAAAAGGGGAGGATTCAAAGATCCAAATTTGCAAAGGGGAAAGGAGAAAAGGCACGTGTAGAAGAAAATGGACGACTGTTTATATATAACTATTTTTTCATTTTTGTAATGGTAACCACACACCAAAGATTCTAAATGGAAGTATATAACATAAAACAAGAATAACTAGAGGGCACATACACAAAAGCCAACCAAAATAGAAAAAACAGAAACACAAAGACAAGGAAGCAATGGAAATACTGAGCTACCAGAAAGCAAAAGATACAATGATTATAAGAAAAACTCATGTTTCAATAATCATCCTAAATTTAAATGTACTAAACTCATAAATAAAAAGGCTCAGAGTAGTAGAATGAATAAAAAAACAAAAGCCAACCATATGCAGCCTTCAGGAAACACATCTCAGCTACAAAGACAAATATAAACTCAAAGTGAAAGGGTGGAAAATGACATTTCAAGCAAATAGAATTCTGAGAAAAATGGAAGTAGTGATACTAACATTGAACAAAATAGATTTCAAAATAAAAAAAATAAAGAATGATATGGTGACATACTTCATAATGATAAAAAGAATCATGCACCAAGAAGACATAACATGTATTTATTTATATGTGCCCACTCAGGGAACCCTGAATTACATAAAGCAATAGCTAACAGAACTAAAGCGAGAAACAGATCAAAACACTATTGTAGTAGGGGACTTAAATATCCTACTGTCAGATATGGACAGATCATCCAAACAGAAAATCAATAAAAAAATAACAGCCTTAAATTACATATTAGACCAAATAGACATAGTTGACATATACAGAGCCATCCATCCTAAAACAGCTGCTTATACATTCTTCTCAAGTACATAAAAAACATTCTCAAAAATATACCACTTTCTGGAACACAGGGATAGCCTCAACAAATATGAGGGTTGAAACCATGCCACCATATTCTTTGATCATAATGCTTTGAAACTAGATATAAACTACAGAAAGAAATCAGGAAGAACCACAAATAAATGGAAATTAAACAACATGCTACTGAAGAATAACTGGATCAAGAAATAAATAAAAAGATCAAGAGATATATAGAAACAAATGATAATGATAGTACAACATATCAAAACTTTTGGGACATGGCAAAAGCTATCATAAGAGTAAAGTGAATATCATTACATGTCCTTTCAAAAACAAGAACAAGCCCAAATAAACAATCTAATACTTCATTTAAAAAACTAGAAGAGAAAGAGAAAATGAAGCTTAAAGCCAGCAGATAGAGAGAAATTATTAAAATTAAAGCAGAAATAAATGCAATGGAAAACAAACAAAAACAATAGAAAAAATAAATGCAACAAAGCTGGTTCTTTGAGAAGGTTACTAAAATTGACAAACCCCTGGTTAGACTCACTAAAGAAAAAAGAGAAAGGACACAAATAAACAAAATCAGGGATGAAAAAGGGGAAATTACTACTGACATCACAGAAATACAAAGGATAATATGAGAATACTATGAAAAAGTATACAACATCAAATTTAATAACCTAGAATAAATGCACTAGAAAATTATAACCTTCCTAGACTGAATCTAGAACATGACTAATCAGCAGTATGGAAACTTAAGCAATCATCAAAAACCTACCAAAAAGTAAAAGTCCAGGACCCGATGGCTTCACCAGTGACTTCTACCAAACATTCAAAGAAGATTTAATACCTATTTTTCTCAAACTCTTCCAAAAAATCAAAGAGAAGGCAATACTCTTTAACTCATTTTATGAGGCCAATATTACTCTGATACCAAATACTCTCGTAAATATAACACACACAAAAGAGAAAACTATAGACCAATAACTGTTATGAATACAGATGCAAAAATTCTAAATAAGATACTAGCAAACCAAATACAGCAACATATTAAAAAAGATTATACACCACAATCAAGTGGGCTTCATCTCAGGGATGAACAGGGATGGTTCAACATACACAAATCAATTAAGGTAATATACCAAATAAACAAATTAAAAAATAAGAATTATATGATCATAGCAGTAGATGCAGAAAAAGCCTGCAACAACATACAGTATCCATTTATCATCAAAAAACTTAACAAATTCGGTATAGAAGGAAAGTACCTTAACGTAATAAAGGCCATATATGACAAGCCCTAAGCAACATTATATTTAATGGTAAAAAAACTAAAAATCTTCCCTCTAAGATCAGGAGCAAGGCAAGGCTGTCTACTAGCACCACTGTTATTTAGTATAACATTGGCTGTCCTAGTGAGCACAATCAGGCAAGAGAAAGATAAAAAAAAAAATCCAAATAGTAAATGAAGAAGTCAAATTGTCACTAATTGTGGATGACATGATTCTTACTATAGAAAATTCTAAAGACTCCACAAGAACACTATGAGAAACAACAAGCAAATACAGTAAAGTCTCTGGATATAAAATCAATGTTCAGTAATTCATAGTGTTCCTATACTCTAATAATGAAGTGTCAGAAAAAGAAGTGGAAAAAATAACTCCTTTCACAATATCACCAAAAAGAATAAAATACCTAGGAATAAATTTATATAAAACATGTGAAGGACTTATATAAAAAAGACTACAAGATCATATTAAAAGAAATCAAAGAAGATACAAAAAAATGGAAAGATATTTTGTGTTCTTGGATTGGAAGAATCAATATAGTTAAAATGACCATATTATCTAAAGTATTATACAGATTTAATGCAATTTCCATCAAAATCTCATCAGTACATCTTAAAGAAATAGAACAAAATTTCATCAGATTTATATAAAAGCAAAATAGATCCCAAATTGCTAAAGCCATCCTGAGAAAAAAGAATGAATCTGGAGTCATCACTCAGCCTGACTTCAAATTATACTACAAAGTGACAGTAATCAAAACGGCATGGTATTGGCAGAAAAACAGACACATGGACCAGTGGAAGAGAATTAAGAGTTAAGAAGTAAATCCTTATTTATATGATTTTGACCCCCAAAAAAGCCAAAAATATACAGTGGAGAATGGAAAGCCTCTTCAATAAATGGTGCTGGGAAAACTGGAAAGCCACCTGCACAAGAATGAAACTAGACTGTTGACTACCATCACACCTGAAAATTAACTCAAAATGGATTAAGCACCTAAATATAAGACCTGAAACAATAAAATACATAGAAGAAAACATTGGAACTAAACTCAAGGACCATGGACTTAAAGAGGATTTTATGAATTTGACCTCAAAAGCAAGGAATATAAAAGCTAAAATAAATGAATGGGATGACATCAAACTAAAAAGCTTCTACTCAGCAAAAAAACCTGTCAACAAAGTAAAGAGACAACCATCTAAATGGAAAAATATATTTGCAAGCAATGCCTCCAATAAAGGTCTAATATCCAAAATATACAAAGAACTCGTACAACCCAATAACAACAAAAAACAAACAATTTAATAAAAAATATGGGCAGAGGATCTGAACAGATACTTCTCTAGAGGACATACAAATGGCCAACAAATATATGAAAAGAGGCTCAACGTTACTAGCTATTATGGAAACGCAAATCAAAACCCACAATGAGATAAATAGCTATAAACAACAGGACAAGTAATAACAACTGTTGGAGAGAATGTGCAGAAAAAAGAATCCTCATACACTGCTGGTGGACTGCAAATTGGTACAGCCACTATGGAAAACTGTATGGAGGTTCCTCAAAACACTAAGACTTGATTTCCATATGATCCAGCAATTTCTCTACTGGGTATTTACCTCAAAGACTTGAAAACCTATATCCAAAAAGATATTTGCACATTGACGTTCGTAGCATTATTCACTGTAGCCAGGACTTAGAAACAACCAAAGTTTCCTATGTTAAATGATTCATTAAAGAAGCTGTGCTACATATATTCAATTGAATACTACTCAGCCATATAAAGTGATGAAATACTGACATTTGCAACAAATATGAAAGACCTTGAAATAACTAAGGAAAATAAGCCAGACAAAAATAATTCAAAATCACAAGATATCACTTATATATAGGATTTAAACCTAAAAGCAACAAATGTGCAGGACAAACAAACAGAGACTCATGGACATAGTCTATAGACTAGACTGATAGTTACCAGGGAGTTGAGGGTGGGGTAGGAGGGGGAAAGCAGGTGGGATAAAGGATCAAATATAGGAGGGTACATGAGGGTGAAGTGGATAAAGGGTATCAAATATGATAGCTGAAGGAAACTGGACTTTGGCTGGTAAACACACAATAGAATATACAGGTGTCAAATGATAATGTACACCTGAAAATTATATAATTATATTAAGCAATATTATCCCAATAAGCTTAACTTAAAAAAATCCTCAAAAAATATGTTGATAAATATAAAGTCCTTAGCACAGTGTCTGGCATATGACAGTCATTTAATAAGTGAAGACTATAATAATTTCATTAGTTTTTAATAAATATATATCTTACAATAAAAAAATTTTGCAAATCTATGTAAAATTATTTTAAAAATTAAGATAGAAGACTTTTTTTTTAGCACAGAATAGCTCCAGATTTTAACTACTTTGAAAATCATTGAGGTTTGTATTCCTCATTTTTCCCCAGTTATGATAATTTCATTGTAAAACCACCTGAGTGAGTAGAAACAGATGAAGAGAAGTGATGGCAAACAACAAATAAGAATGTGAACCATCTTCTCTATATCCCTATCATGTCTGTACCAAAATCATGTTTTGATGTTCTAAATGCCAGAGAGAAATATCCATATTAATTTAGGAGGAGGCAAGAAAGATCCCCCATTTGCTACAACAGGAAGGTTAACAGTTTCACAATACAATGACTATACTGTGAGAATTAGGTTAGATTGATATAGAGTACAATTATTCATCATTATGGATGTATAAATCTTGCCTCATTAATCAAGGTGAGATGAAGCAGACCACTTATTATTACTATAGATCTTGGGTTAGAATAATTAGCGCTTTTAAATATGTTTTGTGTTTGGTCAAGTTAGAAAGGCCCATTTGAAATATGAAAGTCTATATTACATGTAATTATTAGCATTTTTAAAAGTATTTCAGGAGAGAATATATTTATTCTATATCAAAAAATATTCAAGGAATTAGAGCAGAGTTTAGATTTAAGAGAATACAGTAAACACAATATGTAATTCCCTTAGGTACACACAAAAAAGATAATGAGAATCATCCAGCATTTATATATAGCTAAACAAAGTCATAGTAATTTCTACTGACTGAGATAGGTCACAATATTTTATGGCCTATTGAAACAATGTTAAGATTAAACAGATGCAGACAACAAAGAAAGATGGGTTTGTGTGTGTGTGTGTGTGTGTGTGTGTGTCTATTGTTTTATTTTTTAAATTATGAAAAAGAAAATGTTGATGGTTAATGAATTTTGGTAGTAAGTACATGAGTTTTCATTAGATATACATAAAATATTTATATTTTATAATATACATTTTTATTAAATTAATTAGGATAACATTGGTTAATAAAATTATATAGGTTTCAAGTATACAATTTAATAATACATTATTTATATATTGCATTGTGTATTCATCATCCAAAGTTAAATTTCCTTCTGTACCATATATTTGACCTCCTTTACCCTCATCTACTTTCCCCTCCCCACTATTGTTTGTGTCATGAGTTTTTATTTGTTTGTCTTGTTTGTTGTTGCTTTCAGTTTTATATCCATTTATGAGTGAAATGGTATGGTTCTTGCCTTTTTTGGTCTCATTTATTTTACTTAGCATGATAATCTCAAGATCCATCCATGTTGTTGCAAATGGCAGTATTTCATAATTTCTTATGGGTGAGTAGTATTCCACTGTTTATACGTACCATATCTTCTTTATCCAATCACCTATCAAAGGGCATTTTTGATTGTTTTTATATCTTGGCCATTGTAAACGAACATCAGGGTGTATATATCTTTTAGATACATGTTTTCAAATTTTGGGGGTGGATACTCAGAAGGATTGCTGGGTCATATGGTAATTCTAGTCTTAGGTTTTTAAGATTTGACTTGCTGACCAAGGTCCTTAAATTGGGCCTTCCTGGAAGTTTGTTGTGTATCTGTTGTGGTTACTTATATTAAACCAGTATAGTGAGATAAACTCTTGGGTAATTTTAGTTTATATGCTCTTTTTTGTCAGTGTCCTTCACTGGTAATAATTTAGATTTTAGAGGGAAGTATTACTTTTTTAAATTTCTAAGGCAGGATTTACCTTTGTAAAATCAATAAAACCAAAAATAATACATCAGAAAATAAGTCTATTGTTCTAGAGAGTAAGATTCATGAACAAAAGGACTTGTTTGTATTAACAATCAGACCAGTGCTTGGTATAGTTAACACTCATTTAGTACTTGTTCAATAAATGAATGAATAAATCATTTTTTAAAATAAAGTTACTCTCGTAATCACTACCACTAATAAATTACTGTACCAGGCACAATCTAAATGTATACATGTAGCAAATTACTAATAAAATTTTTATAAAGTAGGTGGTATTATAATCACCATTTTATAAAAAGAGATGTAGTGGTCCCAATGAGTCAAATCTTTACCAGTTATACATTGTAAGTGGTAGTGCAACAGTTCAAACCCAAGTAAACTGGTTCTATATTGAATGCTCTTAACCATTATACTATACTTTCTGTCTAATTTAACAGGAATTAACCAATCCATTATTATTATCTTCTAGCTAATTTTTCAATCTTAGTATTCCATTGCCTTTGATTTCAAATCTTCTTCAAATCTAATTTTTTTTATATTCAATCTCTCCTCTGGTATGAAATATTATACTGATAGCTATCAAATTTACATCCCTTATATACTTATTACTCATAAGCTCTACTTGAATGTCTCACAGGTGTCTTAGAGTCAATAACACAGAAAAATTTTTGATCCTTTGTTTCAGGAAAAGATGCCAAACTCCAAAAAAATAATCTGAAATTCATCTGTGATGGCACAATACTTCTCGTCTAGTCCACTATTAAGTTTTTTAAATTCTCTACCCCAAATATGCTTGAGCATCATTTATCTGCTCTCCATTCTAATGAAAGCTACCATCACCTCTTATCTTTTACCTTATTCTGAAAAACTTCCTAAAGTGAATTCTGAGCATTTTTTCTTGCTTCTTCCAAATCCACTATTTATAGTGCACTGCACTAATCTTTGAAAAACAAAGCAAGCAAACATACACCAAATCTAGTTTTAACATTCTCCCATTTAAAACCTTATAATGGTTTCTCCCTCCATGAATTTCAGATAAAGTTCAACAGAGCCTAAATATCCCTATATGATGTGGTCCCACCTCTCTCTCTAGCCTCATTTCTCACATTTTCCCTGTATTTTTATGTCAAAGTTCTCTTGGATCATCTTTAATTCCTCAAAAGTGCTATGCCCTCTTCTACTGAAAGACCATTGTGTATGTGCTTCCCTCTGACTGGAATTCTCCTGGTCCTTTTCTCAAACTGATTGTGTCAATGCCTACTCATCCATCTTGTTCTGGTTTATTTGTTACTATCATGTATACATATGTGTGTGTGTGTGTGTGTGTGTGTGTGTGTGTGTGTGTGTGTGTATCCCTCCAAACTCCAGTTAAACTTATGGCCCTCTGTTATATACTCACAGAACCTAGTATTTTTATTCTAAATACAATCACAGTTTTTAATTTAATTTGATTTTTATCTTCTCTACTACACTGTCAGTCACATAAAAATAGGGTCAGGTCTTCCTGATTCATTGTCATCTAATACAGTGCCTGGCTAACAATGATGTCCAAGACAACAAAATAGAACAGCAAGTAAAATGTGTTCAATTGCTGCTGAATGGTTTCTGAATAAATCTTGGTAATTTTCAAGTATGCTTTTTCTTTTTTCTATCCCATCTACATATATTTAACTAAATTGGGCATTTACTCTTCAAACTGCAGACATTAAAGGGAAAAAATTAAAAAGAGACCCACATTTTTGAGCTTATGAACAAAAGAGACAGAAATGACACCAGTTGCTCCTTCTTCTTAACTCCTGTTCCTGTTTCCAAAGTGGAGAATTTCTTGTTCTTACTTCACCTGGATGTAGGAGGTGGAGACTTTTCAAGACCTCTCTTAAAAGAACTCTTAATAGCTGCCAGTTCTCTGGTTGCTTTGCTTATTTTAAAAGAAAATGTTTTTAAACGTTGGTTCAGGTCTCAGAATGTTAAGGTGTGATCCACTATAGACTCACCCAATGGTTCAAACATTTAACACGTATACAAGTTTTTCTGCCCATGTCCCCAGTGTCTGCATTTTGCAGAGAGAAGATCATATTGCAGATGAGCATGAAGGATGAGAAACATTGCCATAGTCATATTGGAAAGTACAATATGCCATAGGCCTCAAAGGATCCTTCTGATTTAATTCTCCTAGTTAAGAGAAAGAGAAAAATAAAAAATTCATTATGCCTACTTTATGAAGGAAACTATAAGTGTTTCTAATACATGGTGGAAAAGATCCAAATCGACTGAAAATTCTTTGGGGCGAGACTTTCAGCTTAGAACAATTTCAGACCTAAGTTGATTTTGGTTATTTCTCTCCACAGACCTCTAATATTTATTTTCTAATAACTAAAATTAATGTTTTGGCAGTGATGTTGGCAAGCCTCAAGTGAGACAAGTGGACATATAGGCTGACTCTGCCAAATCACATAACTGTGTTAGAACCCTGTTATAAGTCTAAAATCTTTCTTCTGCATTCTGGACACAGAGCAAAATCTAAAAAAAAGAGAAGAAAGTATTGCCAAGTGTTGAGATACACTGTTGTAGCTTATAAATGTAGTCTAAATTGTTTTACCATATGTATGTATAAATAAATTAGTTGGATAGATAGATGATACATAGAAAGATGATAGATAAATATCTTAAATTACCACTTAATTTTAACAGACTCCAACTAACATTGTTTATTAGTAATGAAAAATATATTGAGAAGATTGGAGTATCGTGGATAAAAATTTGGGCTTTATAATCATCACATTGGTTTTACCTCTCAAATTTAGCATTAGTCTTTCTAATAAGTATGATGATGTTATTTAACTTTTAAAATTCAGTTTCCTTAGTAGTAAAATAATAATAGTACATATCAGAGAATTTTTGTGAATATAAAATAATTTGTATAGAATATTGAATTTCCTGAGTAATTTAAGAACTCAATGAATTTTAATTAGTATTACTATAGAGAATGAACTATTATTGAAAATTCATTATCTACTTTCTTTAAGAAATCTTAGAATAAAAGTTTTTAGTGCTAAAACATGTGACTTTAACCAGAAGATATAGTTGTTTCCTGTTCCTTGTCATAACTGAAGTATTATCTTCTCATTTGTTTTTTACAAAAGCAGTAAACAGAACTCAGAAGTTAAGCAGCTTTTCAAACATCAACATATTAATTAAGTCAGAGCCATAACTACAACTCATATCTCATGATTTTGAGTAGCATGCTTAACATGACACCAAAGTGGTCCTCAATAACAGAGATTATCTCTAGTATAATAGTATATAATCAAATAATATGCTTTTTAAAATATTACATTTTCTCAAGTGCGTTTTTCTTCACAGCCCTAGAAAGAAGAAAAGAAGAGGTTTATTTTATTGTTGGATTAATGAGAAATTGTAGCCCCAGGAAATGTTGCATATCTATTGAAGGTCATGATGCCACTTGCTGATCAAATCAAAAATAGCCTAGTCAGTATTTTCTCTATTGCTAGACTACTCATGATAACATGAGGACTTTGTCTAGAACTTTAGACTTTTCAAGGCCCTAACATGCATTTTTTTCAAATTGTCCAAGAGGTCATAGATATTTATGGTGGGAACTTCTTTGCAAATTAAGTTTCAAATAGTTCAGAAACAAAAGGTAAAAAGTGCCACAGTATTTTTTATATAAATATATGCAGCTTGGGTCCTAGTGAGTTCCTATCATCGTGTGAAAAAAGATTATTAAGCTTATCATTTTGCTGAGTAAAATTCCTTAAACTGACTAAATTAAATTCTCAATTTTTAAAATACATTATGATGTAGAGATCATTTGGAGTGAATGATTTTTTAAAAGATTTAAATATAACCTTTAGTTGGGTATATTTATACATAAAATCACTTAAACTATATCTGTTTCAATCTATGAAATAATTTTCTTTACTTAAAATAAGCAAATAGAGCTTTTAAAATTTTTCCTATTAGTATAATTATCCTTTGGCTCTGTGACTCTGTATTTTGATGGTAGTACTGAAAGGCTGAAAGGAAATTTAATTCAGTTGTGAATTTATTCTTATAGGCAAATATCTTGCTATTATACTCAGTATAATAATTTGAGCTAAAATAAATATTTCATTAATATCTTTCAATAACCAGATTGCTCAATACCATAATATATTTTGATATTAAAAAATGTATGCATGTATTGTTTTTTGTTAAGGGGTTGTTTATACATACACACACATAGAAACACACACACACACATACACACTCACAGGTCTTTCCTAACCCCAAATTTGAGACATATGTTTAGGATTTTTTTTATAAGAACACAAAAAAAACTGCTTATATTTTCAAAATAAATTTAAATATAGAATAAAACAACTATAATTGCCATTATTTAATTATTAATTTTAGAAAGTATTTCATATACATGTTACTGAAATATAGTTCAAATATAGTTTTCTAATGGAAACAAAAAATAACTACCAATAAAAATTAATTTTTCAAAAAAGTGATAAGTAAAAAGGTGTTATTTTGAGACCAAATCACCGATTTATATTTTTAGTGACAATGGGTACATTGCATAAGCACTTCACTATATTCTATAATCAATATTCTTTAATCTAAATAAAGAAATTTGTCATTCATACCTTAAAGTTTATTACAATTTTTAAACCTGAGTTCACCTTCTATAATAATAGATCCAAAAAATTTACATACCTCTTGATAAAATTTTTCTTTAATTTTTTGACTGTAATACCAGAATTTAAATGGCCATCCTTCTACTTCTAGTGTGTACCTTCTACTCTTATACCATAATATTTTTATTAAAATTCTTTTAGCGTATAGTTCTTATTACAATATAAAGGTTTCGAGAAATTCTGTTGTTTCTTTTTTTTTTTAATTTACATCTCTAAATTCTGGCAGCTGTTAATAATATGCTCACTAGATCTAAATTTTATGTAATTTCAATTAGTATTTTTAATGCTTCCTCAAGGAGCCACCTTCTTTAGCAATTCATTATTTTTATTGCTTTGCTTTGATAAGCTTCAATTTCACCACATTTTCATTTGATAAAACACTAACTATGAGAGTCTGGTCAAGATGGTGAAGTAGGTAAACACTGTGCTTGCCTCTTCCCATGACCACATTAAAATTACAACTAAATTATAGATCAATCAGCCTGTAAAACCATCTGAGGATTAACTGAACAGAAGTTCTATAACTAAGGATATAAAGAAGCCACGTTGACATGAAATGATATTGAATATCAACTGTAATTGAAAAATTAAAAAAAAAACATTGACTATGAGAAAATAACTTCTTTGTACTTAGACATATTTCTAAATAGTTTTCTTTAATCCTTAGATTATTAGAGCTGCTAAGGTGTTTTGGAAGCCATGTAGTCAAACCTATGATAAGTACTCTTTAACATGCTACATGTCACTTCATTCTTTCCACAAACACATGATGTACTTATTATTGATCTCTTTTATAACAGTGATAACTGAGATAGTAGAGTTTATCAAATTTAATAAGATAATAACTCAGTAAATGGCTCTCATTCCCAATTCGATGCTATTTCTATTATATCCTATCACCTTATTGCTTGAAGGTTCAAGTGCCCATACACATACTATTTCCAAGCCAAAAAGATTAAAGGACTTGATTAAGAAGTTAAGGAGTTGGTTTTAAGGACAAAGATAAGATTAGGTGCCAAGACAAAAATCTCCAAGTCTAGTTTCTAATAAGTACTATGTACCACATAGGACATTGGAGAACAAAGATAAATGACACAAATTTCCTATTCTTTAAAGGATTTGAGTCTGGTGGGAAATAGAATTATACATTAATTAAATATGATATATGAATAGTAGAATCTATAAGATCAATGAAGAGAAGGAGTGCTGAAGCTTAGGAAAAGGTGAGAAAGCTTTTACACAAGAGGAGTCAATTTGGATTGGATCTCAAAAGCATAATCATAAGTTATGTAAGCAGAAATGAGAGAAATATATTTCAGGAAGAGACAATATCCTGTGTAAGTATTCAATTTGATGACAACATGGAAATGAGAGTAATTTGGATGTGATTGTGAAAATGCTTTATATGCTATAGTGCAAACCAGTGATTTTGTGCTTTAGATAATGGGAATGAAAACTATCATATCTCTCTTACTTTTTTCCCAAAGAACTAACATTTTTCAGTCTATGGTTGAAAGATAACATTTTGTAGCATTGTAAAAAGATAGATATTAAATAACATTGATATTCATAAAATTAGAAAAGCTTTACAAGAATGAACGTCTATGCAATATAAAAGTTTAATATTTTTAACTCTTATCCCAGTAAAGATCTGAGATGCATATATTTATATTTATTTAAACATATGTAATATTTATAATATATTTTAAATATGTATAAAATACATTTAATATGTATTATGTGCATAAATACATATTTTATATATTTGTGTATTTTTAATATATTTAAATATTTATATATTTTTAGTTAAATCTGTAATTTTTATATAGTGGAAAACTTATTTTTTCTAGGATATGTATATAACCCAATAAAATATATCTTCAAAACCTAGCACTAAAAATAAAAATTTTTCAATGAATATTGAGTATTATATGCAACTACATATATATTATTTATATATTTCATAGGCTGTAAACTTTTTCTTGTTTGATATGGTGAACCTGAGCATATCTTTCTTTGTTTCTTTTTTCTTCCTTCCTTCCTTCCTTTTTCTCTTTTTCTTTCTTTCTTTCTTTCTTTCTTTCTTTCTTTCTTTCTTTCTTTCTTTCTTTCTTTCTTTCTTTCTTTCTTTCTTTCTTTCTTTCTTTCTTTCTTTCTTTCTCTTTCTTTTTCTTTCTTCCTTCCTTCCTTCCTTCCTTCCTTCCTTCCTTCCTTCCTTCCTTCCTTCCTTCCTTCCTTCCTTCCTTCCTTCCTTCCTTTCTTCCTTCCTTCTTTCCTTCCTTCCTTCCTTTCTTCCATTCTCTCTCTCTCTTTCTCTCTCTTTCTTTCTTTTTTTTTTCTTATCTTTTTAATTTATTTTATATTTTTGGGCGAGGCAACACTTGATTGACCTCACAGATTGCAAGGACCTTGTCAGCTTACAACCTCTTTTTTTAAATTTATTTTTACACCTACAGTACCAGTCTTCTTAGGTGGTCTCCTATCTAAGTACTAACCAGGCCAGACTCTCCTTAGCTTCTGAGATCAGATGGGATCGGGCTTGATCAGGGTAGCATGGCTGTAGACAGCATATCTTTAAAATCTTGCTGACGCAGTAGCCATTGTTCTAACAAACAGATGACTTCTTTTTTTCCTAAATTTATTTGTGTGGCATTGGTTAATAAAATTATATAGGTTTCAAGTTTACAGTTCTATAATACATCATATACATATTGAACTGTGTATTTACTATCCAAAGTCAAACCTCCATATGTGGTGACAGAAGTGAATTATTTCTTTATATCAAACTATAATGACTAACATAACTGTCTCAGTGACTCTATTAATAATTATATATACCTGACATTTCCTTTAGGTTGAATTATAGATCAGAGGCTTGACTAATATTTTAATATAGCATTATCTGTTTAAAGATATGAGAACTGACTGAGTCAGACTAATAACTCACTCGGGCTAGCATTTAGATTGTGACATTGTCACCTTATTTTTTTCTCCTTAAAATCAATAGGTAATTCTCCTCACCCCAAAAAAGAAACATTCAAGTTACATTCTACCACTTATTAGTGATTTGTCTAACCACTTCTTAAACATAAATATTAAGTAGAAATTTAGCTGAGAAAGCTTAGAGAACAGATAATTGCTTTCAAGCATGATAGTAATGGAATGGAAGTGAAATAATTTATAGTCTATATGGCTCCACATGTTAGAATTAGAACCAAAGACAGAAGGAACAAAGATAAAGATTTAAGTTTACCATAGGGAAATTGTTTTGAGATATTAAAATTTGACAAAAAATATTCAGTGGATGATTAATGAGAAGAAAGTTATAATCTGACTATTGTTCTATGAAGAGAA
This sequence comes from Macroglossus sobrinus, assembly GCA_004027375.1. Taxonomy (NCBI): domain Eukaryota; kingdom Metazoa; phylum Chordata; class Mammalia; order Chiroptera; family Pteropodidae; genus Macroglossus; species Macroglossus sobrinus. The sequence goes on along the minus strand of PVKZ01000665.1, from coordinate 19,357 downwards.
TTAAATATTAGATGGTTGGAATGGGACAATTATTGACAAATAGAGAGAAAGGGCTTCAGGAAAAATAGTGGATGTGTGGTTCACAAAATGTTGAAGTTTTTTTTTGATATTCCTAATCCCCTGTTTTCCAACCAGTTGTGAACCATTAGAATTGGTCTTTGAATTTTCTACTTCATTAATATTATTTTATATTCTAACTTTATGTAATAAATTGCAATAATTTTTAATGTATTGCTTAATTTTTCTTCTCATATTTGGTTCAGGTTTAACATTTTAACAATAATATTAAGGATCTGGGGGTGGAAATCAAATCTGTCCTCAAACCCTGTAACTGTTGCCTAAATATCACTTTTCAAAGTTAATGGTGCTCAATTATATCCGCTCTCAAATCTTTTCTTCTCAACACATACTCCTAATTGTCAGGTGTATTCGTGGAGAAAGCTTACTAATAGGCATAAGTACAATTTTAAAAAGTGTCTTTAATTTTTTAAATTATTTTTATTCCAATAAAATTTTACTTTCTTACCTTTACAGAAAACAAAAATTGAAAACATAAAATGAACCCTTCCTCACAAGCTGTTTAATATATGTCTCTAGGTGATGAAGACAAGTACTAAGAAAATTATCATATTTGCAATGAATGTTTAATAATAACCTTTGGATTCTTCTATTTGAACTTCTCAGAAAGAAAAATTAAAGTAGCCCTTTTCATTAAAGTCTCAAGTAATTAACTGTTTAATAGAATTAAACAAAAAACAAACCTTGAAAATGAGTTGATGGTAAAGAAAATATATTATATATATTTGCAACATGAGCTCTAAATTAATTTAATATTGTGAATATTAAGTTTTATTATAATCCTTCAATTAAAAATTTAACACCCATTCATTATTGATTATTCCATCAAACAGTACAAGAAGAAACTATTAGGTTAAACTAATTAAAATTAACTCTACAAAGAAGTCAATATTTTCTAGCCTAGGAATTAACATTCAACTACACCCTCTAAATTTTAATCTTATTAATAAGACTGAAGATCCAGGAATAGGTTTTAGAAAAGATTTGTGATAAATATATAAGACTACATTAAGTTATATGTGAACTATTTACAAGTCTCAGGTTTATTCTATTACCTGTTTATGTGTGTGTACATTTTGCCTACAGTGGTAAATGACACACATGTTGGCACATTTATTTAAAGAGCTGCCATGATGGGGGAGCAAAAATAGAATAGTACTTAGAGTAAGCTACCAGATTAAGAAATTCCACCATAATAAAGCTGAGAATTTCTTAGGATGTCAAGTTATAATTTTCTGCAAAAAAAAAATGTGAATAATTGATACGACCTGTTTTCTTCCTTTTCCAATTCTATTTGAGCAGTTTTTTGTGTAAGCTAAAAATGGCACATTTATCCATTAATTAGTCTCAAAAAAAGGAAGTCTGTGTTGACATAATTTTCAAGGCATAGACAGTGAACTTGATAAAGATATTTGAGTTTTAATGCAGATTAAAATATTTTGTGAAGTAGGGTTTGACTTTACAGCTATAATAAGAAAAAAAAAGCATATACTATTAACTGTAGGAGAAAACTGAGAAAAGTGCTTGCCTTTATTTATGAATCCTGCTGAACAGGCTTACATTTAGCACCATGTATAAAATTTAAATGCCTTTTGAGATCAGAATTATTTAGCATGACTGAAAATATTCTGTTTTAAAGTTCAAGAGCCCTGTAGGGGAAGTAGAGGTATGGAGACTGACTTAAAAGTCAGACCAAGCATTAGAGAGAGAAAAACATATCTTTCTTATATGCTGATAAACTACCTCTTAAACACTGATCTTCCCATGTGTCACTTACTGAGTTTCACAAAAAATGTCTTCACACTTTTATACCTCTGTTCTATTTTTGTTCTAGAAGTTTTAGGGTCCCTTTAATTCCCATATTACTTCCTTTGTGTTTTTCTTAAGACAATTTTTTCAACTATTTATTGTAAAAATTTATTCACATTTCTTTTTTACTTTCTTTTTAAACTCTCTTGGAAACAATGAAAATATTTAATAATCTTTAAGTACCACATAACTTTTATGGCTTTTCTTTGTACATAGTTGAATTAATTAAGTGAAATAGAAATGTATTTATAAAAATATTCAGAACTTAAATACATATCATAAAAAAGAACAGAGAAAAAAAATCATAGAACACCAACAAATCCAAGTTATAGAATACATAAGGAAAAATAATTGATTAATATGATCTATCACATAAACAAAATAAAGGATAAAAACTATATGATCATATTAATAAATGCAGAAAAAGCATTTGACAAGGTACAGCATCTATTTGTGATTGAAATATTTAATAAAATGGGTATAGAAGGAAAGACCTCAACATGATAAAGGCCATGTATGATAAACCCTTAGGTAACATCATACTTAATGGTAAGAAACTAAAAACCTTTTCTCTAAAACCAAGGACAAGACAAGGCTGTTTTCTATCACCACTATTATTCAATATAGTATTGGAAGTTCTAGCTAGAGTAATCACAAGAGAAAAAAAAATAAAAGGCATTCAAATTGAAAAGAAAAAGTCAAATTGTCATTTTTTGTAGGTGACAAGATTCTCTATATAGAAAATTCTAAAGACTTCACTAAAAAACTGTTAGGAACAAACAAATACAATAAAGTTTTAGAATACAAAATTAGTATACAAAAATCTATAGTGTTTCTATACTCTAACAATAAATTTTCAGAAAAATAAATGAGAAAAAAACTTCTTTTGCAATTACAACAAAAAGAATAAAGCACCTAGGAATTAAACTAATGAAGCATGTGAAGAACCTATACACTGAAAACTATAAGACATTTTTAAAAGAAAATAAAGAAAAAATAGAAAGCTTCATAGATTGGAAGAATCAACATAGTTAAAATGACTGATTACAAAAAGCAACATATAGATTTCAGGCAATCCTCATCAAAACCCCAACAGTATTTTTTTTTAAAGAAATAGAACAAAAAGTTATCAGATTTGTATGGAAGCACAAAAAACCTTGAATAGCCAAAGCAATCCTGAGAAAAATTATAAGGCTGGAGGTATCACTATGCCTGACTTCAAATTAACTATAAAGGGACAATAACCAAAACAGTGTGGTATTGGCAAAAAAAAAAAAAAAAAAAAAAAAAAAAAAAAAAAAAAAAAAAAAAAAAAAAAAAAAAAAAAAAAAAAAAAAAAAAAAAAAAAAAAAAAAAAAAAAAAAAAAAAAAAAAAAAAAAAAAAAAAAAAAAAAAACAGACATGCAGACCAATGAGACAGAATTTAGAAACCAGAAATAGATCCTTGTGTGTATGGGCAAATAACTTTTGACGAAGGAGCCAAAAATATAATAGGGAAAAATCCCTCTTCAATAAGTGGTGCTGAGAAAACTGAAAAGCCACTTGCAAAATAATGACAAATTTAAAATAACTGTCACAACTGTCACCATATGCTAAAATTAACTCAAAACGGATCAAAGACCTGAATATAAGACCTGAAACAATATATTGCAAAGAAGAAAACTTAGGTACTAAACTAATGGGCCTTGGATTCAGATAGGACTTTATGAATTTAACTTTAAAGTCATGGGAAGTAAAAGCAAAAATAAATTAATGGACTATATTAAACTAAAAAGCTCTGCAGAGAAACCATCAACAAGCCGAAGAAGCAACCAACAATTTGTTAACAATTTGTTAAAATTTGTTTTAAAATGTTAGATTGAATATATTTGCAAACAACAGATCTATGAAAAATGTTCAGTGTCACTAGCTATTAGAAAAATGCAAATCAAAACCAGTGATATACCACCTCACACCTGTTAGAATGGCTATTATCAACAGGACAAGTAATAATAATTGAAGAGGTGAGAGAGATTATGGGAAAAAAGGAACCCTCATACACTGCCGGTAAGAATGTAAATTGGTACAATCTCTATGAAAAACAGTACGGGGGATCCTCAAAAATTAAGAATAAAATTGCCATGTGACCCAACAATCCAACTTCTGAGTATTTAGCCAAAAAAAAATTGAAAACATGTTCATAAAAAATATACACCCCAATGTTCATAGCAGCATTAATCACAGTGGCCAAGACATGGAAACAACCAAAATGCCCTTCAATAGATGATTGGATAAAGAAGATGTGGTACATATATACAATGGAATATTAATCAGTCATAATAAAAGATGAAATATGCTATTTGTGACAACATGGAATGATCTTGAGATTTTCATGCTAAGCAAAATATAACAGTTAAAAAAGTTGAAAACCATATGATTTCACTTATATGTGGGATATAAATCTGAAAGCAACAAAAAAATGAGGCAAACAAACAGAGACTTATGGATATAGACTATTGTTTAATGGTTACCAGAGGGACGGTGGGAGAGGGAGAAATATATAAAAGTAAAGGGGATCAAATACATTGCAACTAAAAAAAATTTAACTTTGGGTGATGAATACACAATCCAATATACAGATGATATATTATAGAATTATACACTTGAAACATATAATCTTATTAACCAATGTCACCCTAATGAATTAAATAATAAAAAAATCTAACATTTTTAACAAATTTTAACAAATTGTTAACAAATTTTTTGTTATCAATTTTAACAAATTGTTAACAAATTTTAACAATTTCTCATTGTACTTGGTACCATTACTAGTATAGTATAAATACTGGATTTAATATTTCTATCACAATGACAGGGAAATTCTATCACTATAGATTAGAAAAGGTATAAATGTCAGGGTTCAAATACTGGCTTCTCAACATGACACATATCAAATATTTCCCTGAACCTCAATTTCCTTATTTGCAGAATGAGATCATTCACACACACTTTACTAAGATACTAAGAAAATATAGATATTTTGAAGCTCTTATTAGCAAGTGGTATGAAGTGTGAAAGAAAGATGATAAAACTGCAGACCTACGTAAAATTTAACTATCTGCGTCCTCTCCAACATTTATTACTTGTTAATTATAGCTATTCTAACAGGTGTGAGATGATATCCCATTGTGGTTTTGATTTATATTTCCCTAATAGCTAGGGATGTTGAGCATCTTTTCATATATTTGTTGGCTATTTGTATGTCCTCTAGGGAGAAGTGTCTGTTCAGTTTCTCTGTCCATGTTTTGATTGTATCATTTGTTTTTTTGTCATTATTGAGTCATATGAGTTCTTTGTAGATTTTGGATATTAGGCCCTTATTGGAGGTGTTGATTGCAAATATATTTTCCCATTTGGATGGTGGTTTCATTACCGTGTTGACAGTTTCTTTTACTGTGCAGAAGCTTTTAGTTTGATGTGGTCCCATTCATTTATTTAACTTTTATTTCCCTTGCCTTTGAGGTCAAATTCATAAAATCCTCTTTAAATCTAAGGTCCTTGAGTTTAATTCCTATGTTTTCTTCTATGCATTTTATTGTTTCAGGTCTTATATTTGTAGCAGCATTATTTATGGTGGCCAGGACATGGAAGCAACCTAAGTGACCTATGGTAGATGATTAGATAAAGAAACTGTGGTACATATATAAAATGGAATATTACTCATCCATAAGAGATGAAATACTGCTATTTACGACATGGGTGGACCTCAAGATAATCATGCTAAGAGAAATAAGGCAGACAGAAAAAGTTGAAAATCACATAATATCACTTATAAGTGGGATATAAACCTAAAAGCAACAAATGAACAGGAGAAGCAGAGACTCATGGACAAGGATAATAGACTAGTGGTTACCAGAGGGAGCGGGGAGGTAAACAGGATAAAAATGGTCAAATATGTGGTGACAAAAAGAAATCTAATTATGGGAGGTGAACACACAATGCATATATATATATGCCTTACTGTTAAAATATACAGCAAAAACTGAACAGATTTCAGTAACCTATGTCACCATAAAAAATAAAAAATAAATTTAAAAAAATTGACTGTCAATTTAGTTTAAGTATATAGAACTTGCCTTACAAAATGAGAATATATTTGGAGGGTTGTAATACCAACCTTAATATTTAAATTAAATAGAATAAATTTATATTAAATTCATAGCAAAAGGTAAAAACAAGTATTAAATTTAAAATAACAACAATTGTTTCTCTTGTTTCAAATAAGCTTGATTATTTGATTATTATATATATACATATATATGTATATATATAAATACAGATTTATTATATTCAATATTATTATTAGCAATTTTAGGTATGATAATAGTAGTTACATTAAGAAAAAAATTCTATTCTTATAAGTACATACTAAAGTATTATGGATAAAATTATATGGGGACTAGGATTGTTTTAAACTATTTAATGAGAAGCAAGAGCAATAGGGTATATATTGATAAAACAAAATTGTCCATCTATTACTCATTGTAGAGGCTAGGGGATGCATGTATGAAGTTTATTATTCTATTATATAAAATTTGTGCATTTTAAAAATATTTTTTCAAATTTATTTATTTTTTTAGGTAATACAGTTATGTGGTTTACATTTTAAGAATAACTTTCTATTCAGTCCTGGTCTCATATAGAGAATCATTCTTATTAGATTCTTATTTGTCCTCTAATGTTTCTTGTGCATGTAAAAGCAAATATCTGTATCTATTCTTCATCTCCTTGATTTGTTTATACTCAGAAAGGAACATACTACTCTGTACTGCTCTGCTCTTCACTTTATCCAGGAGCTCTTCCTAGTAGTACTTTCCAACAGCCGCATAGTTTTCCATTGTGTGGCTACACCATAGATTTTTTTATTTTTTGTATTGTTTTAATTTTTAAATTTTTTAAATTTTAGTTTCAAGTATCCAGTACATTGGTTAGACATCTATATAGTTTGTAAAATTATCCCCCAATTGCTCTCACCCTCCCCTGACCCTCCACCTAGCCAACGTATTAATGATAATTGCATTTCCTATGCCATGCTCCCCATCCCCATGACCATCCATCAGCTACTAATTTGTACTTCTTTAACCCTTCACCCAATTCTCTCAGTCTCCCAAACCCTCCTCCCCTCTGTCCATCACCAAATTTTCTACTATATTTGTGAGTCTGTTTTTGATTGGTTTGTTCTTTTTATTCCTTAAATTCCATATATAAGTAAAGTCATATAGTGTTATTCTTTCTCTGGCTGATACCTTCTAGTTTCATCAGAGTAATATCTTTTTCTATTCCCTTTCTTTTCATATGTAGGGGTCTTGTTTTCTTATTTTTCAGCCACTCTATCTTTTGGTTGGAGCACTTAATTCTTTTTTCCTTTAAGGTACTTATTGATAGGAATGTAGTTGTTACCATTCTTTATTCCTGTTTTTGATACATGATTTTTTCTTCTTAAAGAAGTCCCTCCAACATTTCCTGTAATTCTGGCTTTCTGGTGATAAAGTCCTTTAGTTTATTTTTGTCTGGGAAGCTCTTTATCTGTCCATCTACTCTAAATGATAGCTTTGCTGGATAAATTATTCTTGGTTATATATCCTGAGTCTTCATCCTTTTAAATATTTTTTGCCAAGTCATTCTGTCCTGTACGGTTTCTTTTGAGAAATCAGTTGCCAGTCTTATGGGTATTTCCTTATATGTAATTATTTTTTTCTCTTGCTTTTAATATTTTTTGTATTTAACCTTTGGCATTTTAATTATGATGTGTCTTGGTGTGGGCCTCTTTGGATCTCTGATTTTTGGAATTCTTGGAGCTTCCTGGGGCTTAATGTCCATTTTTTTCACCAAGTTAGGAAAGTTATCCATCATTATTTCTTCAAACAGCTGTTTAACATCTTGATTTTATGTTATGAATATTTGGAGCCTTAATTGTGCCCTATAACCTCCTTAAATTATTTTTACAGTCTTGGCATCTTTTTTTTTGCCATTCTGATTGAGTGTCCTGATTGGCTGTCGTGTCATCTAGATAAAGCATGTGATCCTCTTCTTTATTCATTTTGTCTATGCCTTTGTTTATTCCATTTAATATACTTCTCACCTCAGATAATGTGTTCTTCATTTCAGACTGGTTCCCTTTTATAATTTCTACTTTCATTTTTATGTGTTTTTTTTTTATCTCTTTGGTGAAGTTCTCACTGAATATATCTACACTTCCCAAAAGCTCATTAAACATCTTTATAACCAGTGTTTGGAACTCTGCACCTATTAGATTACTTGACTCCATTATATCTGCATCTCTTTTCTATTCTGTCATGTGGTTTCTGCTTCTTTGTCATTGACTACCTTTGTCTTTGACTACCTTTCTGTGTTTATTTCTATGTACAAAGCAAAGCTCCTAAGTCTCCCAGTCTTATTAGTGTGGATTTGTGAAGTAGGTATCCAGTAGCACAGTCATGAGAGGGGTTCATTCAGCTGCAGGCCAAATTTAGCCCAAGTCTCTACCTTTCTGGGGTCACCTGTTATAATTCAGCAAGCAATCCACAGATGCTGTGCTTATAATTTCCTCAAAAGGCCACACCAGAAACTCAGGCCAGCTGCTTCCAGTGTGAGTCTAGGTGCTGCTCAGCAAGAAGCACCTTACTTGTTGAGTATACATCTGGATGTGGCTTGGGTGGGCTGCGAATTGGTGGGGGGGGGTAGGGTTTCAGGGAATCTTCTGGGTGGAGCAACTTCTATTATCTAATTTGATGACATCACAGCTATGATGGCCCTCTGTCTGGCACACTGGTATATGGTGAGGGCTCAACAGGGAACAATGGATACCGCTGGCACTTCTGTACGAACAAGTCTTGTCTTGGCCCTCACTCCAAAAATATCTCTCTGGAAGTCCCTGGTGCCCCCTGCACATAGCTGAATGGGCACTGGTGCTCAGAGCAAGCAGGTCTCACTCAGCTGCTTGTGAATGGGCAGCCCCGCATTCTCACCCCATCCTACCTTTGCTTTTGTAGGGTGCTTTCTTGGATTTCTCCCTAGTTGTATGGCTTGTTCATCTAGATCCCAGGTGATTTTTTCTTGTTGCTGCTCCTTGTTTCTGTCACAACTTTGATTTGGTCTCCAGAGGGATAAACAGAGCCTCCATCATCTATGCCATGTTTTTCTCTCCAATTTAAAAAATTTTTATAATAAGTTAAATATAAAAAAAAAAGAGATCAAACAAAATTTGATTTATGGCTGATTTTAAATCTTGGGGATATTATCTGGAAACCTGTTTCTCATCTGAAAGACTAGATATTCTTAAAGGCCAGTGAAAGCTTTCCCACTATACAGTTAAGATGATCAAAATTTATAAGATGGAAAAGCCCTGAATTACTTAGAAGCATCTGATAAATGCCAGCATCACAAGGACTTGGTTTCCCAACACACCAAATTACGTCTCAGTGAGATAGAATTAATAAACATTTCTAGATAGATTCCCATGGAGTTGTTTGCACAAAAATATTGTTAAGAGCCCTATATTCTTAGTGTAACTCTGTAAATTTTAGTATTTGTTTTTCTCACATTGTACATATAATAATATATTTTCCACTAGGAAAAATATAGCTGCTTAGCCACAAGCTAACGTTAATAACTACAGTATATTGACTCTCACTCATGACAACATGGCAGATTAGACATGATAAAAAAGACTTCTCTTGAAATTATTTAGATGCCACATAAAAAGTGAAGATGTGAATAACAACATATTAGTTTAAAAAATCATGGGAAGGATTAGCCCTCCTGCCACAAAAGCACATGAAAATATAGATGAAAACTCTAATACTTTGAGATCAATAAGTGTTGCTTTAAAAAATTAAAAAAAAAAGATATCTTTTTATAAAAGAAAAGTATTGGTGTATTGGATTTTATCGAAATTAAAATCTTTTTGCTTTTTGAAAGAGATATAATAAAAATAAAAAGATAAGCCTCAAAATAAAAAAATTATACTTTACATGTTTATTAATATGTTTATTTTCAAATAATATACAAGGAGTAGACTGAGAGGTTAAAATATTAATTAAATAAATAAGACAATTTAAAAAATAATTGTATTTTTCATATAACATTTTAATCCCTAAACACCTGTTTTCAAGTTAAAGCCTACCCAAAAGCACATTTTAAAAGACTAGAATCTATGCATTTGAAAATTATGTTGCTTATCTCTTATGTTGATTTGTAGTAATTATTAATGTATTCTGAATGTAAGGGTTTTTTTTTCAACATTATGATGATTAAATTGCTTTATTTAATATATGTATTGCTAACAATTTCTCCATCTGTGGTGTGCCCTTATAGCTTCTCAGTGGTATCTTTGATTAGCATAGTTAATTTAGTCCAATTTGTCAATTTGATAAATTGAGTTAAACAAGCAATTCACAAAGAAATGTATGAATGACCTTTGAAATGAAATGATGCATGATCTTATTAGTCATCATAGACATGGAACTTAAAGCTTCACAGCATTCAAATGGATAAAATTTTAAATTGGTGAGGTAATAGAGCAACTGGAATTTTCATAAATACTGGTGAGAATGTAAAATTGTTCAACCCTTTTATAAAAGTTCCTCAGCAGTTTCTAAGGAAAATATATCTCTCCTATTAGTCATTCCTTTCTTAGATATATACACACACAAAAGAATTCAGATGTCCACAAAAAGACTTGTAAATAAATTTCCATAACAGCTGTATTCATAACAGCTCAAAACTGAAAACAACCTAAATGTTTCTCAATAGTGGATTGGATTTACAAACTATGTAATATTTATAAAATGGGTTACTATCTATTAATACAAAATAACCAATGCACTGAAATGGCTAAAAATATGAATGAATTTCAGAAATATTATGATGAACCAAAAAGACAAATGAAAATGTATGTACTTTATGATATCATATATATTAAGTTCATAATCAAGCAAAATATTTATGGTGATATAGTGGAAAAGTGGTTGCCTATGAAGTAGTGGATGGACAGAGGAACTGACTGGAGAAGGGCACCAAGAAACTATTTATAATGAAGCAAATAATTTGGAAAATTTTAATAAAAAGGCATACATTTATTTGACTTTTATCATTCTGAACATGTAAAATATGTGCATTTGACAGTATACATATTGTACCTCAATTAAGTATTCCTGGAGTTTTTTTTTTTAATTAAGCTTTTTTCTTTTAAAGACTGGAATCTAAAATAGCTTCTCTGCTAACTAGCTTAATTCAAAATAATGTGTATGTACATATTTTTTCTAAAGATTATCTAATATTTTTAAATGCTTATGTTAAATTACATATTTTTAGATAAAATGGAAATTTCAATATCACCTACTCTGATTCAATAATCTTAGAGATATGAAGAATGAGGTACAGAGAGGTTAATTAATTTGAACCAAGTCAAATATTAAATTAAAGCAGATCTGGGAAACCTATCCATTTATTAATGTCCTACATTTGTTCCTGTTTCTTATACTATACTGTTCCTTTTGATACAAAAACAAAAAGGAAAGGAAGTTGAGAAAAAATTACTGATTGTTCCTTCTTAAAATGTAATTTCACATATATTTACAGCAATTTTATAAGTGTATATCTTGAGCCTTGATGATTAAGATTGTTTTAATCAAAAGTGAAAGCTGTGATAATGTCAATCATTTAAAATAAGAGTATAATGAAGTCCAAATTGTAAGTAGAGATTTTTCACAAAAAGAAAATATTTTGCTCTGCTACCTAGAAGAACAATATATTTCTTTCTATGCTTTCAGATATTCTGGTATTGGACTTTTGTTAAATCATATCTTTGTGATAAAAGCTAATATAATGCTTAGCATGGAATCTCATTGCAATATGAAGTATAATTGCATTATTGTAGGGAAAAGTATGATTTCTGATACAAACAATACCACATGTGCTCTAATATAGCCTAAATTTTAAATTAAATGATAGCAAAACATATGAGCTATGCGGAGGGAAATTATCTGGATTTCAGGGACAAGTATTCTCAAAATAATAAAAAAGGAGTTATAAAATAAATTGTTAGAACATTTTCATTCTTTATTAAATTTATTAGAGTGACATTGGTTAATAAAATTATATAGGTTTCAAGTGTACAATTCAATAATACATCATCTGTATATTATATTGTGTGTTCACCACCCAAAGTCAAATGCCCTTCTGTCACCATATATTTGACCTCCTTTACCCTTATCTATATTCCCCACTCCCCTTTTCTTCTGGTAACCACTAAACTTGTCTGTGTCTATGAGTTTTTGTTTATTTTGTTAGTTTGTTGCTTTTAGTTTTATATTCCACATATGATTAAAATTATATGGTTCTCAAATTTTTGTCTGACTTATTTTGCTTAGCATGATAATCAATATTCATCTATGTTGTCACAAATGGTGGCAGTATTTCATCTTTTATGGCTTAAGAAAGAATGTTACATTTTCAAAAGAAAAACCAAAATTGTTTTGATTTATATGCTGCAAAGAAGTTAGAAAATGCTACTTAATATGTTTAAATAATAAGTAATTCCTAATTTTAAATGCCAGGTAAGAGACCTTTAGAATCTATTATTGTGAGTATTTCTTGGTTAAACTTAAAATTCTTTTAATGTATATACTTAATTTCAGAAATCAGTAAAGCAGATCAAGCACAATTTTTTTTAATTATGAATGTGTTAATTGTACATAAATGCTTCTTATACTAAAACTTATACTACATCTTTTTTTCTTCCATCTGTTTCTACTGTTAAAATTTTCAGTCTTTTTTATTCTTTTTATTTCTTTAACTTATACAATTACTATCTATCAATCTATAATAATCTTTCTCATAGGATCTGTAATTCAGATTCTATCATATTAAATATGTTACCAATTTCATCTTAACTATGTTTTAAGATTCTCTGGGAAAGTTTTCAATTTTTTTTTATTTTCCTGGCATTTTTTAATTGCTCCATATTACAGTCTTTTTATATATATTCTTTATCTTACTCATCAATTATCAATTCTCATTCATGATTTGTTTAGAGTAGGAATAATCTAATCCTGGAGAAATAGATTTCCCTCATGAATGTTTCTCTAAATCTGTAATTAACTACTTTCTTTCTATGGTTCACTTTTAGTCACTGCTACAAAAATGTACCATTTAAAGAAATATTACACTATGATGTGTGTTGCATGCTACACTGGTTGCATTTTACTATTAATTAATCAATATTCTTATCAGTGACTTTTATTAAAATACTTATAGCATGTAACTGGTTAGAAAATAACTCACTTGATGTCTCTAATAAGACCAGATGAGCAAAACTGTCAAAAGATTTAAGCATAATAGGCAAAAGATTTTGCTTGTTTATTAAGTATAAAGAAGATCTCAAAAGTTATAAAATTATAAACTAGAGCTAAATTGTAAGTAAAACACTTCAGATTAAACTAGATAGGTTAATTCAGAGATAAATCTAAGGAGTAGAAATTAAAATCTATGAGTTATATTGGAAAAGTGTACTGTCAGTCAGGATCCTGGTAGGATATAAATGGTATACTCAAAGTAGGAGAATTTGACATTTTATTTACAAATACGTAATTTACAGAAGGGATTCAAGCAAATGGGGTCCTGAAGATAAAGCTTTATTGGCCTTTAGTTTATTTAATCTTTAGAAAGAAGCCTATGTGTTAATGAGGCTTCCCATATTCCCGTGTAATTTATCTACCTGCATACAAATTTACAGGAAGAAAAGACTAATTATTTAAATTATTTAAGCAAGGTAAAATTCTTAACCCAGTTCTTGGGGGAGGTATGAATTCAATACCTATGATCTGGTATTATTTTTAGTATAGACATATCACTTAAGGCACTACTTTGAATCCGTGAAACAAGCAAGATAATTTGAAACTGAAGTCAAGTCTTCCATTAGTAGAAATGAGTTAAAGAGTGAAGCAGAAACTTCTTAGAAGAGACATACTCATTTGGTTTTAGATATGTTAGATAATGAATCCCCAAAATATTACCAAAACGACATGTTGATAAGACAAACCTGAGTTTATTGCTCTTTGCACTAAGAGAGAGCAATTTCTCACAGTTTTAGCAGTATCTTAGAGAAGAAAGGGCAATGCTGACATATTTATGAGGTTTTAAAGTTTAGTTTAAAGTGAGTCAATTCAGAATGTGGATCTGGGGTTGGGGAGTTCAGAACTTGGTTTGGACTGGATAAAGATTATGGTTAATATTAATAATTTGTGGAGATAGCAAGGTAAAGATGTTGCAGCAAGGAGTCAAACAGTCTTGGGGTATAAATTGCCATTCCAGCTTTCTATGGAAGAGTTGACAGGTTTTTCAGAACTTTGTGGAATGAACAATAAAATTACTTGCAACATTTCTCTTCCTAGCCAAGTATTTTCTGGAAAAGTATGTTGATGAAATTATGAAATAGTAAAATTGTGTTAATGCAGACAGAAAGCTCTGTAGATGGTTTGGTTTATATGCTCAGATATATTGGCTCTAAGAATTTGCTATGTGTTTAAACAGAAGTACATGTAGATAAATCAGAAGGATAGGAAACAAGAGTGATATTTGAGTTTCATATATAGCTGTCAGCATTGTGAAAATTACCAAAAAAAAGCAATGAGCATAGAGGGGCTCTTTGCTGAAAGACATAAAGGATGAAAATTCAAGAGTCAAGAATGAAACTCAAGGACACCAAATTAAAACCAAAAAAAAAAAAAAAAAGAGGAGAGCATGAAGCCTATGCAAGAAAGAAAATAAAAAAGGATATCTAGAAATAAAATTAAACATTTGAACATTTTTATCAAAACATTATGAAAATCAAACATAGGTGTTTCATTTTCTCTTTATTGTTCCTACTAATAGCACCACAGGCACCAGGACATTTTTTGTTTTTCTTTAGCAATGAAAGACATTCCTCTACTGTATAATATATTGACACTTCTATAAAATTTAATAATGTAACAGTAAAAGAAACCTACTGTTAAGTGTGATTAGTTTAAAAATTAAGAGATGTCGGGAACCATTCTTATCAAGGCTCTCTCTCATATCTGAGATCTAGGCAACTTCGCCTTGGGACAGGGTCTGCCTCGCCCTGTGCTATCTGATAGGATAGACAGCCTAAAGTCAGTTGCCCTGACATGCCCTGACATGCCCTGGGCCCCTTGAGCCATTTGCTTAAACTAATTTGACCTTGCAGCTCCCTCCTCTCCCTGGACACTCCTGCATTTCTTGGTAATGGAATGTTCTCTGATTTGGTATCCAAGGTAACCGAGCTCTCACAAATCCTCCCCCACTTTATATACTCTACCCCTACCTACAATAAACTGAGGCTTGATTAGAACTTTGTCTTGCCTCCATTCTTCACGTCTCCTGTCCCCCATTCTCTTGCAGATTGTCTCCTTGAGTCTCACTTCTGGTCGGAGCTCCCTTTAGTCGTCCCGCTGGATGAGACAAAGAAATAGAAAACAACTGTCCTTAAGGTACTAAACCATCTAATGTCTACAGTGAGCTCTGAAACCATAGTTAGGTCAAAGATTAATCAGTGAATAAATCACAGCTTGGAATTCTCCTCATAATTAATGCAGTTGAGGCACAATTAACTAGTAGATTTTAATCAATTGAATTAGAATGTGGATATTTTAAATAAAGAAAATTAAACTCAGTTTTTTTCCATAAAACTCCAATCCTTAATAACATATTTTTCTTGGGGGTATATGTTACTGCTATATTTGAATTTAGCTGTGTATTATTTATAACACAGATATGTAACATTCACAGTCCTTTCTCAATGGTTAAATTATAGAAGATAAACAATATTGATACTATAGAATCTTAATGTTTATTATTTATTATGTGCTAAAGACTTTAATTTATGCAACCTAAATACTTCTGCAAAGTGACCATTGCCAGATCTATTTTTACAAAAAAGAAAAATTAAGTTCAGGTTAATTAACTTATCCAAGGTGTCACAGGTGGGAAATGGTGAAATAAAGTTTTATATCTAATTTCAAAGTTCACGTTTTTGCTGTTTTACCTAATTTAAGTATTAGAGCTTTTCATTTTCTTAGAAAATAATGAGCCTGTATCATGTGCCTAAATTATGTTCCATAGTTGGACCATGTGGTGGGTAGGTTATACCCCAATTAACATTGTCTAGAAGCCAAAGTCAGTAAAATATTACCTCACAGTTTTTACCTGAAAATTATGTGAAATTTTCAAAAAAAAAGAAGTATGAGAATCCAAAATCATTATAATAATTCATGGATTTAATATTAATATAGTAGAGCTATGATTGAAAATTACTAAACCTACATATGAACTAGAGACCTGCAGAGCCTATAGTTAATGCCAGTTGTTTCTTATCCTAATGTAACTAACTTAGAAAGAGGTCTACCTGAAATGAAAAGGATAAGAACAAAGAGATGAGAGATGTATGGCTATCCTCCTCAGCAATAAAAAGAGAAAGAAAGAACAGGAGGCCATTTTCTACCAAGAAAGGAAATTTCACATAGACTTTAAAGGTAAAGGCCATAATTCTTTGGAGCATTTCTGAAATCTCTATTATTTTGTTACTTTTATTATAGTGGCTATTCTTCTGTAGTGTGTTTCTATAGTGTTTTCATGAGAGCATCTCATTCAACTTCCCCACTTCCCACAAGTACACCTAGATACTAATACTTTTCATCTAGTTATAAAACCCTTCTTTCCGGTGGGGAACCAATCTGGCTAAAGTAGATCTCATTCTACTCCTCTAAAAGCAAAAATAATTGCATGAACCAGACTTAGCCAATTAGAGGCACATTTCCACCTGTCTGCATAATTAGCAGAAAGCCTATAACCCAAGGAAAATCCGAGTTCTCTCTTAATATTTTCTGTCAAGTCATAGATTGTTTTTCTTTCTGCAGTTGCTACTAAATTGGAAGGATGTAAGCCAAATTACATCCTTCAATGTAGAACAAGAGTTTAGTTTTATGAGCCACTATGACCCTGTCCTAACTACTCAACTTTGCAACTGTAGCAGAAGAGCGATAATAGAATGTAAACAAACTGAAGTGGTTGTGCTCTAATAAAACTTTACTTACAAAAACGGGCGGCAGGCCTGACTTGACTATCTGGTCATATTTTGCAGATCCCTGATGTAGAATCCATGTACTAAAGAGACAGCTCATGATTGCATCATTTGATCACCTGAAACTATTGCATCTGTAATTGATACAAATTGATGTAATCATAGTCAGCATAGACAAATTCTGACAGAAGTCTGATAATATTATTTGAGATCTGTATTAGTTACCTATTGCTATATAACAAATTATTCTACAACTTAGCAGCTTGAAACAATCCAGTTATTTCCCCTTAGTTTCTGTGTACCAAGAATCCAGAAGTGTTTTACCTGATGTTTTAGGCTGTGTCTCTCATGAGGCTTAGCTGGGGCTAGAGGATTTGCTTCAAACTCATCCACTTTGTTTTTTGGTAGGCTTCATTTCCTTGTGGTCTGTTGACTGGAGATCTCACTTCTTCCCCAGGTGTCATTTCCATAACATGGTAATTGGTTTTCCCCAGAGCAAGTCACAGAGATGTAGTGATCAAGAAAGAGAGTGCCTAAAACAGAAGCCATAGTCATCTAGTAACCTAATTTCGAAAGTGACATACCATCACTTTTGCTGAATGCTATTAGTCACACATACCAACTGATAAAATATGGGAGGGAACTACACAAGGTGTGAACTCCAAGAAGCAGGGATCATTGGATGATATCTTGGAAACTAGCTACCATATGACCCTAAATGTGTTTGTTTTAAACTATATCTAAATTCTTTACTGCATTTACAAGTTAAATACACTTTGCTTAAGCTTTTTTCCTGCCCTCATAGTTATTAAAGTTTTTGCCTATTTCATTCTAAAACCCTAAAAATATTCAAGGTGAGCATGGTGGTTTGAGAAACAGAGGGTGATCAAGGAAGAAACAGGGTGGGGGACTGATACGTGTATTATCTTCCACAAATAGTCATGTAGGGTGGTGGAGAGCATCCAGAAATAAAGAGTTGGCAGCTCAGAAAGAGAAGAAAACTAAGCTAAATTCCTTCTAGCAAAGAGGAGAAAGGAGAGTTTCATAATGCGCTATCTCTGATGATAGATGAGGCAATGGAAATAGAATTAAGTAAAGCTCCATGTCAGGTAACTTTGTTTCCCCACCAAACTTAAAGAGCAGAAAAGACATTCAGAGAAGTACAATTCAGACAAATTGTGCAAGATGATGAAACTTCACTAGGATCGAATAAAACACTGAAACTACTCATGAATATCTGATTAGCAAAAAGTTTAAAAATGTATGTTTATTATTATAATGAAAAATGCATTTGCTACAAAATAGCTACAGCTACACAGTAGTTCAGATTTTCTTAGGGAATCAGAATAAATCACAGCAAGCAGGCCCAGAATAAAATACAGTTATAAAGTAAGAATATCATTAGAATTTATCTTATGGTAATACATCATTTTAATAAAACTGCTGTTAAAAATGCAGAATGAATATTATAAGGTTTTTTGAGTTTTGTTCCTTATGAACTGTTTAAATGAATCTCTTGAATGAACTAGCTTTAAATGAGTGAAATATCAGAAGTTTATTATATTGGAAGATGAAGAATTTTAACCATATACACGTGAGTAAAATGAAGAACACTACTAATAAAATTAATGCAAATGCAAATACTCATATATTTGTTCCTAATTTTATTAAGCATTATATATCAGAAGATATATTTATAAACAGTCTAAGCAAAGCCAAAATACTTCTGAATTCTTCAAAAAATTTTTATGTGCATTGTTTTCTCAGATAAACATCAACATCCCAACTAAAGTGTAAATGATAATTTGACCAGAATAATGATGTACTAGAGAAAATATATAATCTCTAATTTCATAAATAAAATACAATTTTAATTAAACACAATATAAACTTCGTAATATTAGCAAATTAAAATATACTTGAATTAATGGTCTATTATGATAAACATTTTACATTCTGTTTACATAACAAAACTCTTGTTCACATTAGAATAATTTTATGATTGATAGGTCTTCTTGAATCAAGCCATAGCTGAAACTGCATTATAAGAAAAATGTATATTCAACATAGTTATAAAAGGAATTTACTATTGAAATAAACACATTTTTAGTGCCACCTATTGGTAGAAGGAAGAGATTTACATAGAACTATTTTATTTTGTAATGGATAATGTATGAATAGTAAACAAAATGTACCTAAAATTATGAACTATTTTGTAGTAGCTTAATAAATTAGTATTAGATTTGCTCATTGATTTATACATATGTCAAACTGCTGTCAGTAGTAGTTGAATAAATAAAGTAAATAACAATTTTTGCATGTTATTATAAAAATGTTATTTTAATTTTT